>OY757022.1:94567097-94737618 GCA_963580285.1 Lucinisca nassula
TCTTTGATATTTAGTATGAAGCTTCACCTAGTGGACCCCTACCAAGATTGTTGAAATTATAGTGCTGGGGCCAGAAATGCCCCCGCTCTGGGGCCCTTTGATTTTACATGGCTTCTATAGGGAAAATCTTTAAAAATCTTCTCTGAAACCACAAGGCCCAGGTCTTTGATATGAAGCTTCACCTAGTGGACACCTACCAAGATTGTTCAAACTATAGCCCTGGGGCCAAAATGCTCCAGGGCCCTTTGGTTTTACATAGACTCATATAGGGAAAATCTTGAAAAACCCTTTTCTCTGAAACCACAAGGCCTAGGTCTTTGATAATTGGTATGAAGCTTCATCTAGTGGACCTCTACTAAAATTGTTCAATTATAGCCCTGAGACCAAAAATGCCCCCGCCTTGGGGACCTTTGGTTTTACATAGACTTATATAGGGAAAATCTCTAAAAATCTTCTCCTCTGAAACCACAAGGCCTAGGTCTTTGATATTTGGTATGAAGCTTAATCTTTTTTACCTCTACCAAGATTGTTCAAATTATAGCCCTGGAGCCAAAAATGCCCCCGCTCCGGGGCCCTTTGGTATTACATAGACTTATATGTAGGGAAAATCTTGAAAATCTTCTTCTCTGAAACCAGAAGGCCTGGGTCTTTGATATTTGGTATGAAACTTCATCTAGTGGACCTCTACCAAAATTGTTCAAATTATAGCCCTGAGACCAAAAACGCCCCTGTCTCGGGGGCCCTTTGGTTTTACATATTTGGTGTGAAGCTTCATCTAGTGGACCTCTATCAAGATTGTTTAAATTATAGCCCTGAGGCCAAATATGCCCCCGCCCGGGGGCCATTTGGTTTTACATAGGCTAATGTAGGGAATATCTTTAAAAAATCTTCTTCTCTGAAAACCCAAGGCCCAGGTCTTTGATATTTGTTGTGTAGCTTCATCTAGTGGACCTCCCTCAACATTATGCACATTGTAGCCCTGGCCGATTTGTTACTCTGTCATATGGGTCAGGTGAGCGATCCAGGGCCATCATGGCCCTCTTGTTTCAGTAGGACTGAACCTATAGAAAAGCCAACAGGAAGTCCCAAAAGTTGTCTCCCTTTGAAAAACGGCAGAAAAATCTGCCAGGTGTTCCCATTCCCGTTCATATGTATTTTTGAATGTTATCAAATATTAAATATTAATGAAATTTTAGCTGAATTGAAACATCCAAACATTCAGACACAGGCTTGTGAGGTGCATTATCAGATTTTTTTACTCCATTCAGTTTCCCATGAATGTTAACAGCATATATTTACATTTCTAGTGTAAAGCCTAATGTTAACTCATAGAAAACAATATAGTTCATACTTAATATTTCCATTTCCATTGTAAAGTCTAATGTAAACCTGTAGAAAACAATGTAGTTCATACTTCTATGAATGCATCGAGTCACGTGATTTTCGGTGACGTCAGTCTAAACCGTGGTTCTCTACAATCTGATTTGGCGTTGGCATTGTCAACACTGTTCCTGTCTTTGTAGAAAAACAGTGCGTAAATGTTATTCAGCTTTAAAATTTGCCCTATATAAGCATTTTTTTTCGCCCAGAGATGAGGAGCAAAGAATGTAAATATAAGAAATAAACTTAATTTTTCTGCTGTTTATGAAAGTATGAATGACAGTGGAACCCCTTCATTTACTTTGCAGGCAAACCACTGCATTTATACTTTCATGAACACCAGAAAAATAAAATTCATTTCTTAACCCTTAAGACACCGAGAAAAACTACATCTGAAAATGTTGTCTGCTTATGTTGTCTGCTGAATCTTCTTGCAAACTTTTTAGGAATATTTTTCCATATAGGCAAACAGTGTGGACCCAGATCAGACTGCTCCTGGAGGAGCAGTCTGATCTTGGTCCACACTGTTTGCAAAAAATGGCTTTTAAAGTAACAGGCAGACGGCAAAGAAGACGACAATTGTCATGATTGGCATTTTATGGATTAAATGAACTGCCTCATGGGAAAACCTGTTTTGCCATTTGCAAACAACAAAGATGCTGATCAGACTGCACAGATGTGCAGTCTGATCAGCATTTTTGTGTTTGCTGCTTGAAAAGCACAATACCTCGCTTCTATATCTAAAATTTCAAGACGCTTGCTAGTCTCTGTAGCGGAGCAGGCTGGTTTGTGTGTTAACTGGTAGCAATCCGGCAGGCAGGTTTTCCCGTACTAGGCTAATTCAGCAGACGACAAACTGTTGATATTTTCCAAATTTTTCCCGGAAAACAGGACTTGACATCTCATGCAAATTGTCTCCATAGGAGACAATTTGCATGAGATATCAAGTCCTGTTCTCTGGGAAAAAAATATGGGACAATCTTGTTTTTCCGTGAAAATTAGGAAAATATTTCAAAATGTCGTCTGCTGTGAAAATATACCCAGCATGCAGAGGGTTAATTGTGATATTTTCAATCATGTAATCTGTTCAATATCAAAGTTTTTGTTTCAGTGGTGCTGAAGTCCAGGTTACAGGTCTTCTAAAGCTAGCCCATTTTCTCTTCACTCAGTTAATGGTAAGTACTATTTATAGAGGATCTTACACGAGTGGTCACCGTCCTGATAGCTCAGTTGGTAGAGTGTCAGCTCCAAGGAACGGGAGGTCACGGGTTCGATCCTGGGCTGCAACATATTAAAGTCGTTAAGAATGGTACTAGCTGCTCCACGCTTGGCACTCAGATTTACGGGGTAGTGCTAGGACTGGTCGACCCATTGTCAGGATAATGTGACTAGGTGTGGTATCATGTAATGTGTCTGGGACATGATAATTCAGTGAGGCAGCACTATAAAAGTGAGCATTGAGCTCCCTGTCGCAACCAGACACCGTCGTGATATGACTGAAAAATTGTTGAAAGCGACGTTAAACCCGAATTCACACACATACACGAGTGGTCATTTAATATGAAATTTATGAAACAAGCCCTCGGCGAGTTTCAATATTTCATATGAAATGACCACGAGTGTAAGATTCTAATTATCATATGACCACTTTAAATTGGATTTTATGCATTGTTGACATGGACGTCGTCATGACATTACTTAATCCTACCAAAGTGTTATTACACATGTGGTCATACGATTTTTATTAAAGACGTTATCCACTACTTATCCACAGCATCATATGATAAATAACTTTATTGAATGCCAGTCATTTTGTGCCTCTGACAGTGTCATAAGTTTATGATCCAGGTCATGACTGTGCAAACAGCAAAGGCCCAGATCAACCTGTACAGAATCTTTCTTGTTTGCTAGAGCCTTTTGCAGTCACTAGCCTATCACAGGAGCAAAAAGTAAAGACTTTGATCAGAAGGTTTTTTTCTGAGTCTGGTTTGAGACTTTGCACACAAGTTTACTTTGCCCGTTCTTATAATTTATTATGTAAGTAAAATTCCTATATTAAGACCACATTTGGGACTGTTCAAAAGTGGTCTTAAAGACCACTTTTGAACAGTCCCAAAGGTGGTCTTGTATAAGGAGACACTGGATGTTGAAATACAAAGAAAAAATAACTGAAACCTTTTCAGTAAGCTTTTAAGATCAGATTTAGTCTTAATTTTAGGTGGTCTTAATTGCGGAATATTACTGTATATACGTAATGGTTAAATTTCGATAGCTCAAACGCATTTGGGACTATGACAATTTGTTCAAGACAAGGGTTATTTAGCCTCTGAGGGGTAGTCATATAGCCAGGCCAAGACATTAAAATAACACATCCGTGTGAGTTGGTGCATTCTTTTGTTTCTCCCATACGGTTATTTTTCTGATGAAAAATGGTGATACCATTCTTATTTTTATTTAAAACATAGGTTGTAGGTGCTCATTAGAACTGCCTCGGTGAGGTGCCCACGAGTACCCACAACCTATGTCTTGGAGCAGAAATAAGAAAAATTATGTATACCCCTGTAAACCCCAGTTTTCTCTATACAAAGTGGGGTTTATTGGGGTCTTCATTTCACTGACTTGTTAACGTGATGGGCCTTGCAGATGTATCTTTTAGATTTTCTTTAAAATGAAGGCGATTTGTAGATACTCATTTAAATCACCTTATCAAGGTAATTATAATGATTACACACAATATATTTTCAGGATAGGGTAAGAATACTCTCCCTGAATAATCCCTAATATATTGATATCTGCAGTTATGGGAATTTTTTCCCAGGGACTTGATATCTGCAATTATGGGAATTTTTTCCTAGGGACTTGATATCGGCAGTTGTGGAGAATTTTTCCAAGGGATTTGATATCTGCAGTCATGGGAAATTTTTCCTAGGGATTTGATATCTGCAGTTATGGGAAATTTTTCCTAGGGACTTGTTATCTGCAGTTATGGGATTTTTTCCCAAGGGACTTGATATCTTGACTCAAAAATTGGTTGAAACAGCTGTGTTCGAGCCATCAGAGTTTCGCTGTAAAAAATTCTCTTGCCATTTCACAAGGTGAAGGAAGGATCAGTTACATACTTTGAAAACAAGAAATGACAAATATGATATGACTCCTGTCAGAAGAAAGTCAGTCTTTGGGGTTTGCAACAATATTAGGCACAAACCAGGTTGCTCGGCTGCACAGACTGGCAAGAATCATGAAAATATAGAAATACAGTCAAACTTCAATGGCTCAAACACCTTTGGGGCAACGAAAATCTGTTTGAGACACTGGTAGTTTGAGCTACTAAGGGTTATTGCTAGGAGGCATAATGGGATTAATTTTGGGACATCTTTTTATACCCCCACAAATGAAATTTGGGGGGGTATATAGGAGTGAGCTTGTCGGTCTGTCTGTCGGTTGGTCGGTCGGTCGGTCGGTCTGTTGACTTGGTTTCCAGACGATAACTCAAAAAGCGCTTCACCAATTTTTATAATTTTTGGTACACTGATGTAACATCATAAAATACAGGTCAAGTTCGATTTCCACTACAATTCGTCAATTTTCGACATAGTTATGGCCCCTTTCAAGTGAAAAAATTGCAAAATGCGCTGATGTACTATCAAGGCAGTTTGCAAAATGCGCTGATGTACTATCAAGGCAGTTTTTGTGGGGGTATTCATCACCTTTAGTGATAGCTCTAGTTGGTGTTCTATAATAAAAATGTTTGCTGTGTGTACACAGCATACATTTGCAAGATAAGTCGAAAATCAGCTTAAATATACAACACTACTTCTTATGCAGATGTATCTTTTAGATCTTCTTTAAAATGAAGGCGATTTGTAGATACTCATTTAAATCACCTTATCAAGGTAATTATAATGATTACACACAATATATTTTCAGGATAGGGTAAGAATACTCTCCCTGAATAATCCCTAATATATTGATATCTGCAGTTATGGGAATTTTTTCCCAGGGACTTGATATCTGCAATTATGGGAATTTTTTCCTAGGGACTTGATATCGGCAGTTGTGGAGAATTTTTCCAAGGGATTTGATATCTGCAGTCATGGGAAATTTTTCCTAGGGATTTGATATCTGCAGTTATGGGATTTTTTCCCAAGGGACTTGATATCTTGACTCAAAAATTGGTTGAAACAGCTGTGTTCGAGCCATCAGAGTTTCGCTGTAAAAAATTCTCTTGCCATTTCACAAGGTGAAGGAAGGAGCAGTTACATACTTTGAAAACAAGAAATGACAAATATGATATGACTCCTGTCAGAAGAAAGTCAGTCTTTGGGGTTTGCAACAATATTAGGCACAAACCAGGTTGCTCGGCTGCACAGACTGGCAAGAATCATGAAAATATAGAAATACAGTCAAACTTCAATGGCTCAAACACCTTTGGGGCAACGAAAATCTGTTTGAGACACTGGTAGTTTGAGCTACTAAGGGTTACTGCTAGGAGGCATAATGGGATTAATTTTGGGACATCTTTTTGGTGTTCTATAATAAAAATGTTTGCTGTGTGTACACAGCATACATTTGCAAGATAAGTCGAAAATCAGCTTAAATATACAACACTACTTCTTATGTAGAGGAATTCCTTAGGGACTCAGAAACAGGTTCGACTCAACCATGGTAAACGAGCCATCAGTGTTCTAGCCATCAAAGTTCTACTGTAGAAGCAAAGACGTATTGTACTATCCATACTAAGGTGCTGATCAGAGTGCAGAGCTGCACAGATCAGCACCTCTATTCATCACGTTAACACGTCCGTGAAATAAAGACCCCCTAAACCCCACTTTATACGGGCCTCCGTGGCCTAGTGGTTAAGAGCCCTGACTCTTGATCATTAGGTCTCTCACCGCTGTGGTTAGAGACGCCAAGTTCTGCAATGGAAGGTCAGGTGGTTTTTCTATGGGTACTCCGGTTTTCGCCCACCTCTGATTAACGATCGGCTCAATATGAGTGAAATAATCTTGAAAGGGCTGTAAAACCAAAAAAAAAACCCACTTTATACAGAGACAGCTGGGGTTTAGGGGGATATCATCATTTTGCTTATTTCTCCTCCAAGACATAGGTTGTGGGTACTCGTTAGAACCGCCTCAATGAGAGGGTTCTAACGAGCACCCAAAACCTATGTTTGGAGTATAAATAAGAAAACTACCACAAATTTTCATCAGAAAAATCAAGGAGGTATGAGGTATGAAAGAATGCACTATATCACACGGATGTGTTATCGTAATGTGTTCACAATTTTTCTCATTTGGGTCCACACTGTTTGTTTGTATTGGAGTTTAACGGCCCAGTTAACTCTATTTTAGGTCATTTTTGAGCCGTTCAGTTTACCTATCCACACTTTTCTTGGGCAGGCTTATATGTAAGCGGTTAACCAGTACAGTGCACATTCTTTCACCCTTCTTGAATCAGCGGAAGGTAGAGAATGACCGTAGAAAATATAGCTTGAATCAGTGGAAGGAAGAGAATGACCATAGAAATGATCAATCTCCATGAAAGAATGTTGTCGATTCAGGCAGGTATCGAACCTGCCTCCTCCTGTTCGTCAGTCAGACAGTTGTGCATCCGATGAGCTACCAATGTTGGCAAAACTGTTTGAGACAGGGGTAGTTCGATCCACTGAGGGTTACTGCCAGGAGGCATAACGGGTTAATTTCGGGACATCTTTTCCGTGTTCTATAATAAAAATATATGCTGTGTGTTCTCAATGGCTCCACTGGCCGAAGGCCAGCGGGGCTATTGTCATGGCCCTGTGTCCGTCGTGCGTCCGTGCGTTAACCTTTTCTTTAAACATCTTCTCCTCCTAAACTACTGGGCCAATTGTAACCAAACTTCACAGGAATGTTCCTTACATAGTCCTCTTCTAAATTCCTTCAAAGAATTTTGTTACACCCAGAACTCTGGTTGCCATGGCAACAAAACCACAAAAAATTAAAAATCTTTAAAAATCTTCTCCTCCAATACCACCTGTTGGATTTCATTTTTATTTTGCATGACTGTTCCTTGGGTTGACCTCTTTCAGATTCCTTGAAGAAATTTTGATCCGACAAAAAACATGGCCGCCATGGGCGGGGCTTATTTTCCCTATTTAACATATAGTGTAATGCTAAAACATCTTCTCCTCCTAAACTATTGGGCCCATTGTAACCAAACTTCACAGGAATGTTCCTTACTTGGTCCTCTTCTAAATTCCTTCAAAGAATTTTGTTACACCCAGAACTCTGGTTGCCATGGCAACAAAACAACACAAAAAATTAAAAATCTTTAAAAATCTTCTCCTCCAAAACCACCTGTTGGATTTCATTTTTATTTTGCATGAATGTTCCTTGGGTGGACCTCTTTCAGATTCCTTGAAGAAATTTTGATCCGACAAAAAACATGGTCGCCATGGGTGGGGCTTATTTTCCCTATTTAACTTATAGTCTAATGTTAAAACATCTTCTCCTCCTAAACTACTGGGCCAATTGTAACCAAACTTCACAGGAATGTTCCTTACTTAGTCCTCTTCTAAATTCCTTCAAAGAATTTTGTTACACCAAGAACTCTGGTTGCCATGGCAACAAAACCACACAAAAAATTAAAAATCTTTAAAAATCTTCTCCTCCAAACCCACCTGTTGGATTTCATTATCCCCTCACACAACATAGTTGTGAGGGGGGATATAGTATTGGTCCCGTACGTAGGTACGTACTTTTGTCATCGCTCTAGCACCACGTACGTACGTACTTTTGTCATCGCTCTACCGCCATGTACGTACGTACTTTTGTCATGGCTCTAGCGCCTACATTTCTTGACCGATTTTAATATAACTTCACACGAACGTTCCTTACGACAATATCTGGAGCAAGATCATCTTTCAAGGTCATGACCTCAAGGTCAAGGTCACTCTGGCTATTTTTTGAAAAACTTTGTCATGGCTCTAGCGCCTACATTTCTCCCCCAATTTCAATATAACTTCAAACAAATGATCCTTATAAAAATATCTCGAGCGAGTTTGACTTTCAAGGTCATGACCTCAAGGTCAAGGTCACTGTGGCTATTTTTAGAAAAACATTGTCATCGCTCTAGCGCTTACATTTCTTCATCCATTTCAATATAACTTCACACAAATGATCCTTATAAAAATATCTCGAGCGAGTTCCACTTTCAAGGTCATGGCTTCAAGGTCAAGGTCACAGTTGCTATTTTTAGAAAAACTTTGTCATCGCTCTAGCTCCTACATTTCTTCACTGATTTTAATATAACTTCACACAAATGTTCCTTATGACAATATCTTGAGCGAGTTGGACTTTCAAGGTCATGACCTCAAGGTCAAGGTCACTGTGGCTATTTTTAGAAAAACTTTTTCATAGCTCTAGCGCCTACATTTCTTCAACAATTTCAATATAACTTCACACAAATTTTCCTTATAAAAATATCTCCAGCGAGTTCAACTTTCCAACTCATGGGCTAAAGGTCAAGGTCACTGTGGCTATTTTTAGAAAAAACTTTGTCACCGCTCTATCGCCTATATTTCTTCACTGATTTCAATATAACTTCACACAAATGTTCCTTATGACAATATCTCAAGCGGGTTCGACTATCAAGGTCAAGGCCTCAAGGTCACTGTGGCTATTTTTTAGAAAAACTTTGTCATCGCTCTAGCCCTTACATTTCTTCACCAATTTCAAAAAACTTCATACAAATGTTCCTTATGACAATATCTCTAGCGAGTTCCACTTTCAAGGTCAAGGTCACTGTGTCTATTTTTAGAAAAAAGTTAGTCATCCCTCTAGCGCTTACATTTCTTCATTGATTTCAATATAACTTCACACAAATGTTCCTTATGACAATATCTCGCCATTTCGACTTTCAAGGTCAAGGTCACTATGGCTATTTTTAGAAAACTTTGTCATCGCTCTAGCGCCTACATTTCTTCACTGATTTCAATATAACTTCACACAAATATTGCTTATGACAAGTCCTCGAACGAGTTCGACTTTCAAGGTCAAGGTCACTGTGGCTATTTTTAGAAAAACTTTGTCATTGCTCTAGCGCTTACATTTTTTTCACCAATTTCAATATTACTTCACACAAATGTTCCTTATAACAATATCTCTAGTGAGTTCCACTTTCAAGGTCAAGGTCACTGTGGCTATTTTTAGAAAAACTTTGTTATGGCTCTAGCGCTTACATTTCTTCATCCATTTCAATATAACTTCACACAAATGTTCCTTATGACAATACCTCGAGCGAGTTTGACTTTCAAGGTCAAGGTCACTGTGGCTATTTTTAGAAAAACTTTGTCATTGCTCGCTTGCTTACATTTTTCACCAATTTCAGTATAACTTAACACAAATGTTCCTTATGACAATATCTCGAGCTATTTAGACTTTCAAGGTCAAGGTCACTGTGGCTATTTTTAGAAAAACTTTGTCATCGCTCTAGCGCCTACATTTAATGATGGATTGTAATAGAACTTCACACAAATGTTTCTTATGATAATATCTCGACTTACTTCGACTTTCAAGGTCATGACCTCAAAGTCAAGGTCACTGTGGCTATCTTTAGAAAAACTTTGTCATCGCTCTACCGCCTACATTTATTAGCAGATTTTAATATAACTTAACACAAAAGATGCTTATGATAATATCTTGAGCAAGATCTACTTTCGTGGTCATGGCCTCAAGTCAAGGTCACTATGGCTATTTTTAGAGAAACGTCATCACTCTAGAATGTACATTTATTGGAGGTTTTTTAAACAAACTTTACACAAATGTTGCATATGATAATATCTCAAGCAAGTTGGACTTTTGCCATTTCAGTGTTTTCCACACACGAAGTTGTCTAGTGCGAGGGGATTTGTATCGCATGTGATGCCTTGTTTTTATTATCCCCTCGCAACAACGTTGCGAATGGGGATATAGCATCGGTGCCGTGCGTCCGTGTGTTAGTGTGTGTGTCTGTGTGTCAGTGTGTCTGTGTTTCTGTGTGTGTGTCTGTCCGGAACCTTGTGAGCAGGATAGAAGACACAGTATTCATCGTAGAAGCATCAAACCTTCCACAAATGTTCACCATGTACAGAGGATGAACCCTATTGAATTTCAAGGTCAGGGGTCAAAGGTCAAGGTCACAATGGACTTGACCTTGAAAACCTTGTGAGCAGGATAGAAGACACAGTATTCATTGTAGAAGCATCAAACCTTCCACAAATGTTCACCATTTACAGTGGATGAACCCTATTGAATTTCAAGGTCAGGGGTCAAAGGTCAAGGTCACAATGGACTTGACCTTGAAAACCTTGTGAGCTTGATAGAAGACACAGTATTCATCGTAGAAGCATCAAACCTTCCACAAATGTTCACCATGTACAGAGGATGAACCCTATTGAATTTCAAGGTCAGGGGTCAAAGGTCAAGGTCACAGTGGACTCGACCTTGAAAACCTTGTGAGCAGGATAGACGACACAGTATTCATCGTAGAAGCATCAAACCTTCCACAAATGTTCACCATGTACAGTGGATGAACCCTATAAAATTTCAAGGTCAGGGGTCAAAGGTCAAGGTCACAATGGACTTGACCTTGAAAACCTTGTGAGCAGGATAGAAGACACAGTATTCATTGTAGAAGCATCAAACCTTCCACAAATGTTCACCATGTACAGAGGATGAACCCTATTGAATTTCAAGGTCAGGGGTCAAAGGTCAAGGTCACAATGGACTTGACCTTGAAAACCTTGAGAGCAGGATAGAAGACACAGTATTCATCGTAGAAGCATCAAACCTTCCACAGATGTTCACCATGTACAGAGGATGAACCCTATTGAATTTCAAGGTCAGGGGTCAAAGGTCAAGGTCACACTGGACTTGACCTTGAAAACCTTGTGAGCAGGATAGAAGACACAGTATTCATTGTAGAAGCATCAAACCTTCCACAAATGTTCACCATTTACAGAGGATGAACCCTATTGAATTTCAAGGTCAGGGGTCAAAGGTCAAGGTCACAATGGACTTGACCTTGAAAACCTTGTGAGCAGGATAGAAGACACAGTATTCATCGTAGAAGCATCAAACCTTCCACAAATGTTCACCATGTACAGAGGATGAACCCTATTGAATTTCAAGGTCAGGGGTCAAAGGTCAAGGTCACAATGGACTCGACCTTGAAAACCTTGTGAGCAGGATAGACGACACAGTATTCATCGTAGAAGCATCAAACCTTCCACAAATGTTCACCATGTACAGAGGATGAACCCTATTGAATTTCAAGGTCAGGGGTCAAAGGTCAAGGTCATAATGGTCTAACATATTCAGATTGGATTTTCATGTTAATGAATGGTATGCAGTTGCGAGGGGATGCTACGCTTGCGTTGTCTTGTTTTGCATGAATGTTCCTTGGGTGGACCTCTTTTAGATTCTTTGAAGAAATTTTGATCCGACAAAAAACATGGCCGCCATGGGCGGGGCTTATTTTCACTATTTAACATATAATGTAATGCTAAAAAATCTTCTTCTGCAAAAGTACTTGTGGGATTTCATTGTAATTTGCATGAATTGTCCTTGGGTGGACTGTTGTCAGATTCCTTGAAAAAAATTTGATCTTACAAAAACACATGGCCGCCATGGGCGAGGCTTATTTTCACTATTTAACATAATATAGTGTAATGCTGAAAATATTTTCTGCAAAAGTTCTTGTTTTATTTCATAGTTATTTGGCATGCATGTTCCTTGGGTGGACCTCTGTCAGATTCCTTGAAGAAATTTTGACCCGACAAAAAACATGGCTGCAGTGGGCGGGGTTTATTTTCACTATATAACATGTAGTGTAATGTTAAAAAAGTCTTCTCTTCTTCAAAAGTTCTTGTTTATTTATTTATTTATTTATTTAAAAGTACCTTCCTGTATCTGAATTAATCTCCTCCAATTTTGCTGACTATCACATATCTATAGAGGTCCACCTACAAATTGTCATTCTAAAATTCAAAACATCAGAAATTTCACTTGCCCATCACACTGGTGATAGAACTGATGTTTTCAACACAAACTCTATTTATACGACTTGATGTTTGAAATAAATTCAAAATACTGAGGGAGATTGATTTATTAGACCTAATTATACTACAGTGTCAACAGTTCTCCAGATCCCTGAGGGTTAAATTGGCTTAGTTGAAAAGGGAGGCATACCGAATCCGACGGAGGAAAGGAAAAAATAAATAAAGAAGGAAATAAAAACATAAATCTGTTCATTTTTAGCTCGTCTGTTTTTTTGTCATCACTCCAGCGTCTTCGTTGTCGTCTGGCGTCGTCCTTAACCGAAAAACCTTAACCTTGACCATATTTCCAAAAGTATTTGGCCTACCTTCATGAAACTTCGTACACATACTCACCATCACAAGAGCTACATTCCCTACAAGTTTTATAACTCCATCTTGCAATTTGATTGCTCTTGTTTGACTTAGAACTTTGGTTTTCTAAAAGAAACTGCAGATGAGCGTTGGCACCCGCATGCGGTGCTCTTGTTTAGCTCCACTGGCCAAAGACCGGCGGGTCTTATGTTATATGTTATGGCCCTGTGTCTGTTGTGCGTCTGTGCGGTTGTGCATCCGTGCGTTAACTTTTTTCTTTAAACATTTCCTCCTTAACTACTTGGTCGATTGTAACCAAACTTCACAGGCATGTTTCTCACATAGTCCTCTTCTGAATTCCTTCAAAGAATTTTGTTACATGCAGAACAAAATGGCATCGAAACCAAAAAAAAATATTTAAAAATCTTCTCCTCCAAAACCGCTCAATGGATTATATTCTTATTTTGCATGAATGTTCCTTGGGTGGACCTCTGTCAGATTCCTTGAAGAAATTCGGATCAGACAAAAAACATGGCCACCATGGCCATGCCCCACATGACTGCCATGGCCATGCCCCTTGGCTCATTAGCTTTCAAAGACTTATATGGGGAAAAGTTTAAAAAACCTTCTCCTCCAAAACCGCTCAACTTAATGGATTTCATTCTTACTTTGCATGAATGTTCCTTGGGTGGACCTCTGTCAGATTCCTTGAAGCAATTTTGATCAGACAAAAAACATGGCCGCCATGGACACGCCCATTGGCTAATTAGCTTCCATAGACTCATAAAGGGATCTTTTTTTTTTTTTAATCTTCTCCTCCAAAACCGCTAAATGGATTTCGTTCTTAATTTTCATGAATGTTCCTTGTGTCTACCATTGTCAGATTCATTGAAGAAATTTTGATCAGACAAAAAACATGGCCGCCATGGCCACCACCTTTGGCTCATTAGCTTCCATAGACCAATAAATGGAAAAACTTCTTCTCTGAAACCATAAAGCCTAAAGCTAAGACATTTACAGTAAAACCTGTCTTAGTGGCCACCTCTATTAAGCAAGCAACCTGTCTTAAGCAAGCAGGCATTCAGTTCCCAAGAAAGGCAGATGTGTTAAATTTCACCTGTATTAAGCAAGAACCTGTCTTAAGCAAGCATATTTTGACTATCCCTTAGGCACTTGCTTAATACAGGTTGAACTGTAGTATGTAGCAAAGTTATGTGGTCACCTACTAAGTCCTGCGAACTATGACTCTTGAGTCCAAATTGGCAACGCCCCGGTGCTTAGTAGCTCCCATAGACTAATAATGACAAAATCTTGAAACTTTTCTCCTCTGAAACCATAAGGCCAAGAGCTTAGTATGTAGCAACTTGAAGTATTCAACTGCATAAATCCTGCCAACTATGCCCCTGGGGCCCAAATTGGCCACACCCTGAGGCCCATAAGCTCCCATAGACTTATACTGGGAAAAACTGACAAAAATCTTCTCTGAAACCATCAGTGCCCAGAGCTTAGATATTAAGTATGCAGCAACGTCAAGTGGTCACTCAAATAAATCCTGCCAACAATGCCCCTGGGGTAAAAAATTGGTCACGCCTAGAGGTATATTAGTTCCCATAGACTTATAATAGGAAAAACTTAAAAAAGTCTTCTTCTCTGAAACCATAAGGCCCAGAGCTTTAGATATTTAGAACGGAGCAATGCCAAATGGTCACTCACATAAATCCTGCCAACCATGGCTCTGGGGTCCAAAAAATATAGAATGGACATTCCTTGGGTGGATCACTTGTTTCTTTTTTACCCATTGCATGCGGGAAAACCCTAAATGGGTACCTTGGCAAACAGTGCTGGCCCAGATCAGATCCCACAGAACACCATGTCTGATCAGGGCCTGCACTATTTGCTGACAGAATTTTCCATCAAAAATAGAAAAAAAAATAGGCCTGACACCCCTTATATGACAAATGGACTGGTCCAACATATAGCAATAGAAGAGTCCACTAGTATACAATTGGTTAATGTAATAAATATGACAATTGTCTGAAGTTGGCCGGTGGAGCGACAGGCCCTCTTGGGCCTCTTGTTAGAATCGCCTCATTGAGGTGATTCTAAAGAGCACACAGCATACATTTGCAAAAAAATGTATGCTGTGTATACTCAATCGAACGGCCTCAAACACCTTTGGAATAACGAAAATCTGAGACAGGGGTAGTTTGAGTCACTGAGGGTTACTGCCAGGAGGCATAATAAGGATAATTTTAGGCCATATTTTAGGTGTTCTATAATAAAAATATATGCTGTGTGTACTCATTAGAATCACCTCATTGAGGTGATTCTAATGAGTATACACAGCATACATTTGCATGATAAGTCAAAAATCTCCTTAATAATCCCACACTATTTGTTATGTAGAGCAATTCCCTAGGGACTCAGAAACAGGTTTGACTCAGCCATGGTAAACCAGCCATTGTTGTTCGCACCATCAATGTTCTAGTGTAGAAACAGAGGTATTGTACTAAGCAGCGTATATGAAGGTGGTGTTCAGACTGCAGAGCCGCACGGATCTGAACCTCTATTATTCACACTTTTCTCATGATATTTCCAATATAATTTTGTTTTCAGGAACAAGATAGTCCTCCAGATAATTTACAGAATATTTTTGAAGAAGCTGTATGCCAAGTTCAGTCACTGCAGCCAGACTGTAGATTAGTGGAGCTGATGCAGGCCTGTTTGAACTTCCAGAAAAATAAAAGGTTTAAATTTTCTTATTGTAGCTGCAGTCCTCACATTTGTTTGTTTGATTCGAGGTTTAACGTCCCCATCAACACTATTTAGGTCATTTTGGAGACGTTGCTTCCAATTTTGTGGGACTTTCACTTGACATTGAGATGAAATGACATCTTTGACCTACTTTTTAAAAACTTTAACATTGGCCATAATTTTCGATTGGTAAGTGATAGGGCTTTCATATTTCACATGTGCATTCTGTGTCACAATATCTTTCCAATGATCCCATAATTTTTGACCCTGTGACATTGACCTACTTTTTTAAGACTTGAACATTGGCCATTCTTTTCGATTGCTTAGTGATACTGCTTTCATATTTAACACGCGCTGTCCGGGGGTATCAGTGTTTCACAAACACATCTTGTTTTAACATATTGAACTTATATTTTGGGTACTTGTTAGGATCGCTCTCATGAGGGTATCAATCTGGTTATTTACCATTATGTATTTGGACAGATAGGCTGAAGCAGAAAGTGTAAACCCCGAATGAGACGCAGCAGAATGTGGCATCACATCAGGTTCTACACTGTTTGCCACTTGTCCAGATGTGGGTAGTAAATTGTATTTGTTCAAATTTTAGAATAAGTATGGTAAGAAGTTAAGTGTCCAAATATTTGGGGTAAATATGCTATTCACCATTGTGGCATTATTTGCTGGCTCCCAGCTTACATATTATCAATATTGGAAAAACAGGTAACCAGACCCTCTGACCTTGAAAAGCCAGGGGGTGGGGGGAGGGGTCTGGTTACCTGTTTTCCCAACACTGATAACCTTCAGACTAGGAACCAGCAGATAAAGCAAAAAAGGTGAAAAGATTTTGAGCCAGCTCATGTGGAAAAGGTACTTATCGCATAGACAAGCAGCTGAGGATTAGGCGAGCCTGAATATATACACAGTCTTCCCAGAGCCTTTACCACACGCATATATGTAGTGAAGACCTTGCCATAGCCCCAGATAAGAGGTGGTATCCAAATATTCTTCTTCTTATTTCTGTACGAAAACATGTGGGTACTCATGGTGAGCTGCTTCTAGTGAGTACCCAAGTTTTTGTGCATTAAAACATGTTGTGGGTACTTGTTTTGTGGTGGGTGTTGTGGGTGCATGAAAATATATGTTGTGGGTACCCATTAGAAGCACCTCAGTGAGGTGCTTCTAATGAGTACCCACAGCCTTTGATTTTGTGCAGAAATAAGAAATATGTCAGTACTTTTTGGTGCCTTATCTGGAGCTGTTCATGCAAGAAGTCATACTTCTAGTCCAATAAGTTGCCTGCACAGGTTTGGCTGAGCCTTTTCTGATTGCTTAAGCTCTTTTTCTCATCTAAGCCATAAGTGTCTTTTCCTCATCTTTACGATGAGTATCTTTTTCTCATCTACCCATGTGTCTTTTACTCATCTAAACAATAAGTGTCTTTTTCTCATCTAAGCCATGTGTCTTTTCCTCATCTAAGCGATAAGTATCTTTTTCTCATCTAAGCCATGTGTCTTTTCCTCATCTATATGATAAGTATCTTTTTCCCATCTAAGCCATGTGTCTTTTCCTCAGCTATACGATAAGTAGCTTTTCTCATCTAAGCCATCTGTCTTTTCCTCATCTATACGATAAGTATCTTTTTCTTATCTAAGCCCTGTGTCTTTTCCTCATCTAAGCGATTTGTCTTTTCCTCATCTAAGCAATAAGTGTTTTTTGTTTGAGGTTTAACATCCCCGTCAACACTGCATAGGTCATTTTGGAGATATTGCTTCCAATTTTATGGGACTTTTACCGGACACTGAGATGAAGTGACTTCTCAAGCCCTGTCGCCCGATGATACCAATAGGGTTTATAAGCATGGATGGTCCGACTCGCACCCATGGCTTTTCCTGGGCAGGTTTAGATCCTCTGAGCGGTTACCAGTACTCATGTGCGGTCGGTTTCAGCTCTGCGTGGAAGCATCTTGCAGCCCATTTATTTCTTCAAGCCCCGATGGGCGGGGGCCTAAACAATAAGTGTTTTTTCCTCATCTAAGTGATAAGTGTAAATTCCTCATCAAAGCAATGTGTCTTTTCCTCATCAAAGCAATGTGTCTTTTCCTCATCTAAGCAATGTGTCTTTTCCTCATCTAAGCAATGTGTCTGTTCCTCATCTAAGCAATAAGTGTCTGTTCCTCATCAAAGCAATGTGTCTTTTCCTCATCTAAGCAATTAGCGTCTGTTCCTCATCTAAGCAATGTGTCTGTTCCTCATCTAAGCAATAAGAGTCTGTTCCTTCCTCATCTAAGCAATGTGTCTTTGCCTCATCTAAGCAGTAAGTGTCTTTTTCTAATCTAAGCAATAAGTGTCTGTTCCTCATCTAAGCAATGTGTTATTTCTTCATCCGAACTTAAATATTTTTGTCACACGTAAAATTTAGCTTGTTACAAAAAATATCAACTAGCTAAAATGAAAATCAACTCGATTTTTTCAAAACCCCTTTAATAAGAGCAGAAATTTATTTTCTGACGAAGGTCAATGCTTTTTTCTCATGTCCTGGCTTATGTATTTTATCGATTGCCTTGCACGTTATTGTGCGTAATATGTGTCACTGTCTGTCGTCATTTAGAGTTGTCTCTGTTAGTAAACTGTCAATCAACCGGCAAGCTTCCCTTCAGACAATAGTGCAAAATCGGTCATTTTGAACAAAAAAATTTCTCCATGTAATTTTGATATTTTCAAAAAAAGAAAATTATTTTGATATAATATAATCATTTGTCTTTCATTCTTTAATAATTTTAATGTGAAGTATAATCAGACAAATGATAACTGTCAGCAAAATTTTAACTTGTTTCGGCCGCCATTATTGGCTTCTTTTAAACTCAAAATTTCTCCATGTAATTTTGATAATTTCAAAAAAAGGAAATTATTTCGATATAATATAATCATTTGTCTTTCATTCTTTAATAATTTTAATGTGAAGTATTATCAGACAATTGAGAAACAAATAATCAAAGGTGATAACTGTCAGCGAAATTTTGACGGGTTTCGGCCGCCATTATTGGCCTCTGATACATCGCACCGGCGACACATCTCCCGGCATATTTTTGTCATCTGTATTGTCGGTTTGTTTCTTTACCGACGAATGGACATTTTTTGCATTCGCGAAAATTTTGTTGTACAAATATTTTGTCCTCGCATTTTCAAATTCTCACTCGCATTTAGCGTAAATGCGAGCTTAATTTCGGATCCTGCTCATCTAAGCAATACTTGTCTTTTGCTCATCTAAGAGATGTGTCTTTTCCTCATGAAATGATTTGTTTCTGAGTAGAAGATTCAGTCATTAACCTGTTCTTACCTCCAAACCCGTAAAAGGAACATAGGCAAATAGTGCAGATCCAGATCAGACACCACATTTTGTGGCCTCTGATCTAGGTATACTCAGTTTACTTACAGGGTTTTGTGTCTAATTAGAAAATGAAAAAAATGGACTTATTCAACATATACAATGGGTTAAGCGGAATGGGAACCCCATCAGTGGAGGCAACTCCTACAAAAGCAATTTTTATCTCCCCTGTCAATAGGGGTCAACTCTTAAAGGAAAGGATTTTCTTAAGAGTAGACCCCTTTCTCAGTGGGACAGGACTTATAGAAAAGCGAACAGGAAGTCCCAAAGGTTGTCTCCCTTTGAAAAATGGTGGAAAAATCTGCCAGGTGTTCCCATTCCCCTTAAAGTGCAGACATCTTTTCAGAGGAGTCATCATCATCAATCATCATCATTAACGGATTTTTTATTAAAGTGCAGGTACAGGGGCAGCGTCCACATAAGTGGGCCCCCTTCCAGGTAGCTGGCTTGCTGCATGCATGGCAGATCTTACACCAGATCTCCAGGCTTGTCTTTCATGAGGATCGATAGCAATAGTCATAGTCACTTTACAGGAAAGCAAACAGGAAGTCCCGTGCAAAATGGTGGCGCTTATGTCAAGTGCATCCATTTCCTGTTCATTAATTTGGCATTGGAAAATTTATGAGCAGGATATTGTTTGCTTTGGAGTAACTGCCCATTCAACACTATTTTAGGACATTTTTGAGCTGGTCAGATTACCTAACCACACTTTTCCTGGGCAGGCTTATATGTAAGCATTTAACCAGAAACTGACAACTACCCTTCTTGAATCAGCGGAAGGTAGAGAATGACCGTAGAAAAGATTGCTTAAAAAAAGAAGAGAAAATAGAAGAAATGTAAGAGGAGAGGGAAGAATGATGAAACGAGAAAGGGAATAATGAAGAAACAAGAGAAAGGGAATAAAAACTCAAACCTTACCTTGCCCAAAATACATGCAAGTCAATATCTCTTGCTAAATCAACATGTATTACATATTTCAGATTGTCCAAACATCATTTACAACATGTTCTTAACTGCCAGATGAAAGGAAGTAGAGGTCATGACCTTTCATTAGCAAGACAGATGTTATTGTACATTCTTCGTTCAGGGAAGAAAGATCAAGATCTTATACAAGTAAGCTGGAACTCTAAGAGTTATGAATCCTAAAGAATAATTAGAACATGTTGAAAACATGGACAAATCTGAAATCTATCATTGTTAGGTAGGTCAGGAAAGTGTTTCAGTAAAGCGTTTTTACGCTTGAACTGCCAATCACAACATTTACAGACGTCATTTTCAAGTACCGTAAAAATTCTAAAAATTCGGACAGCTGAAGGACTTGCCGTAATTCTCCTAAATTTTGACAAATTTGTCTCACAATCCAGCAAGGACTCTGAAAGGTGCAGACGGGATGGCAAATAGTATATCCCTTGATCAGACTCATATGGGTCTGCACTGTTTGCTTTAGCCGATCTGTCTCAATACTTAGTATCATGACGTTACTTCAGTCACTCCAGACCAGCGTTAACCCATTTAGTACCAGAAACCCCGAAACGGGTACCTTGGCAAACAGTACAGGCCCAGATCAGACGCCACATAATGCGGCGTCTGATCGGGGCCTCCACTATTTGCTAAAAGTTCAGTCATTTTCCAAACAAATTTTGAAGAAAACATAACCTGACACCCCTAAATATTGAAATGGACTCCTGCTTTATATAAGGAGGAAGATTCCATTTGGTACAACAAGAGGGCCAAGATGGCCCTGGGTCGCTCCGGTGGTGGGGGGGGGGGGGGGGGGTGTCAACAAAAGCTATAATTTGAACAATCTTGGCAAAGGTCCACTAGATGAAGCTTCACACCAAATATCAAAGACCTGGGCCTTGCAGTTTCAGAGAAGATTTTTTTTAAAGATATTCCCACATAAGCCTATGTAAAACCAAATGGCCCGGGGGCGGGGGCATTTTTGGCCTCAGGGCTATAATTTAAACAATCTTGATAGAGGTCCGCTAGATGAAGCTTCACACCAAATATCAAAGATCTGGGCCTTGCTGTTTCAGAGAAGAAGATTACCAAAGATTATCTCTATATAAGTCTATATATGTAAAACCAAAGGGCCCTGGGGCGGCCGCATTTGTGGCCCGAGGGCTATAATTTGAACAATCTTGGTAGAGGCTCACTAGCTGAAGCTCCATACCAAATATCAAAGACATGGGTCTTGCAGTTTCAGAAAATTTTTAAAGATTTCCCTATATAAGTCTATGTAAAACCAAAGGGTCTTGGGGTGGGGGCATTTTTGGCCCCAGGGCTATAATTTGAACAATCTTGGTAGAGGACCACAGGATAAACGCTTCATACCAAATATCAAAGATCTGGGCCTTGCAGTTTCAGAGAAGAAGATTTTTAAAGATTTTCCCTATATAAGCCTATGTAAAACCATAGGGCCCTGGGCAGGGGCATTTTTGGACCCAGCACTATAATTTGAACAATCTTGGTAGGAGTCCACTAGATGAAGCATCATACCAAAAAGACCTAGGCCTTGCAGTTTCAGAGAAGAAGATTTTTAAAGATTTTCCCTATATAAGCCCATGTAAAACCAAAGGGCCCCGGGGCGGGGGCTTTCTTGGCCCCAGCACTATAATTTGAACAATCTTGGTAGGGGTCCACTAGATGAAGCTACATACCAAATATCAAAGACCTGGGTCTTGCTGTTTCAGAGAAGATTTTTAAAGATTTTCCCTATATAAGCCCATGTAAAACCCAAGGGCCCCAGGGTGGGGGCATTTTTGGCTCCAGCACTATAATTTGAACAATCTTGGTAGGGGTCCACTAGATGAAGCTTCATACCAAATATCAAAGACCTGGGTCTTGCGGTTTCAGAGAAGAAGATTTTTAAAGATTTTCCCTATATAAACCCATGTAAAACCAAAGGGCCCCGGGGCGGGGGCATTTTTGGCCCCAGCACTATAATTTGAACAATCTTGGTAGGGGTCCACTAGATGAAGCTTCATACCATGCGGTTTCAGAGAAGAAGATTTTTTAAGTTTTCGGTGAAAAAAAATCTATTTTTGGCTCCTGTGACCTATATGTGCAACGGACCGGAACCATTTGAACAACTTTGAAAGGGGACCACCTAAGGATCATTCCTGTGAAGTTTGGTCAAAATCCACTCAGTGGTTTAGGAGATGTCATTTGAAGAAATTGTTTACGCACGGACGCACGCACGGCGAACAAAAAGTGATCCCAAAAGCTCACCTCATCACTACGTGACGGTGAGCTAAAAAGGGTTAACATGTCTGGTTTTCTGTCTGTCTGTCTGTCTGTCTGTCAGTTTGTCAACATTTGGATCAACTAATGTCAACCCAGATGCTCAAGTCAATACAGGTGCAGTATAGAGTTTGGCGGAATTTTTGTCGTCTTATTCTTCTGGGTGGAAGCTAACATTGGCTCAGATCAGCGTGCCCATCTGTGCAGCCTAATCATGTGTGCCACACTGGTGTACAGGTCAAGGATTTCAATCCCTGCTGGGTCTGTAGCACTTTTATGGAGATTGATCATGAAATATTTTCTGTTGTCATTCTTCGTCCTGCAGATTCAAGAAAGGCATTTGTCAGCTTCTGCTGATAGAATGTGCACTGTATCTACATGTAAGTCTGTCGAGGAAAAGTATGATTAACCGTTTTTGTATTGAATGGAATCTTCCTGATATATAGCAGGAGTCCTTTTCAAAATTTAGTGATGTCAGATTGTTTTTTTTTTTCTTCAAAATTTATTTGGAAAATAGCTGAACTTTCGAAAACAATGTAGACCCCGATCAGATGCTGCATTCTGGTCTGACCCGGGCCTGCACTGTTTGCCACTTACCCGTTTTGGGGTTTCTGGTACAAAAAGGGTTAACCCTTATCTTGCTGTTCACGACAACCCCTATCTTTGCAAACAGTGTAGATCCAGATCAGATGGCTTCTGAAGAAGCCATCTGATCAGGATCTACACTGTTTGGCATTCAGTTTATGAATTTGTAGCAATAAATTACATCATGCAATTTGATTGGTTGCTAGACAGAAATGGGTGTGGCTTAAATGAATATTCAGCAAGATAAGGGTTAAGTAAACAAACCAGCTCAGTATGTTCCTCAAACTGTTGACCAAGCTGCTAACACGCCAAACTAACAGCTGGTCAATGAGTGGTGATACAAATTGGTTTTGCTGGCCTCGTGGCTGTCGGATGTGCTGACTGGTGATCAGGAGGATGCGGGTTCGATACCTGCCGGGGTCGGCAACATTCTTTCGTGGAGAATGATCATGAAATCTTTTCTACGGTCATTCTCTCCCTTCCGCTGATTCAAGAAGGGCAGTTGTCAGTTTCTGGCAAAATAATGTGCACTGTACTGGTTAACCGCTTACATACAAGTCTGCCCAGGAAAAGTGTGGATAGGTGAACTGACCAGCTCAAAAATGACCTAAAATAGTGTTGACTGGGCCTTTAAACTCCAAAACAAATTGGTTTTGTTTGTTTATATTAAAGTTTAACGGCCCAGTCAACACTATTTAGGTCATTTTTGAGCTGGTCAGTTTACCTATCCATACTTTTCCTGGGCTGGCTTATATGTAAGCGGTTAACCAGTACAATGTACATTATTTTACCAAAGGTCATGGTGAGCTTTTGTGACTGTGAGATGTCCGGCGGCGTCGTTCGTCGTCCGTAAACTTTTTCTTGTTAACACTCTAGATGGCCACAATTTTGATCCAATCATCATCGAACTTGCTCAGAATGATCATCATGACAATATGTCGGACAAGTTCGAATATGGGTCATGTCGGATCAAAAAGTAGGTCACCAGGTCAAATCAAAGGAAAACCTTGTTAACACTCTAGAGGCGACAGTTTTGGTCCAATCATCCTCAAACTTGCTCAGGATGATCATCTTGATAATATCTCGGTCAAGTTCGAATATGGGTCATGTCAGGTCAAAAAGTAGGTCAGTAGGTCAAACCACAGAAAAACCTTGATAGCACTCTAGAGGCCAAAGTGTTGGTCCAATCATCCTTAAACGTGCTCAGAATGATCATCCTGACAATATCTAGGTCAAGTTCGAATATGGGTCATGTCGGATCAAAAAGTAGGTCAGTAGGTCAAATCATAGAAATACCTTGTTAACACTTCAGAGGCCACAGTTTTGGTCCAATCATCCTCAAACATGCTCAGAATGTTCATCCTGGCAATATCTCGGTCAAGTTTGAATATGGGTCCTTTCCGGTCAAAAAGTAGGTCAGGAGGTCTGATCATAGAAAAACCTTGTTAACACTCGAGACCAGTTTTGTTCCAGTCATCCTCAAACTTGCTCAGAATGATCATCATGACAATATCTCGGACAAGTTCGAATATGGGTCATGTCAGGTCAAAAACTAGGTCACCAGGTCAAATCAAAGGAAAACCTTGTTAACACTCTAGAGGCGCCAGTTTTGGTCCAATCATCCTCAAACTTCCTCAGGATGATCATCTTGATAATATCTCGTGCAAGTTCGAATATGGGTCATGTCAGGTCAAAAAGAGGGTCAGTAGGCCAAACCACAGAAAAACCTTGTGAGCACTCTAGAGGCCAAAGTTTTGGTCCAGTCATCCTCAAACGTGCTCAGAATGTGCATCCTTGCAATATCTCGGTCAAGTTTGAACATGGGTCATTTCGGGTCCAAAAGTAGGTCAGTAGGTCAGATCATAGAAAAACCTTGTTAACACTCTAGAGGCCACAGTTTTGTTCCAGTCATCCTCAAACTTGCTCAGAATGATCATCCTGACAATATCTCAGTCAATTTCGAATATGGGTCATGTTGGGTCAAAAAGTAGGTCAGTAGATCAAACCACAGAAAAACCTTGTTAGCACTCCAGAGGCCACAGTTTTGGTCCAATCATCCTCAAACTTGCTCAGAATGATCATCCTGACAATATCTAGGTCAAGTTCGATTATGGGTCATGTCGGGTCAAAAAGTAGGTCAGTAGGTCAAATCATAGAAAAACCTTGTTAACGCTCTAGAGGCCACAGCTTTGGTCCAATCATCCTCAAACTTGCTCAGAATGATCATCTTGATAATATCTCAGTCAATTTCGAATATGGGTCATGTTGGGTCAAAAAGTAGGTCAGTAGATCAAACCACAGAAAAACCTTGTTAGCACTCTTGAGGCCACAGTTTTGGTCCAACCATCCTCAGACCTGCTCAGAATGATCATCCTGACAATATCTAGGTCAAGTTCGATTATGGGTCATGTCGGGTCAAAAAGTAGGTCAGTAGGTCAAATCATAGAAAAACCTTGTTAACGCTCTAGAGGCCACAGCTTTGGTCCAATCATCCTCAAACTTGCTCAGAATGTTCATCTTGACAATATCTTGGTCAATTTGAATATGGGTCATGTTGGATCAAAAAGTAGGTCAGTAGGTCAAACCACAGAAAAACCTTGTTAGCACTCTTGAGGCCACAGCTTTTGTCCAATCATCCTCAAACTTGCTCAGAATGATCATCCTGACAATATCTAGGTCAAGTTCGAATATGGGTCAAGTCGGGTCAAAAACTAGGTCAGTACGTCAAACCATAGAAAAACCTTGTTAACACTCGAGAGGCCACAGTTTTGGTCCAATCATCCTCAAGCTTGCTCAGGACGATCATCTTGATAATATCTCAGTCACTTTAGAATATGGGTCATGTTGGGTCAAAAAGTAGGTCAGTAGGTCAAACCATAGAAAAACCTTGTTAACACTCGAGAGGCCACAGTTTTGGTCCAATCATCCTCAAGCTTGCTCAGGACGATCATCTTGATAATATCTCAGTCACTTTAGAATATGGGTCATGTTGGGTCAAAAAGTAGGTCAGTAGGTCAAACCACGGAAAAACCTTGTTAGCACTCTAGAGGCCACAGTTTTGGTCCAACCAGCCTCAAACTTACTCAGATTGTTCATCCTGACAATATCTCGTTAAAGTTCGAATATGGGTCATGTCAGGACAAAAAGTACAAAAAGTAGGTCAGTAGGTCAAATCATAGAAAAACATTCTTAACACTCTAGAGGCCACAGTTTTGGTCCAATCATCCTCATACATGCTCAGAATGTTCATCCTGACAATATCTCGGTAAAGTTTGAATATGGGTCATTTCGGGTCAAAAAGTAGGTCAGATCATAGAAAAACCTTGTTAACACTCTAGAGGCCACAGTTTTGGGCCAGTCATCCACAAACTTGCTCAGAATGATCATCCTGACAATATCTGGGTCATTTCGGGTAAAAAAAAAGGTCAGTAGATCGAACCATAGGAAAACCTTGTTAACACTCAAGAGGCCACAGTTTTGGTCCAGTCATTTTCAAACTTGCTCACAATGATCATCCTGACAATATCTCAGTCAAGTTCAAATACACGTGTACATGTCAAGTCTGGTCATAAAGTAGGTCAAATCATAGAAAAACTTGTTAACACTCAAGAGGCCACAGTTCTGGTCGAATCATTGTCAGACTTGCTCAGAATGATCATCTCTACAATATCTAGATCAAGTTCGAACATTGGTCATGTGTGGTCAAAAAGTAGGTCAGTAGGTCAAATCATAGAAAAAACTTGTTTACACTCTTTTGACAGCAATTTTAGTCTAAATATCATCAAACTTGCTCAGAATGATCATCTTGACAATCATATCTAGGTCAAGTTTGAATATTGGTCATGTGGGGTCAAAAAGAGGAGAGTAGGTTAAATTATAGAAAAACCTTGTTGACACTCTAGAGGCCACAGTTTTAGTCCAATCAACATCAACGGGCCTCCATGGCCTAGTGGATAAGAGCGCTGACTCTTAGTCATTAGGTCTCTCACCGCTGTAGGTTCGAGCCTCGCTCGGGCCATGTGTGAGACGCCAAGTTCTGCAACGGAAGGTCAGGTGGTTTTTCTCCGGGTACTCCGGTTTTCGCCCACCTCTAATTAACGATCGGCTCGATATGAGTGAAATAATCTTGAAAGGGCCGTAAAACCCAAACAAAAAAAAAACAAAAAAACAATCAACATCAAACTTGCTCAGAATTGACCTCTTTTGGAATATAGTGGTACTTTTTACAAAGGGCCACCCCCTTCTCCCCGCCAACACTCCCTTTGTCACCATTGTTAGACTGAGCGTGTTCATTTCCGTCTGGTGCACTAGGACCTGACACTCCATGTCCACAAGGTGCCCAGATAATGACATACAAGTCAGCTCTGTATTGTCAAAGAGATGGATACCCCCCTTTCCCCCCTTGTCACCATGAGTTTTTGCTAGTTAGTTAGACTTAGCCCATTCATCTCTGTCTGGTGCACTAGAACCTGACCCTTAATGTCCACAAGGTGCCCAGATAGTGACATATAAGGCGGCACTATATTGTCAAAGGGAACTTTTGAATAACTTCTTCCTCAAAAAAGAAAACAATTTTGAAGGAATGTTCCATGAGTGACACTGACAATTTTCCACTGAACACAATAGCCACCAGAAAAAAAAATGCATGACACTTAAAATGACTTAATTTCCTAAATAGCTAGATTGATTGAGTCAGCCAAAATTACTCTTTCCCTCCACTGCACCTTATATTACCTTCCATAAGGATCAGGTGAGCGATCCAGGGCTATCATGGACCTCTTGTTTTATTATGTTCCATTGAATACACACGTTGTGGGTAATCCTTAGAATTGCCTGGACAAAGCAGTTCTGCAGAGTAATATTTTAATGGAGAAGTAATAATATTTATGGCAATCTTATCCCCAATTCCCAAGTCCCAAAGGTGGTCTTAATTTAGGATTTTTACTGTACTTGGGGTAAATACGGTTATCTTGTATTTTAGGTGATACTTGAAGAGGCTGAACAGAATGATGATCAAGACAGTCTTAGTTATTATCTACAACTGACGGATGGACAACAATAGTGCATTATGCTAGGACATCCGTGCGACAGTGTATTCTTTCACATCTAAAGAACGGTTATTTTTTGTGATGAAATTTGCTGTAATTTTCCTATTTCTACTTGAAACATAGGTTGTGGGTGCTCGTTTGAATTGCCTTCTTGAGGCAGTTCAAAAGAGTATCCACCGGTCTTGGAGCAGAAATAAGAAAAATAGGTTGTGAGTACCCACAACCTAGGAGCAGTAATAAGAAAAATAATGCATATCACTGTAAACCCCAAGTTTTCTGTAGATATAGTGGGTTTTTGGGGGTGCTCAGTTCACGGACTTGTCAATGAGATGCAACTTGTCAGTTATCAAGTTTGAAATCTACACCATGCTGACTGGTTTTTGTCGCGCCTGCTAGTAGCATGGCACGATATAGGCGCCCGGTTTTCCGTCCGTTCGTCCGTTCGTCAAGGCGTCAACGTTTGCGACCACCCTAGCGTTCACCCTAATGGTCAAGTTTATTTCTCAAGAGCTATAAGAGCTTCATTAATAATATGTGGTACAAACTTGTATCTGTGGATGGCAACTTAAATGCAAGCATCCATATTTAACCTTGACCTACTTTTCATGGTTCACTGACTTTGTAAAATATTGCGACTACCCTAGCGTTCACCCTAATGGTCAAGTTTATTTCTCAAGAACTATAAGAGCTTTATTAATGATACTTGGTACAAACTTGTATCTGGGGATGGTAACTTAAATGCAAGCATCCATATTTGACCTCGACCTATATTTCATGGTTCACTGACTTTGTAAAATATTGCGACCACCCTAGCGTTCACCCTAATGGTCAAGTTTATTTCTCCAGAACTATAAGAGCTTCATTAATGATATTTGGTGCAAACTTGAATCTGGGGATGGCAACTTAAATGCAAGCATCCATATTTGACCTTGACCTAAATTTCATGGTTCACTGACTTTGTAAAATATTGCGACCACCCTAGCGTTCCCCCTAATGGTTAAGTTCATTTCTCAAGAATTATTAGAGCTTCATTAATGATACTTAGTACAAGCTTGCATTTGAGAATGGAATCTTTTGTTTGCATTTGAGAATGGAATCTTTTGTGCAAGCATCTATGGTTGACCTTGACCTACATGTCATGCTTCGATGACTTTGCGCCCCTACAGGCGCGACATAGCCTTCGGCGGAATTCTCGTTGATATAAACTCTTCACCTGTTCACTCGTGAAGTGGACTCGCCTGCTCAGTTGTGGACCCACCTGTTCACTCTTGAAGTGGACTCACCTGTTCACTCTTGAAGTGAACTCTTCCATTACTATAAGTTGGACAAGTCCATTTGTCATATAAGGGGTGTCAGGCCTATTCTTTTGTTTTTATTCTATTCTTGATGGAAAATTCTGTAAGCAAACAGTGCAGGCCTTGATCAGATGTCACATTCTGCCTGGGCCTGCACTGTTTGCCAAGCTACCCCTATAGGGGTTTCCCGCATTCAGTTGGTTAACCTTTACCACTCTCAAGGCTAATTCAGCACACAACAACTATAGATATTTTTCACAAACAGGATTTGGCATCTCATGCAAATTGTCTCCATTGTCAAATCTTGTGTTCTGGGAAAAATAAGAAAAATATTTGAAAATGTTGTCTGCTGAAAGAAAAATCTCAGCATGCACAATGTTAAGGAGTTGATTGAATAAATAACACAAGTCAAATTTGTTTTTGTTTTACTTCAATGCCCAATCAAAAACAGCACTTCAAAACATGTTCAGATGGATGTCATAACATGCTACAATAGAGAACTTAATTATGGTCAGAGGTCACAAGAACCAACTTTTCTGGAAGTTTTGAAGTCAGAAATAAAACGCCATGCCTATAACCAGAAAACGGTTATATATTTTGAATTTTATGTTTTGATTGGATCTTAAGGCCTTTTCAAGATTATTTCATTTATATTGAGCCGGCCGTCAATAAATGCTGGGCAAAAACTTATTTCTTGGAGAAAAAACCAGCCACTGAAGTTCCTAGAGAAAAAAAACAACAACACCAGACCTTCCATTGCAGCATCTGAGCAAGGCTCAAACCCACAGCGGCAAGAGGCTTAAAGTTTAAGAGTCAGCTCTCCTAACCACTAGGCCACAGAGGCCCCATTTATTTTGGATTTCAAAGTTTTCCTCTGTTTTAATTAGGTAGCTTTACCACATAATTAACACCATCAGCCATTAATGAAGCTCTACCAGTTCTTGAACAGTAGGAAGAAAGCTGTCACAAATGTTGATGGCTTGACAACCGAACAGAAGACTGGACTCCCATATCATGCCATGCTTAAAGCAGGTGCAACAAAAAATGGCAGAAAAGTGAATCCTGGCTCACAAAAGGTCTAGGTCGCTGTCTATTGTATTTATTGCTATTACTACTTGGAACAGAATCTCCGAGAAAGAGAAGCGATATCATTTGCATTTAGAGAAGTCTCCATACCAACTGCATCTGCAGTTTTCTCTCCTTGGACAAAGACACTGAAAACAAACATTCAGTCGTATTCTGTCCAACTGATCACAACACTGAATACCATATTTATTGTAAATTATTCGGACACCTCAACTCCTCACCATACTTGTTCTAAAATTGGAACAAGTACAATTTACGATCCGATGCTATGTCTAACAATAACCAGACAAGTGCATTCTGCATCGTCTCGATGCAGAATGCACTTGTCCGGTTATTGTTAGACACTGTTTGTTTTTTTATGCCCCCGCCATTCGAAGAATGGTGGAAAGGGCATATAGCGTTGCCCCTGTCCGTCCGTCCGTCCGTTCGTCCGTCCGTCCGTGCATCCGTCCGTCCGTCCGTGCGTCCGAAACTTAAACGCAGTCAATAACTTCCTTATTTCTTAATGGATTTTAAAATTACTCTGCAGAAATGTTAACCATCATGAGACGACGTGTCACGTGCAAAACCCAGGTCCGTACCACCAAGGTCAAGGTCATACTTAGAGGTCAAAGGTCAAAAAAAGGGTCCGAAACTTAAACGCAGTCAATAACTTTCTTATTTCTGGATGGATTTTGAAATTATTTTGGAGAAATGTTAACCATCATGAGTCGATGTGTCACCTGCAAAACCCAGGTCCGTACCTCCAAGGTCAAGGTCATACTTGGAGGTCAAAGGTCAAAAAAAGGGTCCGAAACTTAAACGCAGTCAATAACTTTCTTATTTCTGGATGGATTTTGAAATTACTTTGTAGAAATGTTAACCATCATCAGTCGATGTGTCACATGCAAAATCCAGGTCTGTACCTCCAAGGTCAAGGTCATACTTGGAGGTCAAAGGTCAAAAAATGGGTCCGAAACTTAAACGCAGCCAATAACTTACTTATTTTTGGATGGATTTTGAAATAATTTTGTAGAAATGTTAACCATCATCAGTCGATGTGTCACATGCAAAATCCAGGTCTGTACCTCCAAGGTCAAGGTCATACTTGGAGGTCAAAGGTCAAAAAATGGGTCCGAAACTTAAACGCAGCCAATAACTTACTTATTTTTGGATGGATTTTGAAATAATTTTGAAGAAATGTTAACCATCATGAGACAATGTGTCACGTTCCGTACCTCCAAGGTCATACTTGGAGGTCAAATGGCATAAAAAGGGTCCAAAACTTAAACACTGTCAATAACTTTCTATGGATGAATACAAACATAGACATATTTTCGGGCGGGGGCATCCGTGTCCTATGGACGCATTTCTAGTTGTCTTTGTTTACACTGTTTGCTCAGGTCTACCTGTCCAAATATAGTAAATATGGTAGTATACTTTTATAATGCATATCAGGCAGACTGCTTTTGAACAAGAAATTCAGGAGGTTTTCTCTTTTAACCCGTTTTGTAATGAATGGAATCTTCCGCATTTTATATAGCACGAGTCATTTTTGAAAATTAACCCTTATCTTGCTGAATATTCATTTAAGCCACACCCATTTCTGCCTATCAACCAATCAAATTACTTGATGAAATTAATTGCTACAAATTCGTAAAATGAATGCCAAACAGTGTAGATCCTGATCAGATGGCTTCTTCAGAAGCCATCTGATCTGGATCTACACTGTTTGCAAAGATAAGGGTTGTCGTGAACAGCAAGATAAGGGTTAAGGATGTCAGGTGGAGATATTGGTAGAAAATAAATTTGGAAATAGCAAAACTTTTTTTTTTTTTTTTAGAAAATTGGACAAATTCTTTGCACAAACAGTGAAGGCCATGATCAGATGCCGCAGTCTGCGGCATCTGATCTGGGCCTGCACTGTTTGCCAATGTCCCGTTTTGGGGTTTCCTGTATGAAATGGGTTTAACTATTCCCTCTCTTGAACAATTGGTTCAAGATGCCGAAAATATTTTGCCTGATGCTCAAATAGTGCAAAGGGTCGCGGGACGTTTCGGTCCTGAGTCGTTTCGGTCCCTGGGTCGTTTCGGTCCTGAGTCGTTTCGGCCGGGTCGTTTCGGCCTGGGTCGTTTCGGCCCAATTTCGGGGGGTGAGTCGTTTCGGCCAAATTGGTGGGTCGTTTCGGCCTGATTTTTCTGTCACTTTATTTACATGTGTATATATATTAAAGATAAATCAAAGATAAGCCTGTGCTTTTGATATTTTCGCCCATTTTAAGCCTTTAATAGGTCAGAAAACAGAGTGCTTTTTCGAACTGCGTAGACTCGGAGATCAGCCTTTGTGTTTGCTATCTTCGCTCGTTCAGTCATAAATAGCTCAGATAACAGTGGGCTTTTCAAACTGTGTAGACTCTGATCACAATGAACAGATTTACAGGTTATTAAATCTTTGAAGGTGTCACAATGACAGATGCAGGCTGATCATAAAAAATAATAACATCATTCAGTTTTTAATAGCTCAGAAAACAGGGGGCTTTTTCAAACTGTGTAGAATCTGATCACAATGAACAGATTTATAGGTTATTAAGTCTTTGAAGGTATCACAACGACAAATGCAGGTTGATCATATAAAATAATTAGGCTACATGTAGCAAATATTTCGCATGCTGTTCTCAAAATGTGCGTGTCATTGATACTAGTACAGTAGAATTCCACTTAAATATGTTCTATAAAAAGGTTATCCTTTGGAAGCAAGGAATACACCACAGAAGTGAAAAATATGGAGTGTACATGTTTTCTGGGCCAGACTAGCTAGTTTCGGCCAATTAGGTCTAAAGGGTGCTTCCAGCATTCCAACAGATGACCTTGTTCCCCCAGCTAGATACTGTAGAAATCACCATTCGTTGGCGTTTCAGACCCTTAGCGCAAGAACTGACATTTACAAAGAGTCGTTCTTCCCCAGAACCATTAGAGATTGGAATGCCCTTCCCGATTCGATTATTTCGACAGCTGAAGGTGCTGATGACTGTGTAGCTAAATTTACCTCTTTGGTTAGAGCTAGGGACTAACTTCCCACAGCACAGGTCCTGGTGTATGAATGTCATTTGACGTGTCACCAGTAACAATTCTGATTCTGATTCTGATAGGCCTCATCAGTGACCCTCAGATATTTTTAAAATTCCACAATGGGATCAATGATCCCAAAGGACAAGAAAATATAATCTACACTATGATGTAGGGCAGGGAGACGTTTTACCGCCACGTACCACACATTCCCACACACCAGCTGTAGTGAAGTTAAATATGTTCTATAAAAAGGTTATCCTTTGGAAGCAAGGAATACACCACAGAAGTGAAAAATATGGAGTGTACATGTTTTCTGGGCCAGACTAGCTAGTTTCGGCCAATTAGGCCTCACCAGTGACCCTCAGATATTTTTAATATTCCACAATGGGATCAATGATCCCAAAGGACAAGAAAATATAATCTACACTATGATGTAGGGCAGGGAGACGTTTTACCGCCACGTACCACACATTCCCACACACCAGCTGTAGTGAAGTTAAATATGTTCTATAAAAGGGTTATCCTTTGGAAGCAAGGACTACACCACAGAAGTGAAAAATATGGAGTGTACATGTTTTCTGGGCCAGACTAGCTAGTTTCGGCCAATTAGGCCTCATCAGTGACCCTCAGATATTTTTAAAATTCCACAATGTAATAGACCACTCCTATATTATGTCCACTCCGCTATTAAGACCGTTTTTTCCATACCCAAATTATTTCTTATATAATTAACTAAGACCACCCCGCTATTCAGTATTAAGACCGCTTTCAAAAGACCGAATCTACCACTACTGTTCTTTATTGAGACCATTTTTTGGCCAAGTCAAGTTAATTTGTATCTCTCAGACCATTGGTCAATATAATTTTTTGCTGGATTCCTCATCATTACAACAGATCTTGGTAATGCTCACACATTTCCCTAAAGGTGTGAAAAACAGCAGTTTACCTGTACTAATCAGTGTGTTGTTTTGACAAGATTTTTTATGCTAGGTGAATAAATAGTTCTAATAATTTTGGTAATGTGCAGCGCTGTGTTCTTCAGAAAGAAGATTATTGTGGAACAATTGTTATCATTAATGTGATTTTTATTGGTGTTATATTGCGTATAATTATATATAATGAGGAAAAGAACAGTAAAGTTAAAGACAGCAAGATTTACTTAAAAGCAATAAAACAGGCACAGTGCACATAAAAAATATTTTAATCAGTCTTGCCAGCACTAATTTTTTTTCACCAATTCCATTATAATGTTCCACCCTGCTAATAAGACCACATTTTAGAAGTCTAGAAAGTGATCTTAATGGCGGAATTTTACTGTAAATACTATCAGTCTCAGACAATAATGAAGTTCTAGTCACATCTCCTCGCTGGTGCTAACTGGAAACATGGCTATGGATAGAACTTTTAAAACACTTTATTTGGGCTATCATAACCATGGCTAACGTGACAGGTCGTTGAAATAATATTCCAAATTTAAATAATAGTTACTATTCAATATGTTTTATACAGAAAAAAAATGCTATCTAATAAAATCGGACCGAAACGACCCAGGCCGAATCGACCCAGGGCCGAAACGACCCACCAAAATAGGCCGAAACGACCCAGGTCCAAATTTGGGCCGAAACAACCCAGGCCGAAACGACCCGGCCGAAACGACTCAGGACCGAAACGTCCCGGATTCGTGCAAAGCTGTACAAAATACAAAGACTGCAAATTCTAAGGTACCTGACAAGAGTAGAAGCCCCTGTGGTGCAGTGGTTATGCTACTCGCCTTGTAAACCAGGGATCGCAGGATCGATCCCGGGCTTCTCCAGACTTTCGGATGAGTCTTTAAACCGAGGTCCCGTCTCCGTATGACCTTAGCTGTTGGTGGGACGTAAAACAAAAACTCACTCACTCACCTGACAAGAGTCAATTGAACCATGGGTTTATTTAAATATTAAATACCTTGCAATTAATAGTTTGCAACTAAGTTGCTCAAATTACTGAAATTGTTCAAAAGCAGTCTGCCATTAATGTCATAACCCTGATTTACTTACATGATAAATATAACAGAAAGCAAATTTAGAAAAATACAATGGCAAGCATGATCTCGCACCAATGATGAAGTTTAAATTACGTTCATTTTTACACAAGGTCCCATTGTTTATCTTACAAGACCAACAATGAAATAAACAAGCATAAGCACTTTCAATAAATGTCACAGAGAAACTAATACAATTAGATCTACTTTTAATGATGTCAAAGGCAATGTCTTGCAAAATCATCTTGCACTTCAATTTTTCACTATGATCATTATTTTCAGATCTCAGCAATTGAGTTCTATTCCTATCTCCACAGTGCATGCACATTCTATGCCAAAAATGTATTATTTATCTGTATGTAGTGGAGTGTATGTGATTCCAGGTGTAGATTGCCCTACACAGAGTACCTAGTATCTGTGTCAAGCTGGGAAAAAAGCGTCAAATCCTTTAACGACTAGTAGGCTCGTTGCTGAGAACGATTTTGTCTGCGATCTGAAACACAAATAGAAACAGCATGTTATTATACTTACGAAACACAAAATATCCACAACTGTCTATGGACAAGAACAACCTGGTTTTTGCTTTCAAAGTGCACACTTGTCCAAAACTAAGAAGAAAAAAAACAAGAGCACCGCAAGCGGGTGCCAACGCTCGTCTGCAGTTTCTTTTAGAAAACAAAAGTTCTAAGTCAAATCAAATTGCAAGATGGAGTTATAAAACTTGTAGGGAATGTAGCTCTTGTGATGGTGAGTATGTGTATGAAGTTTCATGAAGGTAGGCCAAATACTTTTGGAAATATGGTCAAGGTTAAGTTTTTTGGTTAATTTTTCGAAAAATAGGTCAAAGTTCAAAGGTCAAGGTCACAGGTCAAAAAGCGTGGTATGACTGAAAAGGTCTTGTCCCAAGGAACATTCATGTGAAGCTGGAAGGCTCTGTTGTGAATAGTATTGAAATAAGAGACAAAAACAATTTAAAACCAGAGGACCAGTGGTCCTGTAAACGCTCACCTGACATCAACCCAGGGCTATGATTTGAACAAACTATGATAGGTCCGAGTAAAGTCGGCAAATTTGACATTGGCGTAAAATAGGTCACGGTCATTCCAGGATAACCATTTGAACAAATTATGATAGGCCTGAGTGCTATGTGCCAAGTTTCAAGGTCATTGGCCGTACGGTTCCGAAGAAGAATGTTAAAGGGTTTTTACCATATATGGGCATGGCCACCATCTTGGTCATGTGACCTGAACCATATCAGCAAATTTTCATTTGTTCATCACATAAAGGATCAATATCAAATTTCACTTGAATTGGTCCAGCAGTTTCTGAGAAAAAAATGTTTGAAATATGGTCCCAGATCACTGAATGACCTTGACCATTCTTACCTATACATCTTCATGTATTCAGTAACTTTACCTGATCTACAAATTTTGGTGAGACTTTCTTCAATGGTTTCCAAAAAATACATTATTTTCACTTTTTCCCATGCAAAAGCCTAAGTTGACAAATTTGATATTGCCATAACATAGGTCAAGGTCAACCCAGTGTCACCATTTGTACAAACTATGATGGGCCCGAGTACCATATGCTATACGCCAAGTTTCAAGGCCATTGGCGAAGAAGATTTTTAGAGAAGTTCTGGAGAAGAAGATTTATGAAGGCTTTTTACTTTATATCTGCATGGCAGCCATCTTGGTCAGGTGATCTAGACCATATTGGCAACTTTTCATTTGTTCAACACACGAAGGCTCCATATTGAATTCCACTTCAATTGGCTCAGTAGTTTCTGAGAAAAAAAAAATGTTTTTTTTTTTTAAATATGGAACCTGAGTGACCTTGGTCTAAGGTCAATGAATGACCTTGACCTTTCTTACCTATAGATCTTCATGCATTCAGTTACTTTACCTGATCTACCAATTTTGGTGACACTGTCTTCAATGGTTTTCTAAAAATCCATTATTTTCACTTTTTTCCCATGCAAAAGTCTTAGGCGGCAAATTTGACATTGCTGTAAAATAGGTCAATGTCAACCCAGGGTCACCATTTGTACAAACTATGATGGGCCTGAGTACCATATGCTACTTGCCACGTTTCAAGGCCATTGGCCTTACGGTTCTGGAGAAGAAGAATTTTGAAATCTTTTAACCATATCTGGGCGTGGCCACCATCTTGGTCACGTGATCTAGATGGTATTGGCAATTTTTCATTTGTTCAACTCACAAAGGCTCCATATTGAATTTCACTTCAATTGGCTCGGTAGTTTCTGAGAAAAAAATGTTTGAAATATAGAACCTGAATGACCTTGGTCTCTGGTCAATGAATGACCTTGACCTTTCTAACCCATAGCTCTTCATGTTTTCAGCTATTTTACCTGATCTACAAATTCTGGTGACACTATCTTCAATGGTTTCCTAAAGATCCATTATTTTCACTTTTCTCCATGCAAAAGCCTAAGTCGGCAAACTTGACTTTGCTGTAGAATAGGTCAAGATCAACCCACAATCACCATTTGTACAAGCTCTGATGGGCCTGAGTACCATATGCTACATGCCGAATTTCAAGGCCACTGGCCTTACAGTTCTGGAGAAGATTTTTGAAGGCTTTTTACCATATATGGGCATGGTGGCCATCTTGGTCATGTGATCCAGACCCCGCAAAGAAACTTTAATTGCTGGTCAATAGGTCAAGGTCAGCCCAGGGTCACCATTTGTACAAACTACGATGGGCCCGAGTACCATATGCTACATGCCAAGTTTCAAGGCCATTGGCCTTACAGTTCTAGAGAAGAAGAATTTTGAAGGCTTTTTATCATATACAGGCGTGGCCGCCATCTTGGTCATGTGACCTAGACCATATTGGCAACTTTTCATTTGTTCAACTCACAAAGGCTCCATATCGAATTTCCCTTCAATTGGTTTGGTAGTTTCTGAGAAAAAAATGTTTGAAATCTGGAACCTGAATGATCTTGGTCTAAGGTCAATGAATGTCCTTGACCTTTCTAACCAACAGATCTTCATGTATTCAATTACTTTACCTGATCTACAAATTTTGGTGACACTGTCTTCAATGGTTTCCTAAAAATCCATTATTTTCACTTTTCTCCATGCAAAAGCCTAAGTCGGCATATTTGACATTGCTGTAAAATAGGTCAAGGTCAACCCAGGGTCACCATTTGTACAAGCCATGATGGGCCCGAGTACCATATGCTACATGCCAAGTTTCAAGGCCATTGGCCTTACAGTTCTAGAGAAGAAGAATTTTGAAGGCTTTTTATCATATATAGGCGTGGCCGCCATCTTGGTCATGTGACCTAGACCATATGAGCAACTTTTCATTTGTTCAACTCACAAAGGCTCCATATCGAATTTCACTTCAATTGGTTCGGTAGTTTCTGAGAAAAAAATGTTTGAAATCTGGAACCTGAATGACCTTGGTCTAAGGTCAATGAATGACCTTGACCTTTCTAACCCATAGATCTTCATGTATTCAATTACTTTACCTGATCTACAAATTTTGGTGACACTGTCTTCAATGGTTTCCTAAAAATCCATTATTTTCACTTTTCTCCATGCAAAAGCCTAAGTCGGCATATTTGACATTGCTGTAAAATAGGTCAAGGTCAACCCAGGGTCACCATTTGTACAAGCCATGATGGGCCCAAGTACCATATGCTACATGCCAAGTTTCAAGGCCATTGGCCTTATGGTTCTGGAGAAGAAGATTTTTGAAGGCTTTTTACCATATATGGGCATGGCGGCCATCTTGGTCATGTGATCCAGACCCCGCGAACAAACTTTCGTTCCCCCATCCCACTGAGGCTCCATATGAAATTTGGCTTTGATTGGCCCTGCAGTATAGGAGAAGAAGATCTTTGAAAATGGTGGACGGACGGACGGACGGACGGACGGACGGACGGACGGACGGACGACGGACCATGGCTATACTATAAGCTCACCTATGAGCCTAAAGGCTCAGGTGAGCTAAAAAAGGAGAGAAAAGGGGAGATAATTCAATCAAATTGCAAGATGGAGTTATAAAACTTGTAGGGAATGTAGCTCTTGTGATGGTGAGTATGTGTATGAAGTTTCATGAAGGTAGGCCAAATACTTTTGGAAATATGGTCAAGGTTAAGGTTTTCGGTTAAATTTTCGAAAAATAGGTCAAAGGTCAAGGTCACAGATCAAAAAGTGTGGTATCACTGAAAAGGTCTTGTCCCAAGGAACATTCATGTGAAGTTTGAAGGCTCTGTTGTGAATAGTATTAAAATGAGAGCAAAAAATGTGTTTCAGAAAAAAATTGGAAAAGGGGAGATAATTCAGCCAAAATCAACAATTTTGTTATGGTCCTTGGTCAAAATGTAGCTCTTGTGATGATGAGTGTGTGTATGAAGTTTCATGAGGCTAGGTCTAATACTTTTTAAGTTATAGCCAAGGTTAAGTTTTTTGGAACGACGCAGGATGACAACGCAGACGCCGGAGTGATGACAATAGCTCGAAAGTTTTTTTTCAAAAAACAGACGAGCTAAAAAAAAAAAAAAAACAGACACAAAATGTGCACAACGCTCTATAGGCAGGTGTGCACATAGACAGAAAGCAAAAACCAACCTGCATTCTAGTCCAAAACTTATAATACAACATAAGCTTGATTTTGTCTTCCAAGTGCACTTTTGTCTTTAGATAAGTGTGCACTTAGAAAACAAAATTCAGCCTGTGCACACATTCAGAAGAAGCCTTGGGTCAAAGAGCATCCATACAGCCTACTACACTAACTGATCCGACTGCATGGATGTGCAGGCAGATCGAAGTCTTTGCCAGCCACACATGTTCGAAGACATAGTTTAACCCTTCTCTTGCTGAATATTCAGTTTAGCCACACCCATTTTCTGACTGAACCAATCAGATTACTTGATGTAATTTATTCCTACAAATTCATAAATTGAATGTCAGTGTAGATCCTGATCAGATGGCTTCTTCAGAAGCCATCTGATCAGGATCTACACTGTTTCCAAAGATAGGGGATGTCCTGAACAGCTTGATAAGAGTTAAATGTGTCTTTTGAAGTGAGCACACAGTGAAGACCAACCACCGTCTGCTCACCATTAAGATCAACTGCACCCCATTAAAATCAAATACAGCTTTACCTATCTGTATAGGTTTTGGGTCAAAGAGCCTCTCCAGCCATTTACACCCCTTACCTCTTTATAACACTGTTGTTGGGGTCCTAAGCAGAAACCTTGTTAGTTAAACAGCCAACACAAAAATGTTGATTACATAGAAAAACAACCTTTTATGGTCGTTTTTCCAACATAATATACACATTTTTGCATAGGTTATATTGAAAAATAAAAAAGGACGATTAATTGTCATTTTTCTATATAATACATGTACATGTATATACATTTTTGAGATCTATCTTTACATTACGATAACACACCAGTGCATCTTTTCACATCTCCAGAATGGCTACACTTTTCTGAAGAAAATCTGTGATATTTTTGTTATTTTTACTTCAAACATAGGTTGTGGGTGCTCGTTAGAACCGCCTTATAGAGGCGGTTCTAATGAGTACCCAGGACCTATGTCTTGGGGCAGAAATAAGAAAAATAATGAATGCCCTCGTTAGATCGTAGTACATCCAAAACCATGTTATAATCAAAAGTGTTATAAAGAGGTGGTGTAATAATATAGACGGCAGTGCACAGCAAAGACGCACAAGATAGCATGGATGTGCAGGCTGATCAGTCTTAGCTGTGTGTATGTTCTAAAACATCTTTTTGCTCGACTCGGCTCATATTTTTGTAATAATCTTTTTAAATATTGTATATTGCTACCTGTGAAACTTCATTGACTCGACCACTGACAGTTCGTTTACCGCAGTCGATTTGAACCCATTCTTGAGACCTAAGGGAATTTTCTCAATTCCCAACATTACCGTAATGATCCTAAGTAGTGTGACAGATAGGCCTGAGCAAACAAAGCAGACCCGGATAAGACTGCTACTGAAGGAGAAGTCTGATCAGGGTCTTCAATGTTTCCCATTCTGTCTGCACCATTTAGACTCCTGGGTTGTGAAACAAATTTGTTTATATTTTTGGAGAGTTACACCAATTCGTCCAGGTGTCTGACTTTTTTAGTTTTCTTTTTCGAAATACATTTTCTGCATTCTTGCTCTACACATTTTTGTTTGTTTGTTTGAATGTCCAGTGAACACTAATTAGGTCATTTATACATTTTCTATATTTTTGCTCAGAACACTTTTCTTTGAGTGAACAATAATTAGGTCATTTATACATTTTCTGTAGTCTTGCTAAAATGTTTTTGAGTTTAATAGCCCAGTCAACACAAGGTCATGTATACATTTTTGTTTGGAGTTTAGCAGCCCAGTCAACACTATTTAGGATATAGAGAGCCTAACAACACTCTCCTGGGCAGGCTTATACATAAGCGCTTACAGTGTAGTGCAGTCTTACAGCAGAAACTGACAACTGCTCTTCTTGAAACAGTGGAAGGGAGAGAATGGCCACAGAAAAGAATTCATGATCAATCTCCCCTAAAGGATGTTGCCAACCCCAGCAGGTATTGGACCCTCAACCTCCTGATCACCAGTCTGATGCATATCCGACTGAGCTACTGAGCCCTGCATAGAATTGTACACGTATGCATTTTCTGTACTCTTGCTCAAAAACAATGAGATAGTTCTAATGAGCACACACAGTCTACGTTTGAAGCAGAAATAAGCCCAAGTACAGTAAAATTCCTATATTAAGACCATCTTTGGGACTATTCAAAAGTGGTCTTTAAGACCACTTTTGAACAGTCCCAAAGGTGGTCTCTCACTACAGGACACTATATGCAGAAAAAAAGAAGAAAGAATAAATGCATCCTACTAAATTAGCTTTTTATAGCAGAATTAGCCTCAATTTTAGGTGGTCTTAACCCATTTAGTACAGGAAACCCCAAAACGGGTACCAGGGCAAATAGTGCAGGTCCAGATCAGACGCCACAGAACGCGGCATCTGATCAGGGCCTCCACTGTTTGCAGAAAGTTTAGCCATTTTCCTAAGCAATTCTGAAGAAAAAACAACCTGACACCCCTAATTTTTTAAATGGACTCGTACTATATATAAGGAGGAAGATTCCATTTGGTACAAAAAGGGTTAATAGCAGAATTTTACTGTACTTGTGACCTTGAGCTTATTAATGCTTCAAATGTAGCTCACATTAAATCATTCTGAATGTAAGCCACATATCAAAAGGGCTGGTCTACAACATGATAAGAACTCGAAACAACAATTAGTTTGGATAGGGAATAAAGCAGCATGGGTGGATTCAGGATACCGGAAGAGGGGGCTCAACTTTGTTAAGGGGATTCAAACCAATCAGTTTAGATGAATGTTTTTTTTTTCTGTTTTTTTTTTTTTTTTAACCCTTTCACCCCTGTGTTTCTGTACTGGAGGACTAGAAAGATCTGAGGCCAGTTGTTCAAAATTTACGATGTCGTTAGTTAACAAATTGTTAAAATTGTCAGCCTCGATAACTCAGTGGTTAGCGCCTTCGACTTATGATTGAGAGGTTGTAGGTTCAAATCCGGCCACCGGAGCCCAGGTGTGTCCTTGGGCAAGACAATTATGACAATACCTCACTAGACCCAGGTGTAAATGGGTAGCAGTGGTGTAAAATCAATGCCTCTCTCGCACTTGATAACATCTGGAATGAGTGTTTGAGAGCGATTCAATGAGCTTGGAGCTTTCATTGCAATCAAACAAAAATAAACTAGAGCTGTCAGTGAAACTGACTTGGGCCCCGGCAGCGCTATCAGAGGAGTAAAAAAATTTGTGGACGGACAGACGGACGGACAGAGTGATTACTATAGGGCACCCACACTTTCAGTGCGGGGCCCTAATTAGTATAAACTAAATTGTTAAAACCTTGATCATTTAATATGGCAGCCATAACTAATATTTTTACTGAAAAAAATGTAAGCAGCAGCAAAAATAACAAAATTTTAGATATTGTACTTGCTAGAATGGTTAATAATTTGACCACTAATGAGCTCGTTCAGCTAACGAAGCTTTGAAGAACTGGACCCTGCTTGTCCACTCGTCATTGCAAGTGCTTCATGCTGGGGACAGGTAAAATTTTTGTCCATGCAGGACGAGTGTAATTCTGAAGAATTTTCAAGCCCTGTTCTGAATTTGGACACTTCCATTCTTGCCAATAAAGGGTTTAGTCAACTATTTAACCCTTAAAGGTGCATTATTGAGCTACTGGGTCTCCAAATTTTTTTTCTGGTTTTTATCTTCAATTCATACTCCTTTGTCATGTGTACACTTTTGGAGCCAAATACAGCTTCAGAACTTTGTGAAAATGGTCGTTTTCATTCCTGTTTACCCTTCCCTCTGAACATGTGTTCGGAATTTCTGTTCTAAAAATAAATCTGTCACTTTACACATACATGGCGACAGTATCGTCTCTGAGTGTCGTTACTTATGGCATGGTATTCAGCATCATATTTTTTTCCGATTCAGGCATGGCCTAAGCAAACAAGGCCAAAAATGAATGTCGCATAACTTCATATATGGGGATTCTATTTTTGTCACGAACTAAAAATAGATCTAACTGGTGTTCGAAACCTAGTTAGGGAATCCCTCTCAAACTCGTTTACCTGTCATCATAATTGTTCGCATTTTTTGTATAAAATGCATTCATTTGTATTGTTTTAAAGAAAAATACCGGCTATATGTATTTTATTTTTGGAAGCATTTTCTACCGATAGCTCAATAATGCACCTTTAAGACATTGAGAAAGAGTACATCTGAAAATGTCGTCGGCTGAATTTTTTTGCAAACTTTCTGAAAATATCTTTGCATACAACCAAACAGTGTGGGCACAGATCAGACTGCTCCAGGAGCAGTCTGATCTGGGTCCACACTGTTTGCAAAAATTACTTTTAAGCTAACCGGCAGACGGCAAAGCAGATGAAAATTGTTGTGATTGGCATTTTATGGGTTAACAGGATGGCAAACAGTGTAGATGAGACTAATCTGCACTGTTTGCATATAGGTATCTGCTTGGTTGAAAGTATTAAAATCCCAATGCAAATATACTTATTTGGATACAAGGGGGGTGGGGTCCTACCAAACCCCACAACATCCCACCCCTTTCCCCACCAACCTTGACATAGATAGCAGGGTGAAAATAATATTTGGATCAATATCTATCCACCCCCGCCCATCGGGACTTGAAGAAATAGATTGGGCTGCAAGATGCTTCCACGCAGAGCGGAAACCGACAGCACATGAGTACTGGTAAACCGCTTAGAGGGTCTAAGCCTGTCCAGGCAAAGTGGTGCAAGTCGGACCATCCATGCTTATAAACCCTTTTGTTTTTTCATTGGGCGACAGGGCTTGAGATGTCATTTCATCTCAATGTTGGGTAAAATTCCCACAAAATTGGAAGCAACTTCTCCAAAATGACCTATACAGTGTTGACGGGGGACGTTAAACCTCAAATCAAACAAACAAAACAACATTACTTTATTGAAATGTCAGGCTGGATATCCACACAATGATGCTCTACAAGTCAACATTGGTCACAGACTAACAACAAATTGTAAAAGCTTCAACTGCAAGACGATTCAAGCTGATCCTAGTAATTGTACATAAGCTGCATCAAGGAAATATTTTTCTAGCACACCAGACAAGGAAATCCATAGTTCTAGCTTAGGATAGAAATTCTGTTCTAACCCTAGGGTTCTTGCCCAAAATCAAACATTCTTGCGTGTTTGCTAAATGCATTGGTTGAATAAGACCTCATATGCTCTGTCATTAAGGTTGACGTCACAGCACATTACGTGACGTCACTAAACAACGTGGTCGACCAAAGTGACCGCAGTATTCAACATCGCACGCAGAAATGGAATGTATGCAAGAAAAAGAATCCTACATGGGTGTGAGGGGTGGATAGAAAAAATCCGTCCCTTGGGATCACTATCAGGCATCACTCGGCATGCCTCGTGATGCGGGACAGTGACCCTCGAGACGGATTTTTCCATCCCCCCTCACACCCACGTAAGACTCTTATAATCTTTGTAAATATGCACTCAGCAATAGCTCTGTTCCATCTCCAGGAGCACTGTTAGCCCTTAAGATGCATCTGAAAATGTCATCTGCTTATGTCGTCGGCTGAATTTTTTTGCAAACTTTTAAAAAATATTTTTGCATACAGGCATACAGTGTGGGCACAGAACAGACTGTTCTGATCTGAGTCCACACTGTTTGCAAAACAAGAGCACCGCATGCGGGTGCCAACGCTCGGCTGCAAAAATTCTAAGTCGAAAGAGGGGCATAACTGTGCCAAAAATATTTTGAGGGTTACCTCACCTATTGGTATGAATTCGCCTTTTCATAATGAACAATAGTTCGAGTTTCAAGTAAATATGTTCTGTTACGACAGAGATATTACAAAATGTCCAAGATCTTGCACGACGACGCCAGAACTATGACAATACCTCATCGTTTTCTTCGAAAACAGCCGAGCTAAAAATTACTTTTAAGGTAACCGGCAGACAGCAAAGCAGACAACAATAAACGTGATTGGCATTTTATGGGTTAACACCCTTCACTCCAAAGTGTCTTCAGGCAGTTGATTTTTTAGAGTTTTATCAAGAAACACAAAAAAAACCCTGCATCAGACAATGCTGTCTTTGCTGCATCTTCTTGCAAATGATCAATCTCCACAGAGCATATTGCCCAGTTGGCAGGTATCAAATGACTTTCTGATCACCAGTCAGACATGCATCAGACCGAACCGCCAAGGCCGACAGTTAAGACTATTCTGAGCGGATGGGCAGGCTTGTTTTCATGTGTGAAGACACTTTCACTTGACACAGTTCATGTGATTTTGACGTGAATCAGCTTAATTAACAAACACAGAAAACTAGACAACATTAAACAACAGAAGTATATACTGACTCCAGGTCTGATAGCCTTGGTGCTCTAGAATTTCATAATAAATAAATGGTAAGAAATTTTCTAACATAATGGACCCTTAACTGATCAACAGATTCTTCAACTCAATAGCTTTGGAATGGTCCAGATACACCTGGAAGATTTTTCTGCCATTTTTCAAAGGGAGACAACTTTTGGGACTTCCTGTTTGCTTTTTTATAAACCATGTCCAAATGTAAAAGGGGTCTACTCTTAAAGGAAAGAATTTGCTCTGGAGCAAATTCTTTCCTTTAAGAGTTGATCCCTATTGACATGGGAGACAAAAATACTTTTGCATGAGTTTCCTCCTCTGAAGGTGTTCCCATTCCCCTTAATTGGCTGTGAGCTTTACGTCAATTCTTGCTTTAACCTTACCACTCTCTGGGCTAATTCAGTAGACGACAAATTGTTGATAATTAACTCATTTTTCCCAGAAAACAGGATTTGACATCTCGTGCAAACTGCATGAGTCAATTTGCATGTATAAATTATACAGAAAAATGACCATTTATGGTAATTCTTTTGAAGATAATCTATTCTTTGTTTGTTTTTGGAGTTTCTTTGGCCCAGTCAACACTATTTTAGGTCATTTTTGAGCCAGCCAGTTTACCTATCCACACTTTTCCTGGGCAGGCTTATATGTAAGCAGTTACCAAGTAAAGTGCACATTCTTTCACCAGAAACTGACAACTGGCCTTCTTGAATCACCGTTAAGGGGAATGGGAACACCACCGGTGAGGCAACTCCTGCAAAAGTATTTTTGTCTCCCATGTCAATACGCGTCCTGTGGAGCAAATTCTTTCCGTCAAGAATAGACCCCTTTTTCAGCAGGACAGAGCTTATAGAGAAGCAAACAGGAAGTCCCAAAAGTTTTCTCTCTTTGAAAAAAGGGCGGAGAAACTGTCAGGTGCATTCCCCTTAAAAAGACGGAAACAAATTTAGTAATTTCTTTATCTGATTTCCTGCAAACTGAGCCCCTTTGAAATAGGGGTCTACTCATAAAAAGTAGACCTCATATTTATGTGATAAAATATTTTTGGTTTGAGGGGAATTGGAAGAACACCTAGCACATTTTGATGCCATTTTTCAAAGGGGGACAGCTTTCTGGACTTCCTGTTAGCTTTTCTATAAGCCCTGCCCCACTGAAAAAGGGGTCTACTCTAAATGAAAAGAATTTGCTTCTCAGGAGCAAATTCTTTCCTTTAAGAGAGTCAACCCCCAATAACATGGAATACAAAAATACCGGTACTTTTGGAGGAGTTGCCTCCCCTGAAGGTATATCCATTCCCCTTAAACATACTTATTTTATTTATTAATATATATACAACTGAACAATTTCAAGGATAGGAAGAAAAGCTGAAAGATCAAGAAATAGTTTTGAATGAATTACCTCCCCTGAAGGTGCATCCATATGCCTCATATTATTTGCTGTATAAATAACTATACAAACATATCAAAAAGTAGGATTTTGATTTGTATTGGTGTATAACGACATGACAACCCTTGTGGGTCATTATGTGTTGTCTCCCAGAGAAAGGGAGAAGAGATAAAAGAGGAGAGTGAGGGAAGGGAGAAAGAGGAAAAATAAATGGAAGCGTATAAACAGAAGAAATAATAACATCACCTGCTGCAAGTACAGCAGGCCTTGCCCATCTGTAAGCCAGTATCAGTAACCAGGAAGCAATTGTGGTGAATCAAATATGGATGCCACAGTGATCATGAAGTGATTGTGGTGAATCAAATAGGAGGAAAAAACAACCATTCCTATTTCATTTAAACTAACCCAGACTATTAACCCATTCTGTACCGGAAACCCCAAAACGGGTAATTGGCAAACAGTGCAGGCCAAGATCAGACGCCACAGAATGCGGCATCTGATCAAGGCCTTCACTGTTTGCTTAAAGTTCAGTCGTTTTCCAAATAAATTTTGATGAAAACACAACCTTACACCCAAAATTTTAAAATGGACTCCTGCCTTATAATAAGGAGGAAGTTTCCACGTGGTACAAAAAGGGTTAAATAAGTCTACCGAAGGCTATGTCGCACCTGGGATTGCAGTTCTTGAGATAAGGACTTAAGATTTCAGTTGATGCTAAGGTTGACGCAAACGTTGAAGGATTGACAAATGGATGAATGAATGGATGAAAAACCAGATTCCTATATAGCGTAATGCTTAAAACAGATGCAACAAAAATTGGCACAAATTATGTAGGGGGTATTCATGCCCCTTCAATGCCCACTTACTCCAGTTTTGTTGGTATCCTTGTTGATTCTGACCTTCTGAAAAGAGAAACAACATTAGCCATTAGACATTGTTTCAAAATCTTTTTAATCATGTAGACCCATACAGATACCAAGGCAAACAGTGTAGATCTAGGTGAGATGGCTTGTAATGAACCATCTCATCAGATCTACGGTGTTTGTCATCCTGTTAACAACTTTGAGTGAACACCAAGTTTACAAGAATGGACATGATGGCAGAGGCCACTTCTGAAACTTAGGCGTGAAAGAGTGAAGGGTAAATTTAGAATTGCATTGCAGTTTAAGAGGAATGGGAACACCTTCAGGGGAGGAAACTCCTGCAAAAGTATTTTTGTCTCCCATGTCAATAGGGGTCAACTCTTAAAGGAATGAATTTGCTACTTTCAGTGGGATAGGGATTATAGAAAAGCGAAAAGGAAGTCCTGAAAGTTGTCTCCTTTTGAAAAATTGCAGAAAAATCCGCCGGTGTTCCCATTCCCCTTAATAGACTCAGTGAAAACTTTGGAACTATCATAGAACATGTCTGTTTGGAACCCCTTCTAGAGTCCATAAGTGCCGATATCAATATATTTTGGATGCTTCTTATTTTATCTTGAACATGTCTGTCGTGTATACTCATCAATTCTTTCACAATTTCTGATAGCAATCAAGGGCAGTAACTCTGATATACATTGACAAAATATTATGAGTAACAATAGCAAGCAAGGTATTGTCAGTATCATTCTATGAGTAAAATTTGATTGAAATCATAAGATACTCAGTAGAAAAATGCACCCACCCCCACCACAATCGCTGAAACGGACCATCCTTGAGTACTTGTAAACCACTTAGGACTGCCAAGGAAAAGTGGTGTGAGTTGGGCCATTCCTAAAACCTTAGCGGTTTCTTTGAGCGGTAGGGCTTGAGATGTCATTTCATTCCAATGTCGGGTAAAAAAGTCCCACAAAATTGGAAGCAGGGTCTCCAAAAAGACCTAAATAGTTTTGACAGGGACATAAAACCTCAACACAAACAAATAAACAGAGTCGAAAACATAAGATGGTGTCTGCTCAATAAAACAACTAATAAACACTTACTCCAGTTTTGTTGGTATCCTTGTTGATTTTGACCTTCTGAAAAAGAGGAGAAAGTCTATCTGTTAAATGGTCATTTTGGGTCATCTCCCAGAAAAAACTGAGAAAGGAAGTGAACAAAGATAATGACAGGGAAGCTAAGATACCTTAAGTATTCAGCAGACAACTCCTTACCATGCTAGTTCTAAAACTTGAACAAAGTACAATTTATCCAAAGCTGTGTCTAAAAATAGCTGGGTGAGTGGCAAACAGTGTAGACCCTGAGAATGCAGCATCTCATCAGGATCTACACTGTTTGCTCAGGTCTATCTTCCGAATACATGATGTGGTAAATATTGTAATATATCAATTTTAACAATACAGTAAAGTTCCTATATTAAGACCACCTTTGGGACTGTTCAAAAGTGGTCTTTAAGACCACTTTTGAACAGTCCCAAATGTGGTCTCTAATTAGGAGACACTGGGTGTAGCAAAAACAAAGAAAGCATAACTGAAACCTTCTCAATAAGCTTTAAATAGCATATTTACTCTCAATTTTAGGTGATCTAATAGCGGAATTTTACTGTATTTCAATCAGCCCCCGCCCATAGGGGCTTGAAGAAATATATGGGCTGCATGATGCTTCCACGCAGAGCTGAATCCGGCCCGCACACTAGTACTGGTAAACCGCTTAGAGGCTCTAAGCCTGTCCGGGAATCGGGGTGCGAGGTGGACCGTCCATGCTAATAAACCCTATTGGTTTCATTGGGCGACAGGGCTTGAGATGTCATTTTATCTCAATGTCGGGTAAAAGTCCCACAAAATTGGAAGCAACGTCTCCAAAATGACCTTTACAGTGTTGACGGGGTCGTTAAACCTCAATTCAAACAAACAATACTGTATTTCAAGTGGAAACCATTTTCCAAAGGCAATTAAGGGCAGCAGCTCTACTGAGAACTTATGGAAACTGTCAAATAACAACATCAGCAAGATACTGTCAATATCAAAATCCATAAATTCTTTCACAAGATTTTAGCACAAACCATATTCTGAAGGCAATCAACTGCAAATTGACCAAAAAATGCTGATTAACCCAATGTATGCGGGAAACCCCTAAAGGGGTACCTTGACAAACAGTGCATGCCCAGATCAGATGCCGCATAACGCGGTGTCTGATCAGGGCCTGCACTATTTGTTATCAGAATTTTCTGTCCAAAATAGAATAAATACGAAAATAATAGGCCCCACACCCCTCATCTGACAAATGGACTTGTCCAACATTTAGCAATTGGAAGAGTCCACAAGCATGCAATGGGTCAATGACAGTCCATATGTCGTATCTGATTTAAATTAATAAATTCTTCACAAGTGGAAACCATTTTTTAATGGTAATCAAGGGGAGTAACTCTGATAAACATTTGAAAAAAAAAATGCTGAATAACAATCCCAAGCAAGGTACTTCAAATTTCATTCTTTGTGTGAAATTTTGTCAAACTGGATCAATTCCTTCACAGATATTGGGCGGAAGCCACTTTTTCATATCAAGGGCAATAACTCTGGAATAAATTGACCAAACATGCTGAGTAATAACACACACATGAATTTTGGCAAGGACTGTCAATGTATTTGTTTGTCATGTAACAGCCCAGTCAAAACTATTTAAATCATACTGAGACTGATAGTTCGCCTTACCACAATTTTCATGGACAGGCGTATACAATAGGCTGTTAACCAGAACAGTACACATTCTTTTGCAAGAAACTGACAACATTCTATGTGTGAAATTTGAAGCTAAACCATTGATACATTCAAAAGTATTGAGCTATAGAAACCAAATGGTGGTTTCTGCTCAATAAACAGCCAATAAACTTACTCCAGTTTTGTTGGTATCCTTGTTGATTCTGACCTTCTGAAAAAGAGAAAAAAATACCCATTAGACATGGTTTGTTAATCCTTCTTGTTGTGCTTAACAATGATAATCCCTACCTGTGTAAAAAGTGTGGATCTAGATCAGATGGCTTCTTAAGAAGCCATCTGATCTACAGAGTAATTGATAAGGGTCGTATCGTCGTAAATACGACTCTAAAATCGAGCAAATACGACTAGAAATGAAGAAAAAGTCGTACCGAATACGACCGTCAAATTGGCAATACGCCTAGGTCGTTCCGTTGCAGTCGTATCGGCAATTTAAAAAAAAAAAAAACACAAAAACGTGACGCCTGACAAAAAGCAATTGAAATCGCGGTAATTTTCGCCGCATCATAGTCTTCAACAAAAACTTTTCCAATCTTCAAGAACGATTCGAAATTCATCCATTCATGAATGAAGGCATTTGTTTTAATTACGCTGAAACACTTCAACATTAACTTTTGACGATCATATATTGAATACCGATTCGCTTATATTTAATCAGCCTCAAGTTATAACAACTATCAACATGATTAGGAAACCGATTATTGATGCGTGATTACATAATGGTATTTATTATCTAAGGGAAAGCCGCCTGCATTATTAACTTTATTAACAACGCCTGAAGCATGAACAGTAACTTATGAGAAGCGTGCCTAAATATACGATCCTGAATATTGTCAGGCAACCACATTGACTTCTACGAAGTGTCATCTTCGAGAAAAAAAAATTGGGTTCGACAGATTTACGGATTCAAACTGTCATGTAGTTAGGAATTAAATATCAAAACAGACGCGCTGACGATAAAAAGTTAGTACCACTTTTTCTTTTTGTGGAGGACCTGACAAAGTTTCTCCGGAAAAAACGCAAGAAGAAAAAATCAAATGCAGGAGAAATTTCTGTCGGCTATTTCTCCCAAATCGCAGAAATTCACGTTGAAATGGATTGCTCTGTATTTTGTTGAAAAACAAAACAGAAGCAACAAAATCTGGGCTAGGAAAGTTATAATTAATGTAACAGCGAATATATATCCGACCAGGCAGCATTAGCGCTAGCTCTTTCTGCTTAGTGTCCGCAGGCCGCCCTTGTTTATTGCCCTTTTCCGACACGTGTATATCGCCTTTGATTATTGCATCATGGTGGTTGTTTACTTTTGACTCCACTTCTATTTTTCATACTTTTATCATCTCGACGTATTTTTTTCTCGCAACATTGTCATCTGTAATACTTGGGTACTCATATATCTAATTGTGAATCACAGGTGGTCAGCATGCAGTGCATGCTTATTTACCGCTATCTATCAAGTAGCCAATTAAATTAACACCCTAAGATGTCTCGCCGGCGTCTTTGAACATTAAGCAGAATGACTGGCAGCGCATCATAAAAGATCGCACACACAGCAACCGGGACAGACTGATAAGCTTTCACAGTTGCGCTTGCTGATATGAATCTTCACTGGTAGCACGTTTTATTGTAATTTTGCTGAGCGCTGAATTTCTCGCCTTTTACCAATCGCATGCAGTTGCTACAATTCGTGGATATTTCCCGCCTTTGAACGTTTAGCACATAAGGCCGCTTCAGACACAAAACATGGGTTTGAAAACGTTTTGATGACAATATGATCTGTGTGACGGCTGAAGACTCCGACCAGCTTGCACAGTGTGATCAAAACGAGCCTTCAATTGCGTCTGGGAAATTCCAAAAACACATGCGAAGTAGACGACCACATTGGCTGTATTTACATTCTTTAGAAGAAAAAGTAATTTTTCAATTTGCTGTCCGCCAGCTTATTAACATGAAAATGCATATCGGTATGTTACGATGATAGAATATGTGTTTAACGTCTTTTACATATGCCATTGCGACGTCTGACATTATTATAAGTGCACTCAGCAGCCATCCTGTGATGACAGATGAAGATACGACCCTAGCTTTGAATTTAGGAGTACCGATACTCTCAAAGAATCACAGGATACGCCTATGTCTTTGGTTGAAGGAGTAACAGTACTCCTCGGGCAAAAGCTTATCAATAACACTGGATCTAGATCCACACTGTTTACAAAGGTAGGGACTGATGTGGATCCACACTTTTTACAAAGTTTGGGATTATCAAAGAAGCCATCTGATCAGTATCTACACTGTCATTCAGCTTGCAAATTTGAATGACTACATTACCCAGTGTTTTACAGATAACCCTCTTTGAACTGCACTCACTCTGACATCACGGTGTCAAGAATATTGCCAGTATCACATGCTACTTGGTCCAGTTGTTCTAAATCCCATTAGTTTGATGAGCTCCCTAGTCGTCACATTGTTAACTTTGTATTTGCAAAAGCTGCTCACATTTTTCAGCAAAAATATTAGCACATTTGCCATACTAAAAGCTATAAGTTTTAACGATACATTAACTAACAACAGCATCTATTAGCATATTTGCCATACTAAAAGATCTAAGTTTTAACAATACATTAACTAACAACAGCATCTATTAGCATATTTGCCATACTAAAAGAAATAAGTTTTAACGATACATTAACTAACAACAGCATCTATTAGCATATTTGCCATACTAAAAGATATAAGTTTTAACGATACATTCACTAACAACAGCATCTATTAGCATATTTGCCATACTAAAAGATCTAAGTTTTAACAATACATTAACTAACAACAGCATCTATTAGCATATTTGCCATACTAAAAGATCTAAGTTTTAACGATACATTAACTAACAACAGCAACTATTAGCATATTTGCCATACTAAAAGATCTAAGTTTTAACGATACATTAACTAACAACAGCATCTATTAGCATATTTGCCATACTAAAAGATCTAAGTTTTAACAATACATTAACTAACAACAGCATCTATTTGCATATTTGCCATACTAAAAGATCAAAGTTTTAACAATACATTAACTAACAACGTCGTCCGTTTTCAACAACTGGGCCCTGGATGTCAGCTAAAGTCACATGGACAATCGCAGGGAAATTTCTTGATCATTTAGTAACACATACTAAGAGAGGCACCATGGCTGAGTGGTTAGTTTTCTACTCTGGTGTCAAGGTCACAAGTTCAAGTCTCGCAAGGCTCAATGGCTTAATAAAGAATTCCGCCAATGTTGTGCCTGTGGGGGCGAAATCTTAACAAAAAAGTCAGTGAACTATCAAATGTGGGTGAAGATCAAATATGGATGCTTGCATTTAAGTTGCCATTGAGAAATGGACTTGAATATTAGGGTTGAGTGGCTGGTTTTCGACTCTGGTGCGAAGGTCACAAGTTCAAGCCTTGCTAAGCCCAATGAATTAAGAGCTCTCAGTTCATCCAGCAGATACAGGATAAATGATTTTACTCTGGGGAGATTAAGGGGAATGGGTACACCTTCAGGGGAGGCAACTCTTGCAAAAGTATTTTTGTCTCCCATGTCAACAGGGGTCAACTCTTAAATGAAAGAATTTGCTCCTCAGGTGCTCCTGAGGAGCAAAGTCTTTCCTTTAAGAGCTGACCCCGTTTTCCATGGGGTAGAGCTTATAGGAAAACGAACAGGAAGTCCCGAAAGTTGTCTCCCTTTGAAAAATGGTGGAAAAATCTGCCCAGTGTTCACCTTCCCCTTAAAGGCATTGGAAGGAGAGGATTGGGTCCCATCTTGCACATGTTCTGCCCAAGTAACTGAAGCTCTAAAGACCAGCTGCCCCTACGGCTGTAAGCTACACATCACATTTACTTTATATTCCGAGTCTTAAGTTACACGAAGTGTATACCACTCAAAGAAAGAAATTGGCAAACTTACTCCAGTTCTGTTGACCTTGCTGGTAGCCACCTTGCTGTTGATTTTGATTCACTGAAAAGGATTAAGAAAATATCATGAAACTAAGTTTTCTATCACTCAAAAGAATAAAAACACATAACTCATTTTATGCAGAAGACCCAAAAAAATGTGATACTAGAAACAACCAAGGCCTGATTCAGATGTCACAGAAAGCGACATCAGATAAAAGCCATCACTTTTTGCTGTAAATAACTCAACTTGATGCAGCTCAATTTCAAAATGGACCTTACTATATATAGTAAGGAAGATTCTTTTTAGCTTAAAATGTGTTAAACAACAGTCTACCAATGCATTCTGGCCGGCTTCGGTTGCTCAGTCGGATGCACGTCTGACTGGTGATCAGGAGGACGTGGGTTCCATTCCTGCCGGGGTCTGCAACATTCTTTCGTGGAGATTAATCATGAAATCTTTTCTACGGTCATTCTCTCCCTTCCGCTGATTCAAGAAAGAGTGGTCAGTTTCTGGTGAAAGAATGTGCACTGTACTGTTTAGCCGCTTATGTATAAGCCTCCCCAAGAAAAGTGTGGATAGGTAAACTGACCCACTCAAAAATGACCTAAATAGTGTTCACTGGGCTGTTTAACTCCAATACAAACAAACAAACAAAACCAATGCATTCTGCAAATGTGTTCCAGTAACTTAATACAGTGTGTAATTAGTGCTTACTTGATTTGACGGCTTACTGCAACACATTAAGCAGCACTTATAGTTCAAGTTAACAGCAATATTGCACAGTTGTACATGTTACTGGGCACAATTTGTATGTAAAGCAACAAACCCAAACATTTTCTGATTATGGTGAAAGATATTTCTTCATTCTTCATTTCTGCAGGTTATTTTTTTTGTGAAGCAGAATTCCTCTGAATGCTGTGTCGCACCTGTGTGGGTCATAAGCATTGTTAGCTTAACAAGCTCATTAGTGGTCATATTATTAACTGTCCTAACAAGTACAATATCTAAAATTTTGGTATTTTTGCTTAAAAAATGTGAGCAGCTTTTGCATTTGCAAAAGCTGTTCACATTTTGTTTTTTAGCAAAATATTGGTCTATTTACCATACTAAATGATCAAACCAATTTGCTATTTAATAACATAATTAGTTTTGAACAACTGGCCCGAATGCTGTGTCGCACCTGGGCAGGCCATATCTCTTTACTTGATCATTAGGTTTGACACAGAGTCTCATGCAAATGCTGATAACTGGACAAACAAATGGATAGATGAAAAACCAGGGGCCAGTCAATGACGTCATTAGTTAACAATTCATTAAAACTTTAATCATTCAATAATATTTTTGCTGAAAAAAAAAGCTGCTCATATTTTGTCAGCAAAAATAGCAAAAATTTAACAACTGAGCCCAGATATCTATATCATGTCATGCTAAAAGCAGGGCTCCTATCTCAAGTTGCTATTAGCTCAAGGTAAGCTGGCCTCTCTCTATCCCTGATTCACCTCTAGGCTGGGACCAGCAGCCAAAGGCGAAACAGAAGCAAATGACATAATTTTTCACAAATAACTTGGATATACAAGGCATGACAAATCCAAGTTTCAATACTTGCAAGGCAGTTCACAGTTTCTTCAAACTGCCTGGAAATTACAACATTCCCTATTTACTCTATGCCATCGAGGCTTGAAGAAATAGATTGGGCTGCATGATGCTTCCATGAGAGCTGACACCTACCACACGCGAGTACTGGTAAATTGCTTTGAAGTTCTAAGCCTGCCCAGGAAAAGTGGTGCGAGTCGGACCGTCCATGCATATTAACCCTATTGGTTTCACTGGGTGGCAGGGCTTGAGATGTCATTTCAAATCAATGTTGGGTAAAAGTCCAACAAAATTGGAAGCAAAGTCTCTAAAATGGCCTATAGTGTTGACGGGGACGTTAAACCCAAAATCAAATGAACAAAACAAAACCTTTTTTTCTGGGCAGCTGAAGTAAAAAATTCACTTGCCCAGCTGAAATCTGGACTTCTCCCCGGCAGATGGGCAATGGATTTGTCAGGCTCTGAGATAGAAAACCTGTCTTTAGAGTCATTAACCCGTTTTGTACCAAATGGAATCTTCCACCTTATATATAGCACAAGCACATTTCAAAATTTAGGGGTGTCAGGTTGTGTTTATTTGGAAAATAGCCGAACGTTTTGCAACTTTTTTGCAAACAGTGTAGGCCCTGATCAGATGCTGCGTTCTGCGGCATCTGATCTGGGCCTGCGCTGTTTGCCAATTACCTATTTTGGGGTTAACCAGCTAAGGCACAAACCAACCTCCTCAGCTACACAGACTAGTAAGTGTCTTGAAATTTTAGACATAGAAACTAGAAGCATTGCACTATCCCAGCTGTAATCACAAAAGACATTGATCAGACTGCGTGGATGAGCAGGGTGATCGGCTGTTTTGTTGTTCACTAATGCCATGAAACAGGTTTTCTCTTGTAATTTTAACCCTTAAGACGCTGAGAAATACTACATCTGAAATGTAATCTGCTTATGTTGTCAGGTTAATTTTTTTGCAATCTTTTTACAAATATTTTGCATACAGGAAAACAGTGTGGGCCCAGATCAGCCTGCTCCTACAGGAGCAGTCTGATCTGGGTCCACACTGTTGTAGGAGCAGTCTGATCTGGGCTCACACTATTTGCAAAAATGACTTTTAAAGTAACCGGCAGATGACAAAGCAGACGACAATTGTTGTGATTGGCATTTTATGGGTAAAAGGTAGTGGATACATATTCATGGGAATGATGATAATGATTTGATGTTTAACGATGCATAAACCCTGCTTGTGGGTCAGAAGCTTCAAAATGGTTGATGATCAACAGGTTTTAGGTATTTTGAGAATGTTGAAGATAGAAATTCAAAAATGGAGGTTATTAAAAATTTGAATAATTATCAAAATATTTTAGCGTTTGGTTATACTGTGAACGCTCCATCCGTCTGTCAGTTACACTATCTCCCCCTAGCTAGACCAATGAATGGAATGCAACCAAAGTTGGCACATGGCTTCCTTACATGATGACGGCATGCAAGAACAACTGCAGAGGAAGTGTGGGGCTTTGCGATGGCATGCTGTTGACTGAAACCCTGTGACAGAGTCCAACTGACTTTAAGAATGAGAAAATATTATCAACAAGTACATCTTGAAACACTTGTTGTAAAGTGTCAGCTTTGAAGTTTAAATTTCATAATAGTGAAAAGTCAACACAAATATGTTGAACAGTAAAAGGTTGATTACATCCTGTACAAATGTTCATCACGATTGAAAAGGTAAGAATGCATAGCTCTAGTGTGGCTAATATGCAGTGAAGTTAAATATATTCATAGAAAGCAACTCTTAATAAGACTGTTTTACTGAACTGTTGAAACCTGCATGTGTGGTCCTGGTCTCCTCAAAACTTTTTGAACAACCCTCATTCCTTCACTTCACATATTCAATCATACTTTGACATGGGTGTTTCCAAATAGGACATTCAGTCTCTTATTGATAATGAGTGAAACAAGGACAAATGACACAAAAGGTAAGTTCTAGAGTGAAATGATTTCCCCTACCCCCATTTCATCATCATCATCATCATCATCATCATCATCATCATCATCATGATATTTGATTAACATGCAGTACAAGGGCAACATCCACATAAGTGGGCCTTCTTCCAGGTAGCTGGCTTGCTGCACGCATGGCAGATCTCACACCAGATCTCCAGGTATGTCTATCATGAGGGTTGATAGCCAAGGGCTTCCATTCTCTGCGATCTCCCTCTCTCATCTGCTTCCAGGTCATCTTGGGGCCCCTCGGGCCCACTTTTTCCATCCACCTGTATGTAACAGGCTGTCTTGACTGCACCCTTGGAGCTTCCACATGTCCATACCAGCTCAGCCTTCCTTCTCTCCTTCAGGATGAAGTCCAGATCCTCAATGCCAAGCCGCACAAGTAGCTTACTGGACCTGATGGGGATAGTGTCTTGCGGCTTGATATTGCAGATCTGTCTATCATTGCTTTGTCATTCTGCCGCAGATGTTGGAGGTTAATTTTGTTAATGGCCAAGTCTCACTGGCATGGAGCATTGCGCTCCGCACACATGAGGTGTACACACTGCCACATGTTTTGAATTAGAAGTGGTGGGAAGAGAGAACTGGTAGCAGCTCCTTGAACTTCTTCCAGGCTGTTTTCACATATGATGTAGTCGAAAGATCACAGCCACCGACTGCAGAGAGCATGTCTTCTAGGTAGCAAAAGGAATCTACCATCTCCAGCTTATCAGGTCTGACTTGGACTTCCCTTTGTGGTCTGCTGTCTAATGGACATGCAGTTCCCTGGCACCGTGTACACCTGTAATCAGGGTCCTCTGCTAAGCGCTTGAGCCCACTGCATTTCTTCTGCACCCAGAGCTTGCAACCACTGCAAAAAATACTGTTGCTGTCCACTCACTTACTACATATGGTGCATGGGACCTCGCCCAAACTCTGCCGGAGGTCCAGACCAGTACCACAAATCATGATTTTCATCTTTCTTACTCTAAGTCCTTTCTCCTCCATTGCTTCTTTCGAAGTTAAGAGCCTCCTGACACATTCCTCGAGTGATTCAGCTATGGTAAAAAGGTCATCAGTCACTGTTTTAATGGTAAAAAATATGATCAAAACCAAAACCATAACAGCTGACACTGAAAAAATGTGTATCTTGCAACTGCAAAATATAGCAGCTAAACATATACAGCTAGCTAGAATAGAACAATCCTTTTACAGTCACATTTTGGAAGGGATTACCAAAACCTCGAGCAGACACCAAAATCATCCAAGGGGAATCAAAATTACAAGACTTACCACTTTGTACAGCTGAGAGCATGCATAGTCACAAAACACTTTCACTCTCTGTTGAAATGGCAGCAAGTATGTTTAAAGGGGCATTTATCTCTGCAGGCACTTAATGTTGCTTCAATGTTAGAATAATTTTGTAACTTTGTTTCAAATTTCCATTTATATTTTAAGTTATTAGCTGTTTGTTTGTTTGTTTGATTTAAGGTTTAACATCCCCGTCAACACTGTAGAGGTCATTTTGGAGACGTTGCTTCCAATTTTGTGGGACTTTTACCCGACATTGAGATGAAATGACATCTCAAGCCCTGTCGCCCAATGAAACCAATAGGGTTTATTAGCATGGGCGGTCCGCCTCGTACCGCGGTTCCTGGACAGGCTTAGATCCTCTAAGCGGTTTACCAGTACTAGTGTGCGGGCTGGATTCAGCTCTGCGTGGAAGCATCATGCAACCCATATATTTCTTCAAACCCCTATGGGCGGGGGCTTAAGTTCTTAGCTGTTTCTGTTTCATACTGTTGTAACTATTGTTAAATGTATTGTAATGGACCACAGTTCTTCCCCTTCAATTATCTACCTTGGAAGATTATCATTACGATAACACATCCGTGCTTCATAGTGTATTTTTCACATCTCCAAAACGGTCAATTTTCTGAAGAAAATTTGTGATATTATTCTTATTTATACTCAAAACAAAGGTTGTGTGTACTCGTTAGAACCGCCTCATTGAGGCGGTTCTAACGAGTATCCACAATCTATGTCTAGGAGAAGAAATAAGGAAAATAATGTATACCCCCATAAACCCCAGTTTCTCTATATAAAGTGGGGTGTAAGGGGGTGTTCATTTCAGGGACTTGTTAGCGTGATGGCATAGCTTATAGATTTATAACAACTCTCTGACAACTGCATCAGGAGTAGACTATTTGGCTCAGTGGTTAGAGCATTGGAATTTAACCCGAGCAGCCCGGGTTCGAATCCCACCACGGGCAGGAATTTTTTCCAGCATTGCTTCTTTCCTTTGTTACGACTTCCATGACTAAGAATATATTCAGTTATAAAGAAATAGATATTGTTTAAACCTATCTTTTTTCAAAGGAGATTCTCATAAACTGGCTGGGCAAGCACACTGGAGAACGCCAAGGGCCCCTTTTACATGTGTTGGCTCAATTTATCCCAAAAAATGATGATTTTGAAGACAGATATCAATGCCTTATAGCACAATTTAGGGAGATTTATCTTATACTCATTAGAATTGCCTCGATGAGGCAATCCTAATGAGTACCAGGGTTCAACAGTAACTTTTTAAATAACTGGACAAGGTGGTCCTGTAACTCTTAGGACACAATGGACCTGATTTAAGTTCAACTGGACCTAAAATCATACTAAAGAGATATATTAGATGGTTATTTCTATTACCTAAAAAGTCCTAAAATTTCAGACACTTTTAGGACTTTATTTAATTCTCCTCAAATTTTAACAAATTTGTTTCATGATCCAGCAAGGAGTCCAAAAGGTGTTGGTGGAATGGCAAACAGTGTAGACTCTGATCAGACTGCTCCTTCAGGAGCAGTCTGATCTGGGTCTGCACTGTTTGCTTAGGCCTGTCTTTCCAAATACTTTGGATCATTACAGTATTATTGATTTACATAGAAAGTAAAACTACTGACAGAAGCCCATTTTATGGTAAATGAGTTATAAACAAGAGGGCCATGATGGCCCTGGATCGCTCACCTGATCCATAGGGTATCAAGTGGGCCCCTGGGAGAGCCATTATTGGCCCAGGCTATAATATGAAATCGGGCCAAAGGGCTAGGCGGAGATGTTGCTTAAAGGTATTTCTATTTTTAGCTCTGGTGGCCATTTTGTTCAGCGGAGCAGAACCATTTTAGCAATTTCGGTAAAGGGTCATCCAAGGAACATTTCAGTGAAATTATTTTGAAATCGGGCCAAAGGGCTAGGAGGAGATGTCGTTTAAAGGTTTTTCTATTTTTAGCTCTGGCGGCCATTTTGTTCAGCGGAGCGGAACCATTTTAGCAATTTCGGTAGAGGGTCATCCAAGGAACATTTCTGTGAAAGTATTTTGAAATCGGGCCAAAGGGCTAGGAGGAGATGTCGTTTAAAGGTTTTTCTATTTTTAACTCTTGCGGCCATTTTGTTCAGCGGAGCGGAACCATTTTAGCAATTTCGGTAGAGGGTCATCCAAGAAACATTTCAGTGAAATTATGTTGAAATTGGGCCAAAGGGCTAGGAGGAGATGTCGTTTAAAGGTTTTTCTATTTTTAGCTCTGGCGGCCATTTTGTTCAGCGGAGAGGAACCATTTTAGCAATTTCGGTAGAGGGTCATCCAAGGAACATTTCAGTGAAATTATTTTGAAATCAGGCCAAAGGCTAGGAGGAGATGTCGTTTAAAGGTTTTTCTATTTTTAGCTCTGGCGGCCATTTTGTTCAGCGGAGCGGAACCATTTTAGCAATTTCGGTACAGGGTCATCCAAGGAACATTTCTGTGAAATTATTTTGAAATCGGGCCAAAGGGCTAGGAGATGTTGCTTAAAGGTATTTCTATTTTTAGCTCTGGTGGCCATTTTGTTCAGCGGAGCAGAACCATTTTAGCAATTTCGGTAAAGGGTCATCCAAGGAACATTTCAGTGAAATTATTTTGAAATCGGGCCAAAGGGCTAGGAGGAGATGTCGTTTAAAGGTTTTTCTATTTTTAGCTCTGGTGGCCATTTTGTTCTGCGGAGCGGAACCATTTTAGCAATTTTGGTAGAGGGTCATCCAAGAAACATTTCAGTGAAATTATTTTGAAATCGGGCCAAAGGGCTGGGAGGAGATGTCGTTTAAAGGTTTTTCTATTTTTAGCTCTGGCGACCATTTTGTTCAGCGGAGCGGAACCATTTTAGCAATTTCGGTACAGGGTCATCCAAGGAACATTTCTGTGAAAGTTTTTTGAAATCGGGCCAAAGGGCTAGGAGGAGATGTCGTTTAAAGGTTTTTCTATTTTTAGCTCTGGCGGCCATTTTGTTCAGCGGAGCGGAACCATTTTAGCAATTTCGGTAGAGGGTCATCCAAGGAACATTTCTGTGAAAGTATTTTGAAATCGGGCCAAAGGGCTAGGAGGAGATGTCATTTAAAGGTTTTTCTATTTTTAACTCTTGCGGCCATTTTGTTCAGCGGAGCGGAACCATTTTAGCAATTTCGGTAGAGGGTCATCCAAGAAACATTTCAGTGAAATTATGTTGAAATTGGGCCAAAGGGCTAGGAGGAGATGTCGTTTAAAGGTTTTTCTATTTTTAGCTCTGGCGGCCATTTTGTTCAGCGGAGAGGAACCATTTTAGCAATTTCGGTAGAGGGTCATCCAAGGAACATTTCAGTGAAATTATTTTGAAATCGGGCCAAAGGCTAGGAGGAGATGTCGTTTAAAGGTTTTTCTATTTTTAGCTCTGGCGGCCATTTTGTTCAGCGGAGCGGAACCATTTTAGCAATTTCGGTACAGGGTCATCCAAGGAACATTTCTGTGAAATTATTTTGAAATCGGGCCAAAGGGCTAGGAGATGTTGCTTAAAGGTATTTCTATTTTTAGCTCTGGTGGCCATTTTGTTCAGCGGAGCAGAACCATTTTAGCAATTTCGGTAAAGGGTCATCCAAGGAACATTTCAGTGAAATTATTTTGAAATCGGGCCAAAGGGCTAGGAGGAGATGTCGTTTAAAGGTTTTTCTATTTTTAGCTCTGGTGGCCATTTTGTTCTGCGGAGCGGAACCATTTTAGCAATTTTGGTAGAGGGTCATCCAAGAAACATTTCAGTGAAATTATTTTGAAATCGGGCCAAAGGGCTAGGAGGAGATGTCGTTTAAAGGTTTTTCTATTTTTAGCTCTGGCGACCATTTTGTTCAGCGGAGCGGAACCATTTTAGCAATTTCGGTACAGGGTCATCCAAGGAACATTTCTGTGAAAGTATTTTGAAATCGGGCCAAAGGGCTAGGAGGAGATGTCGTTTAAAGGTTTTTCTATTTTTAGCTCTGGAGGCCATTTTGTTCAGCGGAGCGGAACCATTTTAGCAATTTTGGTAGAGGGTCATCCAAGGAACATTTCTGTGAAATTATTTTGAAATCGGGCCAAAGGGCTAGGAGGAGATGTTGTTTAAAGGTTTTTCTATTTTTAGCTCTGGTGGCCATTTTGTTCTGCGGAGCGGAACCATTTTAGCAATTTTGGTAGTGGGTCACCCAAGGAACATTTCTATGAAAGTATTTTGAAATCCATTCACTGGTTTAGGAGGAGATGTCATTTAAGTGAATTGTTGACGACGCACAATGCACAATCGGCAATCACAATAGCTCACCATGAGCACTTGGTGCTCAGGTGAGCTAAAAATGGATTTTAATAACTTTGGTGCCAGATTTTCAACTGCACCATTCGGGCCAGCCAGCCACTGACCTTACTAGACCTGACCAGCTTTTCACTTGACAATGTCCATCGGTCTTGGATTAATGTCGAACCCTGAGTACTCACAACATTCCTTTATTTTGTAGAAAATTGAAACAGTATCCCCAAGTCATTCCCAGTATGCTTTCTGACTTGAGGCTACGATTACCGTATTGATCCTAAGTATTGGGACAGACTGGCCTAAGCAAACTGTGCAGACCCAGATCAGACTGCTCCTGATCAGGGTCTACACTGTTTGCCATTCCGTCTGCACCTTTTGGACCCCTTGCTGGATTATAAAACAAACTTGTTAAAATTTAAGGAGAATTACAGCAAGTCCTCAAGTTGTCCGAATTTTTAGGATTTTTACAGCAACACTTTGTGGCACAATCTATCCCTATCAACACTTTGTGGCACAATCTATCCCTATCAACACTTTGTGGCACAATCTATCCCTATCAACACTTTGTGGCACAATCTATCCCTATCTCAAACAAATTTTCAAGGTCCCAAGGGCTTGAGCCACTGAAGTTAGACTAACTTTATTTCTCTCCTAACTAGAGCTATCACTAAAGGTGATGAATACCCCCACAAAAACTGCCTTGATAGTACAACAGCGGCATTTTGCAATTTTTTCACTTGAAAGGGGCCATAACTATGTCGAAAATTGACGAATTGTAGAGGAAATCAAACTTGACCTGTATTTTATGATGTTACATCAGTGTACCAAAAATTATAAAAATCGGTGAAGTGCTTTTTGAGTTATCGTCTGGAAACCAAGTCAACAGACCGACCGACCGACAGACAGACCGACAAGCTCACTCCTATATACCCCCCCAAATTTCATTTGTGGGGGTATAAAAATGAGACAAAAAAACCTTTGAAGTGTATTGGACGTCCCCTGCATTTTCACAACACATGATTACATGACTTACTCATTTTTCCGAAATTGCCTTGTTTTATCTCGAGAATTCTTTCATTATTTTCAACCAGGGTTCCGACTTTTTCCGACAACTGTAAGGCCAAAGACTGTAAACGTGAGGGCTCCGTTCTGTGCATGATTACAGTCTGTGTTGGTTCATCTAAAGAGGCCTGTAACAGAAAGGGACACACTGTTGTTATTTTAACTGTCTCATGATGTGGATCAGATTCCTTTATACTCACAGCTCCAGATAAGGTGCTTTTTTTCATCCAAAAAGTAGTGATATTTTTCATACTTCTGCATGAAAACATGTTGTGGGAAATTAGAAAAAAATAAATTTCTTGATATCCCCTCTTATCTGGGGATATATTTATACTTGCTGATAGAAAACCATGCAGATGTCGTTGCTGAGTGGTTTGGAGTTTAATAGCCAAGTCAACACTATTTAGGTCATTTCAAGCCAGCCAGTTTATCTAACCCTACTTTTCCTTGGTAGTCTTAAACAAGGCTGAAGCAACAAGCAAATTCGTTGAATTGATATCCCCCGCCGAATGGGTTTTTCGTGTAGAATGGCAAGAAAATATATCTGGCCAAAATTGAGGATGGTTCTATGAATCAAACTAGAGACAATGAGGAAGGGCCCCGCTGAACATTTACTCCCTGGATGAGAGGCTGTACCCTGACCTACTGACCTAATTATCAGTAGAGATTAACTTGTCTGTCAAAGTTGAGGTTTATTTACCTGTTATGTGGTTTCAAGGATACCAAAATAAAATTCGCTATATTAAAAAAACCCGATATAATCACCGAATAGACAAAATTCCTCAATTTCAATACTTTAAGGGGAAATAACTCTGGATAAAAAAGTCAATCCAGGTAAATCCGAAAAAAAAATTGTGCGTGCATCACGGCAGCATAATAATACATATTTATATATATATAATAATATAGACGATGAAAAATCCAGAATTTTAATCATTTAAGGGGCCATAACTCTGGGTGTAAAAAGTAAATCCAAAAAAAATTTGTGCGTGCATCACCACAGCATAATAATACATATTTATTTCAAGTTTCATATAATTCCATGCACTAGTTGCTGAGAAACAGTTCCCGACAAAAAAGTGAGACGACGAAAAATCCAGGATTACAATCATTTAAGGGGCCATAACTCTGGATGTAAAAAGTAAATCCGGAAAAAAAAATGCGCGTGCATCACCACAGCATAATAATACATATTTATTTCAAGTTTCATTTAATTCCATGCAATAGTTGCTGAGAAACGGTTCTGGACAAAGTGAGACGACTAAAAATCCAGAATTTCGATCATTTAAGGGGCCATAACTCTGGATGTAAAAAGTCAATCCAGAAAAAAATTGCGCGTGCATCACCGCAGCTTAATAATACATATTTATTTCACCTTTCATTTAATTCCATGCAATAGTTGCTGAGAAACAGTTCCGGACAAAGTGAGATGACGAAAAAATCCAGAATTTCAATCATTTAAGGGGCCATAACTCTGGATGTAAAAAGTCAATCCGAAAAAAAATTGTGTGTGCATCACTGCAGCATAATAATACATATTTATTTCAATTTTCATTTAATTCCATGCAATAGTTGCTGAGAAACGGTTCCGGACAAATTGAGACGACGAAAAATCCAGAATTTCAATCATTCAAGGGGCCATAACTCTGGATGTAAAAAGTCAATCCGAAAAAAAATTGCGTGTGCATCACCACAGCATAATAATACATATTTATTTCAAGTTTCATTTAATTCCATGCAATAGTTGCTGAGAAATGGTTCCGGACAAAAAAGTGTGACAGACGGACGGAAGGACGGACGGACAACGCCAAAACTATATCCCTCCGCCTTTGGCGGGGGATAATTAAACAGTACAGTGAACATTATTTATGGCGAAACCTTGAATCAGCAGAAGGCAGAGAATGAATAAAGAAAAGATTTCATGACCAATCTCACCGACAATGCAGGTATCAAACCTGCCACCTCTTGATCACCAGTAATGTGCATCCAACTGAGCTACTGAGGCAGAGACTGGGTCTGGCAAAGTTATGTGCCTTATGACAAGCATCCAGTGAAGACTCTGCTCACCCTGCACATCTCTACAGTTTAAGTTCCTCTGTATAGCAAAACTAAAACAGTAAAACTGTATCTAACAAACATGTTGGAATAACTAGAAACTTAATTCAATGAAAACTTTTCAAGACTCTCTGTTTAATGTCTATACATGTTTTAATCCTGTATTATCACAAAATCAAGGGCACCTCATTGTTATAGATTTCCAGCATTAACTGGAGAAACAACACAATCCAACTTTGTATTTAGACCCCTCAGCAACCCATTTCATAACGGGAATATCTTGAATCTTTTTCGGACAGTTTGGTCATCAATGTATGTTTATTGTCTCACTGACTGTTCTCTCTGACCTGAATCAGTTTACTCTGTCATAGTTCCAGATAATCTAGGTATTAGGTGATAATTAAACGATAATTTTCCTTATTTCTCCATAAAAACCTATGCTGATCTGCCTTGCGGAGTTGGTTCAAATGAATACTCACAACATAGGTTTTTATGGGGAGCTGACAAATATTATCCTTTACCACCAAATACCCACTGGTTTTACGTAAGTAAAAGGTAATACCCACTGTACTGGGTGATAATAATTCAAAGACAATTTTCCTTACTTCTCCAAATAAACCTATGTTGTTGTATTCATTTGAACAACCTCGCAGAGGCGGTTCAAACTAGAGCTATCACTAATGGTGATGAATACCCCCACAAAAACTGCCTTGATAGTACAACAGCGGCATTTTGCAATTTTTTCACTTGAAAGGGGCCATAACTATGCCGAAAATTGACGAATTGTAGTGGAAATCGAACTTGACCTGTATTTTATGATGTTACATCAGTGTACCAAAAATTATAAAAATCGGTGAAGCGCTTTTTGAGTTATCGTCTGGAAACCAAGTCAACAGACCGACCGACCGACCGACAGACCGACAAGCTCACTCCTATATACCCCCCCCCCCAAATTTCATTTGTGGGGGTATAACGAATACCCACAATATGCACTAGGTTTTTATGGAGAATTGATAAAAATTATCTTTCAATTACCAACAAATACCAACCTAATCTGTTTCTGTGCTCTGTACTACATAAATCTTACCATTAATTCTTCATTGATGATCATTTTGCTGATAATGGAGTGGACCTTATATACATCCAGCTCAAACATCTCTGACAGTGTGACCAGACTGAGAGTGTCGTACACGCTACTGTATGTGAATAAGTATGTCCGTAAACTTTCTTCTTGGATCTTCAACACAATCATGTCTCTTACTTCATCCTTCCTGGGAAACAAGTCCCACACCTGAAATGAAAATGCAAAACTGTATTAAACCCATTTCAGTTTCTTCCCCCCGGCCCGGTTCTTCCCCTGGGAAGAATCGGGCCGGCCCAGTTTTCCCCATCCCCAGTTGCAAAATTATATTTAGATTTGAGCACCAAAGATTTGTTGCTTATTATATCTGTTTAGTTAATACCAATTTATGTCAGAAAAAGTTAAGAACATTAATTATAGATACTGGAATAGGGATGAAAATTTCCTTGGATCTCCATATATTGTATGGCATAGAGAAAATTTTGCCATTCAAGCTGTAAAGACCCAAAACTAATTCAGAATGGTTTCTTTTCGAATTTTCAACAATGTGTGAGGCATAAATTACTCGTCGACTATGGTTCTATAAAAATTCAGGTGGGGAAGAAACTGACTGGGTGGGGAAGAAACTGACTGAGGGGAAGAACCAGCCTGTTACACTGGAAACCCCAAAACGGGTAGTTGGCAAACAGTGCAGGCCCAGATCAGACGCCGCAGAATGCGGCGTCTGATCAGGGCCAACACTGTTTGCAAAACGTTCAGCCAGTTTCCAAATAGATTTTGAAGAAAACACAACCTGACATCCCCAAAATGAAATGGACTCCTGGTATATATAAGGAGGAAGATTCCATTTGGTACAAAAAGGGTTAAAACCTCAATGGCTCAAACACTGATGGCTCATTTACCATGGTTATTACGAACTCGTTTTGGAGCCCCTAAGAAATCCTTCCCATAGCTCCAAGTAACAAATAGCTATGGATAATTTTGAATATTTTTATGCACCCGCCATTCGAAGAATGGTGGAAAGGGCATATAGCGTTGCCCCTGTCCGTCCGTCCGTTCGTCCGTCCGTGCGTCCGAAACTTAAACGCAGTCAATAACTTCCTTATTTCTTGATGGATTTTAAAATTACTCAGCAGAAATGTTAACCATCATGAGGCGCATGTCACGTGCAAAACCCAGGTCCTTATCTCCAAGGTCAAGGTCATACTTAGAGGTCAAAGGTCAAAAAAAGGGTCCGAAACTTAAACGCAGTCAATAACTTTCTTATTTCTGGATGGATTTTGAGATTACTTTGTAGAAATGTTAACCATCATAAGTCGATGTGTCACATGCAAAATCCAGGTCCGTACCTCCAAGGTCAAGGTCATACTTGGAGGTCAAAGGTCAAAAAAAGGGTCCGAAACTTAAATGCAGCCAATAACTTACTTATTTTTGGATGGATTTTGAAATTATTTTGAAGAAATGTTAACCATCATGAGACAATGTGTCACATGCAAACCCAGATCCGTACCTCCAAGGTCAACTTACAGGTCAAATGGCATAAAAAGGGTCCAAAACTTAAACACTGTCAATAACTTTCTATGGATGAATACGAACATAGACATATTTTCGGGCGGGGGCATCCGTGTCCTATGGACGCATTTCTAGTTTTTTCTTAAATTACTGTAATGATCCAAGTATTGGAACAGACAGGCCTAAGCAAAACAGTGAAGACCCAGATCAGACTGCTCCTGAAGCAGTCTGATCAGTGTCTACACTGTTTGCCATTCTGTCTGCATCTTTTAGACTCTATGCTGGATCATGAAACAAATTTGTTTACATTTTAGGAGAATTACTGCAAGTCCTCAAGGTGTCCGAATTTTTAGGATTTTTATGGTTCCACACACCTTTAAAAAGGTATGTTGTGTGTACTCATTAGAATTGCCTTAGCAACATACATTTATATTAAAGAACATCAAAAAGATATACCTAAATCATTCCGACCTTGGAATATAAATAACCCTCATTGGCTCGAAGCCCGACTGGTGATCAGGAGAACGAGCGTTCAATACCTGTAAGGATCGGCAACATTCTTTTGTGAAGATTGATCATGAAATCTTTTCTGCGGTCATTCTATCCCTTTGGTTGATTCAAGAAGGGCAGCTGGCAGTTTCTGGCGAAAGAATGTGCACTGTACTGGTTAACCGCTTACGTATAAGCCTGCCCAGGAAAAGTGTGGATGGGTAAACTGACCTAAAATAGTGTTGACTTGGCCATTTTACTCCAATACAAACAAACAAAACTAAGAAAATCCTAAAAATTCGGACAACTTGAAGACTTTCTGTAATTCTCCAGAATATTTAACAAATTTGTTTCACGATCTAGCAAGGAATCTTAAACGTGCAGATTGGATGGCAAACTGTGTAGAACCTGACCAGACTGCTCCTCCTGAAGGAGCAGTCTGATCTGGGTCTGCACTGTTTACTCAGGCCTATCTGTCCCAATACTTAGGATCATTATGGTATTTTCATGGTCCCAAAGCTGTCTGGGCCATTTAAGTTTGACTGTCTACCCCTTTCATGACTATTTTCTTAATGACTATTTTACTTAAGAGAACCCATCAATCATCTCAAGCTTGCAAAAACACACATCCTGACAAAAAACATTTGACTTTTTATAAGGAGAATTTTAGTCATAAAGACCACTTCTGAACAGTCCCAAAGATGAGCTTAATATAGGAATATTACTGTATACTGTCACTTAAGTTTTGATGATTTCCAATTAGACATTGGCTTACATACTCAAGTGCACAGTGTACATTTAACCCTTCTCTTGCTGAATATTCAGTTTAGCCACAACCATTTCTGACTTTGGACCAATCAGATTACTTGATGTAATTTATTCCCAAAAATTCATAAATTGAATGTCAAACAGTGTAGATCCTGATAAGATGGCTTCATCAGAAGCCATCTGATCTGGATCTACACTGTTTGCAAAGAAAAGGGTTGTCGTGAACAGCAGGATAAGAGTTAATGAAATATGCATACCTTTGTATTCATTTTCTCATTAATGATGAAGTTTTTACATGCTTTCCAATCTCCGGTCTTCATTGCTTTAGATGCTGCCACAATGTGTTCCCTCATGCTTTCTGGCGGCCCGGCCAACGTCTGCCTCTCCGCAACTCGTAATACGTGATGGAAATTTTTACTGATCATCCTGCGCCGGGCATCCATCTCATGGGCTGTCAACAGAAGTAAAGTTCTATCAAACAGTGGCTCAATTCACTAGGTGATACACCTGTCTTGTAGTGTACAGTGAAACTTTAACCCTTATCCCACTGAATAATTAATTTAGCCACACCCATTTCTGACTTTAAACCAATCAGATTACTTGATGTAACTTATTCCTACAAATTCACAAAATGAAAGTCAAACAGTGTAGATCCTTATCAGAGGGCTTCTGCCATCTGATCTGGATTTACAATGTTTGCAAAGGTAGGTGTTGTAGTGTTAAGCAGGATAAGGGTTAATGACTCCAACACAGATGGCTCTGTTAACATGACTCAGTTGAACTCATTTTTGACTTCCTAGCGATTTTCACACAACACCAGATAACCATGTTTTTGGTTTAGGTTTAATGGCCCTTTCAAGATTATTTCACTTATTTGGCATTAAAGGAAGACAACCTTTTTTCTAACATGCTCTCTTTCAGAGCTAGAAACCCCACTTGTCCACTTGCAAATGGCCAATACCTCATGCTGGTGGACAGATAAAACATGACAGAAACTCTGCATGTCCTTCCTGATGCAGGATGAGTGAAATTTTGAAGAATTTTCAAGCCCTGCTTTTCTGAAAAGCTGTCTACAAAGAGAGGAAAGACTTTACCTCTCAGGAAAAAATTCTTCTGTCTCTGAGTACACCATACAAGTACAAATTCTTTCATATAAAAGTAAGTCTTAGTTTATACGAAGACAAAATACACCTTAAACTCTCTATAACGCTGTTCATTCTAAAACAAGAGGCTGGTGAGAGGTCGTAGACACAACAACTGGCCACCTAAGGGCCAGTGAAACAATGTCCGCATCAACAAATAAGCGGACCAGTTGACCAGCCCCGAGGGTATATAAACAGCACAAATCTCAGAACACCAACATTGTGAACATTCCTCTGAAGTAATCCATATTGTGGGAAGAAACTAGTCAGGAATTTACAAAAGAAAACTGTCACAATGAACCATTATGAGCATTACCGAGGAGCGATTGGCACGAATCGTCAGTCATTCACTTCTTCTATTTTGAAATTCATTGGTGTCAGGTGGAGTTGGTTTCAGAAATTCAATTAGGAGCTTTTTGCAAACAGTGATGGCCCTGATCAGATGTCTGGTCTGGTCCTGAACTGTTTACAAGGGTACCACTTTTGGGGTTTCCTGTCTGAAATGGGACACAGATCATAATATCTAATGCTTACCTGCCATGTAGGGTATTTCCATTAACATAGCTGAGACAAGGTATACACATTCTAACAGTTCCAGGTTAATGTGCATGTGGTACGGCAGTAGACGACGTTTTTCTATTTTCTCTTGTTCTGGTGTACGTTCATTCTGTCGCTGGAGCAGTAAACCCTAAAGAATACATAACTTTGGTTTCAGAAAATTTATTTCTTTTAACCGATTCAATTTACTCAGTGACACGGTACATGTTTAAATAGTACCTACGAGGGCTGATTGATATGTTGTGAGCCTTGTATTGAAGGAGGTATGCAGGGATGTTCTTTTTTTTAAGTCCTACTATTCTCTGACTATACAGGGTCGTGTACCCAAGGACTTGTCTCATTTGGTCAGTTTATAGCGACAAGGTAGCACTCTAAAGTAAACAAGACAAGCAGCTTTTGCATAATGGACAAAATCGGTGAAAGAGCAGTGATTCAATATTTGTATAAAAAAGGTTTAACACCTAAGGATATCCATAATGATATGGTAGCAACACTAGGGAAAAATGTCCCTTCATATGCTACAGTGAAAAGGTGGGTGGTGGAATTTAAGTGCCACAGACAGAGCCTTGAGGATGACAGTCGTCCTGGAAGGCCTGTCAATGCTGCAACCTGAGAAATGGTCAATAAAGTTCATGATACTGTTATGACTGACAGACGAGTCAAAGAAAGATATATAGCCAGTAGAGTTGGCATTTCACAGGAAAGAGTACAATCCATTCTGACAGAAAGTCTTGCAATGAGAAAGCTTTCGGGCCGATGGGTACCCAGACTTCTGACAGTTGATCAGAAGCACACATGGCGCACATTATCGCATGCTAATCTTAACCTTTTTGAGGAAGATCCTGCCAAGTTTCTTCAGAGATTTGTCACTATGGATGAAACATGGGTCCATCACTTTACCCCAGAGGCTAAACAACAATCGAAACAAAGGAAGCACCCTGATTCAGCCCTGCAAAAGAAGGCAAAGACCTTTCCATCAGCTGGGAAGGTTATGGCCTCAGTTTTCTGGGATGCAGATGGTATTATGAGAGATTATCTCCAAAAGGGACAAACAATCAATGGCACATACTATGCTTCACTTCTGACACACTTACAAACATAAAACTTAAGTGCCGCAGAAAGCTAACTAAAGTTGTGTTGTTCCATCAGGACAATGCTCCTGTTCACAAGTCTGTCATTGTTAAGGCTGCCATTCAGGATTGTGACTTTAAATTGATTGAGCATCCGCCTTCTTCACCTGATCTTGCTCCATCAGACTTTCATTTATTTTCAAAACTGAGAACGGCTATTTCACCAGGCACCCATTTTCAGTCAGATGATGAAGTCATAGGTGCAGTGGATGACTTTCAAAACAGCCAAGAAAAGGAGTTCAATATAAGTGGCATTGAGGCCCTTAAACACCACTGGCAAAAGTGTATAGATATTGAAGGGGATTATGTTGAAAAATAAAACAATATGTCCGAAAAAATTCAAATCCTTCAGTATGAGGCTCACAGCATATTAGTCAGCCCTCAAGATTACTTTACCAACACTGAGACAATCGTTAATCAGAGTGGGCAAAAACCAGAGTGCTTTGAGAAAAACACTCGACTTTCCATTGCAGAACCTGGCGTCTAACATGTCAACCAAGCAAGGCGCAGACTCACGGGAGTGAGAGGCCTGATGTTTAAGACTAAGTGCTTTTTCCCACTTGGCCATGGAGGCTCCCTCAAGTAGCAGCTTCAAAATAGCAGTATTTCAATAAGCAAAACACTGCATGAAAACTGTTAAACTACTTCTAATAAACACTTGCACAGAAATTTTTTTTTATTTACTTTTACTTCACAACATTTTTTCCTTTTGTTTTGATTTTACAACCCTTTCAAGATTATTTCACCTATTTCGAGCCCATCGTTAATCAGAGGTGGGCAAAAAGCCGGAATATGCGGAAAAAACCCACCTGACCTTCCATTTCAGAACTTGGCATCTCACTAGTGACCCGTGTGAGGCTCGAACTGCCAGCGGTGACAGACGCAACGCTCTTTCTCACTAGGCCACTGAGGCCGTACACTTATATCAAGCCGATTGTAAACTAGAGATGGATAAGTAAAAGTTCAGGTTTGAAGAGAATCTCAACCTGTAAAGATTAGCATAATCTCTTGGCTTTGATTGTATAAAGTTAAAAAAAAAAAAACAAGAGGACCAAGCTTGGTCCTGTATCGCTCACCTGAGCTAACAGATTCAAAGTTTAAGGAAGTGCCAACCTTTACTGAAGGCTTTATGGGAGGACATGGTGATGACAGGGTAAGCATTTTCTGAAAATCAAGTAGAATGTAACTCTATGATAAACAGGCTGACCTTTTATTCCTGACTTGCTAAGAAGATCCGATCTAAACTGAAGTGGCTATGGTGATGACAAGTTCAAAAACAAGAGTTTTCAAACTCCTCCAAACTTTCTGCCTGACTTCCTTGTTTGTAAGTTTCATGAAGATCCGTTCAAAACTAAAGCATTTTCAGCAATCAAAGGGACGTAACTTTATGATAAATCGGCGGACTTGGCCGGTTTTCGAACTCATCCGAGGTTTTATCCCCAGCCACAATACATATAAGTTTTAGAAAGATCCGATCAAAACTGAAGGGGCTACGGTGATGACAAGGTCGAAAATGGGCATTTTCAGCAATCAAAGGGACGTAACTCAATGATAAATGGGCCGACTTGGCCGGTTTTCGAACTCATCCGAGATTTTATCCACAGCCACCTTACATATAAGAAAGATCCGATCAAAACTGAAGGCGCTACGGTGATGACAAGCATTTTCCCATAGTAAGTCTATGGGACCTTGTGGTTGCCATAGGAACCAAAGTTTTAGAGCGATTTCAAAAAAAAGTTTATGTCATCAATGCCCCACCAGAGGCATGCTACAGATGAGAAATGATTGAGATCAGCCTGCAGGATACAGAGATATAGCTGCTCAAAAGTGTGGACGGACGACGGACGGACGGACGACGGAGGACCAACTATACTTTAAGCTCCCCTGGAGCCTCCGGCCCAGGTGAGCTAAAAAAAAAACATCTGGTCAGGGTCTTCTAAAAGCCTTGATTGAACTGGTTATTAATATACAGTAAAATTCCACTATTAAGACCACCTAAAATTAAGACTTAATTATGCTTTAAAAAAGCTTACTTACTAGGCTGCATTTATTCTTTCTTTGCGATTTCTGCATACAGTATCCTCTGGTCAAAGACAACCTTTGGGACTGTTTTTAAACAGTCCCAAGGGTGGTCTTAATATAGGATTTTTTCTGTATATGTACAAATGTAAGCACCAGCATAACAGACAACACATGCATGAATACACCATGCCTTTGGTGGGAGCATAAAACTGTTTTCCTCTGAATCATTTCAATGCAATTACCTGGGCTAACAGCTCTTTTGCCCTACCCCCACTCTGTATATCAACTAGGGCATTATGTGCATCTTTTGTCATTCCTTGTCTGAATGAACACAGACCCAGTTGAACCATTGTACGATTGTATAAAATCTGAAATGAAAATACAAAGATTTGCTTGTTTGTATTGGAGTTAAATGGCCCAGTCAACACTATTTAGGTCATTTTTGAGCCAGTCAGTCTACATATCCACACTTTTCCTGGGCAGGCTTATACGTAAGCGGTTAACCAGTGCACATTCCTTGCCAGAAACTGACAACTACCCTTCTTGAATCAGGGGAAGGGAGAGAATGACCGTAGAAAAAATTTCATGATCAATCTCTACGTAAGAATGTTGCCGACCCCGGCAGGTATCAAACCTGCGTCCTCCTTATCACCAGTCAGTCGCACATCCGACTGAGCTACCAAGGCCGGCGAAAATACAAAGAAAATTGGCCATAAAGACCAGCTAAATTTTAAACAGTGTCTTCCTTTAAAACATATTCAAAAGGTTTAGGTCCTCTTCTTGTGTTTTCTACAGTAAGAGACCACCTTTGGGACTGTTCAAAAGTGGTCTTAAAAGACCACTTTTGAACAGTCCCAAAGGTCGTCTTAAGGAAAATGGGAACACCTTGCAGATTTTTTCGCCATTTTTCAAAGGGAGACAACTTTCGGGACTTCCTGTTCACTTTTCTATAAAATCTGTCTCATTGAAAAAGGGGTCAACTCTTAAAGGAAAGAATTTGCTCCACAGGAGCAAATTCTTACCTTTAAGAGTTGACCCCTATTGACATGGGAGACCAAAATACTTTTGCAGGAGTTGTCTCTCCTAAAGGTGTTCCAATTCCCCTTAATACAGGTATTTTTCTGTACAATAAAACTCTAGCACCAGTTACTTTCTGGTCAGACTTATACATAACCATTTAACCGGTACAGTGCACATTCTCTTGCCAGAAACTGACAGCTACCCTTCTTGAACCAGCAGAAGAAGGAGTTACTGTAAAAATTATTTCTGGATCAATTTCTACAAAAGAACATGGACAGACCTGGTAGGAACTGAATCCTTTGTTTGCCAGTCACATGCTCATCTGAAACAGCCACCTAGGCCAGCTTGTCATATCAGACTTACCAAAATGTTTATACCCTTGTTTATGCAAGATAAATAAGGTTTTTATACAGTTTCAGTAGCATAAGTGGATCCAAGTTCTATCCTTACTCCGTAAAACTGACACCCTCCTGAAACAGCCTCCTAGGCCAGCTTGTCAAAATCGTATTTACCAAAATGTTTATACCCTTATTTATGCAAGATAAATAAGGTTTGTATACAGTTTCAGTTGCATAAGTGGATCCAAGTTCTATCCTTACTTCGTAAAACTGACACCCTCCCCAAAAAAGGGGCCTGCATTTATGAAGGAAATAGTTTGCTTCTTCTGAGACTCTATTTGACAAGGGAGACCATTTTGATTTTAAAGGACAGAAAAATGTTTCTGAAAAATTTCCTGGCTACAAAATTTATCTATTCTTCTTTAATTTTTATTTTTTTATTTTTTTTTTTATTTTCGTCATCTGAGTTATAAGCTTCAAGCACTAATCATGACAAACAGACAAAATTTTCAAATCATTTTTTTCTAATTTGTCAGGGAAAATAAGGCTTGAAATTCCATGTGAATTGTCTGCTCCCTACAGGCAATACACATGAAATACCAGGGGCCAGTTGTTCCCTACAGGCAATACACATGAAATACCAGGGGCCAGTCGCTCCCTACAGGCAATACACATGAAATACCAGGGGCCAGTTGTTCCCTACAGGCAATACACATGAAATACCAGGGGCCAGTTGTTCCCTACAGGCAATACACATGAAATACCAGGGGCCAGTTGTTCCCTACAGGCAATACACATGAAATACCAGGGGCCAGTTGTTCCCTACAGGCAATACACATGAAATACCAGGGGCCAGTTGTTCCCTACAGGCAATACACATGAAATACCAGGGGCCAGTTGTTCCCTACAGGCAATACACATGAAATACCAGGGGCCAGTCGCTCCCTACAGGCAATACACATGAAATACCAGGGGCCAGTTGTTCCCTACAGGCAATACACATGAAATACCAGGGGCCAGTTGTTCCCTACAGGCAATACACATGAAATACCAGGGGCCAGTTGTTCCCTACAGGCAATACACATGAAATACCAGGGGCCAGTTGTTCCCTACAGGCAATACACATGAAATACCAGGGGCCAGTTGTTCCCTACAGGCAATACACATGAAATACCAGGGGCCAGTTGTTCCCTACAGGCAATACACATGAAATACCAGGGGCCTGTTGTTCAAAACTAACAAAGTCATTCGTTAAGATATCGTTTAAAACTTCGATCATTTAATATAGCAAATATGCTGCTATTTTTGCTAAAAAAATGTAAGCAGCTTTTGCAAATGCAGCTTTTGCAAATGCAAAAGCTGCTCACATTTTTTCGGCAAAAATACCAAAATTTTAGATATTGTACTTGCTAGAAGAGTTAACAATATGGTCACTAAACAAGCTCGTTAAGCTAAGGATGCTTTGAACAACTGGACACTGGCCTTTTCTTTCTCTCTGAAAAATAAGATAACTAGCAATGTGTCCAAATGACACAGATGCCCCCACCTAGTAGCACAATTAAGAGAACTTAAACACAAAGTACTAACACTATCTAGGACCAGGACTAGACACAGACATGGACAGATGGATGGGGGAAACACTATATAAATGCTCTTTCCACCAATCTTCGAATGGCAGGGACATAAAAATTGGAATGGCCTCTTTTTTTTAGCATTTTCTATTCCACTTGAAGGGTAAATCCTTAAGATGCCAAGAAAAACTACATCTGAAAATGTCATCCTTTTCTGTCGTCTGCTGAATCTTCTTGCAAACTTTTTAAAAATATTTTTGCATACAGGCAAACAGTGTGGACCCAGATCAGACTGCTCCTACAGGAGCAGTCTGATCTTGGTCTACACTGTTTGCAAAAAAAAGAAAAAGAAAAGACTTTTAAGGTAACTGGCAGACGGCAAAGCAAACGACAAAAGTCGTGATTGGCATGTTATGGGTTAAAAGTTGTTACCTGTGTTGGTACATCTGAGTGCTGTATATTGTCCTGGAGATGGGACATCAACATAAGGTCTCGCGCCTGGAACCAGCGATCATGCAAAGCGTGATGGTATATATGGCAGAGGATGGCTCTCGTCCTCAGCCTGTCTGTGATGTCCTTGGTGTAGATATATTCACACAGTCTCTGCATCTCAGCTTCCGAGGCCACACCCATCTGAAACAAATGGATACTATATACAGTGAAATTCCGCTATTAAGACCACCTTAAATTAAGACTAATTCCGCTTTAAAAAGCTTATTTAGAAGGTTGCAGTTATTCTTTCTTTATGTTTTCTGCATACAGTGTCCTCTGGTCAGAGACCATCTTTGGGACTGTTCAAAAGTGGTCTTAAAGTTAAGACCACTTTTGAACAATCCCAAAGGTGGTCTTAATACAGGAATGTTACTGTATTTCAATATGGTACTCTCCTCCCCGATTTTCAGCCACTTTTGTTGTATGATTTCAATTTCTACCATGGATTCAGAAGCAGAATGTAAAACAGTATAGATCCTGGTCAGCAGGTGTATTCTAACACAGCGCACATGTATAGGCAATGGAAAATAACTGTGTTTTATTTTGCAACAAATCACAGCCCGGAAGAGCGTGACAAGTGACGTCATTAAAAACTGCCAATTTATGACGTCACTAGTCGATTTCCTTGACGTTGGACGGTGTAACGTCATATTCTCGCATCGCAAATGTTAGAAAAGGAAACAATTACATGTGTTTTAGTCGATAATTTTAGTGGGATTTCTTCTAACAATGACGAAAAGTTGTGAGACTTTGAAGGAAACAACAGCATTATTGCCAATTTTCAGCCTGTTAGAATCGAAATAGATCAGCTCTAGTTTGTGTCGGTCAGTTGTAAGTAGATAAATCACTCGCGCTATGCGCAAATGATTTGTCTACTTTACAACTGACCTCCAAACTGTGATTTATTACTCAACAAATCACAGCTAGAGCTGATCTATTTCTTAAATAGAAGACAGCTGATCTGGATCTATACTGTTTTCAAAAGGGATAAATACCAGTCCAGCATGGTGAGGGTTAATGAAATCACTTTTTATTTTCATTTGGGATGACCTACTTTTTCTTTTTATTTGCAGTTTATGGTTTATGGCCCATAAATGGTCATCATTTTTCTATATAATCCATACATTTTTAGAAACAACCTGGGCCCAGTTGTTCAAAGCATCGTTAGCTTAACGAGCTCGTTAGTGGTCATATTGTTCACTCTTCTAGCAAGTACAATATTGTAAATTTTGGTATTTTTGCTGAAAAAAATTTGAGCAGCTTTTGCGTCCGCAAAAGCTGCTCACATTTTTTCAGCAAAAATTTCAGCCTATTTGCCATATTTAATGATCAAAGTTTTAATGATACGTTAACTAACGGCGTCGTTTTGAACAACTGGCCCCAGGTTGTTTAACTAATATGGTTTCTGCTTTGGACCCCATTAATAGTGTAATAAAGAGGTTGTGGTGTGTACACAGTACATGTTTTTTTTTTTTTTGTAAGGATGAAAAAATACCCCTTAGCTAGACCATGTCATGAGAAAACTTATTTAATGGAAAGTGCAAACAAAGATACAGATCAGCAGTTTTGTTTTCACTGCTTGGATAGTTAGTTTGGGAGTTTAACGGCCCAGTCAACACTTTTAGGTCATTTTTGAGCCTGTCAGTTTACCTATCCACACTTTCCTGGGCAGGCTTATACGTAAGCCGTTAACCAGTACAGTGCACATTCTTTCGCCAGAAACTGACAACTGCTCTTCTTGAATCAGCAGAAGGGAGAGAATGACCGTAGAAAAAATTTCATGATCAATCTCCACGAAAGAAAGTAGCCTACCCAGGATGCTTGGAGAGTACAACACCTTTACTTTATATATCTAAGTTCTGGTTAGTCTCTACAGCTGAGTAAGCTAGTTTGTGTCGATGACAGGTTTTCTTGTGACTTGGCTCAAATACTGTTTCTATCTTATGTATTTAGACAAACAGACCTGAGCAAATAGTGTAGACCCGGATGAGACACCACAGGATGTGGCGTCTCATCCGGGTCTACACTCTTTGCCAGTCATCCATCCATTTTTGTGGTGTATGAACACTTAGGGTAAATACAGTACCCTGGTTCCGCCTCCTTGGCTGGAGCTATGGTCAGTGATTTCAGATGTGGAACCAGTGTGTTTACCTTATAATAGTTAGCCTCTATCTTCCTCAGGTAAACTCTACAGATCTCCTCTGTGGTGGCTTTTCCCTCCAGGTAATCCTGCAGTTCGTCAATGGTCTGACACACCTTCTTCTCGTCTCGTAACCTAGGAAACGTAAAAAATGCTATCAAACTTAATCCATGCTTACCACTGGACCACAACAGGTGAATAGGGGTCTTCAGGAATGTGGCCTCAGGCCCTGAGGTTATAAAACTTCTTTCATGCTCAACTCACTTGAGCACTGAATTTATCCTGCTCATAAATTTTAAAATGCCAACAATTGTTGGCATTTTAAAATTTATGAGCCGGATAAATGACATTCTATGCTGAGCTGAGTGCCAAATGTTGGCATTTTAAAATTTATGAGCAGGATAAATGACATTCTATGCTGAGCTGAGCAGGAAAATTGCCTGATTTGTCTGTATTTTACTCATTATGAGATTAAGAAGTTTTGTGCTCAGCTGAGTTGAGCATGTAAAAATGTTTTATAACCTCAGGGCCAGGTAAGTCTCGAATCAGTCCATACTCAAACTTAGAATACAATCTCCCTTGGATCCATGAGGAAGCTAGTTGCAAATGGTCATCCAAATTGCACACTGCAATGACTTGAAATCATCTGCCATATAGTATTTTTATACTCATAAGAAACCAATTTTGCGGATATTTGTTAGAATCCTCTTGATGAGACAACTCTAACACAGTTTCAGACCGATTTTTGGCCACTGACCTCTAAGTATGACCTTCACTTTTGAGGTAGGGACCTGGGTTTTGTGCACAACATTTCTGCCAAGTCACTTCAAAATCCATCCAGAAATAAGGAAGTTATTGACAGTGTTTAATTTTTTGACCTTTGACCTCCAAGTAGCACCTTGACCCTGGGAGATCTGACCTGGGTTTTATGCAAGACACATCGTCTCATGATGGTTAACATTTCTGCCAAGAAATTTCCAAATCCATCCAGAAATAAGGAAGTTATTGACCATGTTTAAGTTTTGGATCCTTTTTTGACCTTTGGCCTCTAAGTACAACCTTCACCTTGGGGGTATGGACCTGGGTTTTGCACGCAACGCATCATCATCTCATGATGGTTTACATTTCTGCCAAGTAATTTCAAAACCCATCCAGAATAAGAAAGTTACAGACTGTGTTTAAGTTTCGGATGAACGGAAGCGCAAACAAACGGACAGGGGCAATGTAGCGTCTCATCTGCTTCAACACTGTTTGGTCAGGCATATCTGTCCAATACAGTACATGTATTATATTACCTGTCAACATATTCTGTGCTGTGGGCATCACAAGCTTGTAGAAGTTTAGTGAACTCTTCAACCATTCTCTCCACCATGGTCAGAATGCAGCCTCGTACACGATAAGGTGGCTTCTGAAATTGGAAAAATACGCACCATATTTACCCTAAATATTCAGACACCTCAACCCCTCATCATACCTCAACCCCTTATCATACGTTTTAAATCCTCCCACCCCGCCCATCAGGGCTTGGAGAAATAGACAGGGCTGCATGTTGCTTCCATGCAGCACTGAAACTGACTGTTCATGAGTACTGGTAAACCACTTAGACATTCTAAGCCTGCCCAGGCAGTGTTGTGAGTCAGACTGTCCAGTGCATTTAAGCCTTTTGGTTTAAATGGTCGGCAGGGCCAAAGATGTCATTTCATCTCAAAGTCTGGGAAAAAGTCCCACAAAATTGGAAGCGACATCTCCAAAATAACCTAAACAGTGTTGACAGGGACGTTAAACCTCAACTCAAACAAACAAAACTTGTTTTAAAATTTAATGCTGTGTCTTAAACTAGCTGGATGAATAGCAAATAGTGTAGACTCAAATGAGACACCACATTCTGCAGAATCTCACCTGGATTGACCCTGTTTTCCCAGGCCTATCTGTCCAAATACAGTAAATAGGGTGCACATAGTATTGTATTCAAATATTGAAATGCTGAGTCAATTTACAGGAAAAATCCTACAGTTAACTATTGGGACATATTGCTATTTATACGTGAATAAACACATTGACTCATGCAACATTACATGATCATTAAGTGAGGTAAAAATAAACCAAGGCAGGGTTCGCGCTAGGATTTTTTTTTCTTTCGCCATCACTTTCGCCAGTCTAATTTTTTTGTGCCAAAATCTTAAAACCTGAGCCAGTTGAAGAAACTTCTTCGCAAAATCCAGAACATGGATAAAAAAAGATTGTCATCTGCTCTACAATTTTCTTTGGCACTTAAAGGGTTAAAGCTTAAATGCACAGACTGTCCTTTGTGGCCTTTATGGATGTGTGTAATGGGCTGTAGTAGTGCATTATCCAAGAGGAGATGCGCCTAAAGACCCCAGGTTTTTCGATGAAACCAGCACGGTCACACTTCAAACCAGTCATCTTTGTTGTCTTGCCGACAGATAGCTTAGCAAAATCCATAGACCAAAATAATTTAGATAGCTTGAGTTTTCCGACTTCCAGCGGCATTACCTTCTCTCCCTAAAATGCAACCTTGCTTAAATGCTTTTGTTTTTGCTCCAACAAGAAAGCGTTGTTAGGTCATGGAGGCTGCCATTTTGGTTGATCACATGATCACATTACCGTAAAAATTCGGCTATAAGACGACGATTTTTCACTCCAAAATGGGCCCCAAAAATGACCCCGTCTAATAGCCGAGGCCATGGACTGCATGCTTTTTTCCGGCAATGTCCGTACGGAAACAGCCGATCGGAGATTTTTGAATTGATATAAATCGCCGCCCACAAACCGCCGGTACCATTTATCTGCACAGGATCGGTAAATGACGTCATCCGACACCAGCACCCCAACACGTGTTTAATGTCATTGTGTGAATCTATTTCATAAAAAAGAAACGTTAGGAACAGGTAAAAAATATTTTCTCGATAGCTAAATGGTTGTGATTAGAAGTGGATAGAAAACTAGCGCTTTGCACAGCTCCCAATTATCCCCCAGAAGCTCTGTGTCAATAACCAACAACAGCGTTCGACTTTTCCGGCTCAGCGTCTGCTATTTGGCGCCAAAACATAACCATACATGAGATCGTAGAAAAGTCCATTTTTAATATGAAACATCTACCGTTAGATGTAGCTCATTGTCTGAGGAGCGATTAAATCATTTTCACATTGATTGTGGACTAAATTTAATGATTGACATAACTTGACCATATTTTCACACCTTATCGACACGCACCGCAGGGTGGCAATTATATAACAGGGATTAACAATAGTGTCATACTTGAACCATAATAAATACACAAATGGTTTGTCTTTAAATTGACAGTGCAGCAATTATTGCGATTTACTTTCTGGTATACTTTTACCGGATTTAACGACTCAAAAAGACTGACAGTTATAGACGATGTTTTTGCACTTGCCCGACCGGGCGTCATTAGGTCAAAGTGCAGTTTCCCGGTCTTGTTCCGGTCAGCCGGGAAATGGATTTGTCAGTCCTGTCGTCTATGTAATAGGTGGAAGAAAAGGTGTGAAATACACGTGTCAGTAAACGGCTTAAGTCGGCAATAACCGGGATGGGACTTTTTCTTTTTTATATTTTTTTCGCCACCAGTTTTCGCCAAATGACACAGATTTGCGCCAGATTTATTTTCTTTTCCCATTTGGCGACCGCTAGTGCGAACCCTGCAAGGTTCTTTCCAATATGATTGGATGATGCAGTGTTCAATCTAGGCTGCGCCATTGCACCCTGGGCCCGAATGGTGCACTAGAAATCATTCAAAGGGACCATCGGGCGCAACAGAAGAATTTCGTGCCTTTTCAATCTACGGTTCGTTTTTGTGACTTTTCATGATTTTCTGCTGTCTGGTGCGAATTTATAAGTTCGCCATAAACCGTATGTTGAACAATCAAAATTACACAGTAAAAATGTTAACGATAGAAAAAAGCATGTAAACCCTGTATTATTTGTTTGTTTATCAGATTTGAGGTTTAACATTGTCGCCAACACAATTTAGGTTCTTTTTGGAGACTTTCCTTCCATTTTTTGGGACTTTTGTTTCTTTGTATTGGAGTTTAACAGCCCAGTCAACACTATTTTAAGTCATTTTTGAGCAGGTCAGTTTATCTATCCACACTTTTCCTGGACAGGCTAATGCATAAGCAGTTGACCAGTTCAGTGCACATTCTTTAGCCAGAAACTGAAAACTGCCCTTTTTGAATCAGCAGAAGGGAGAGAATGACCGTAGAAAAGATTTCATGATCAATCTCCACGGAAGAATTTTGCCGACCTCAGCAGGTATCGAACCCGCGTCCTCCTGCAGTTAGACCCGTATCCGAATGAGTTACAGAGGCTGGCTTTGGGACTTTAACCCGACAATTAGATGAAATGCCATCTCAAGCCCTGCCGCCCAATGTAACCAATAGGGTTTATATGCATGGACGGTCCAACTTGCACCAAGCTTAGGCCTTCTAAGAGGTTTTACAGTACTCATAAGCGGTGGGTTTCAGCTCTGCGTGCAAGCTTAATGCAGCCCAATCCATTTCTCCATAACCCGAAGGGCCGGGGGCTCGAATGAAGACTATCTTCAGCAGGCCTCGCATATCAAACACTGCTGTTCACTAGACGGAGCTATCGGAGTTAAACTGTACTCATGAGTGGTCGGTTTCAGCTCTACGTGTAAGCACAATGCAGCCCATTCTAGTCCACCAAGTCCCTAAGGGTGGGTGCAGGCTCTAATGAAGATTATCTGAAACAGGCCTCACATGTCAAACACTGCTGTTCATTGTACTTTGACTCTTTTGGTTTCATTGGGCGACAGGGCTTGAGATGTCATTTCATCTCAATGTCGGGTAAAAGTCCCACAAAATTGGAAGCAACGTCTCCAAAATGACCTTTACAGTGTTGACGGGGGGGGGGGGGGGTTAAACCTCAAATCAAACAAACAAACAAATCATTAGATTTTGAGGTATCAGGTTAAACTGTACTTACATCAAGGCATTCAGAGTCCTCCAGTATATTAGCTCCAATCACAATATCTGGATTATCTTGCAGCAGTGCTAGAGTAGACGTTACATGCTCTATACACCTGCAAATGAAAAAAATGAGGCATTTTTTTTTTTTTATCTACAGTGAAATTTCACTATTAAGACCACCTAAAATTAAGACTAATTCTGAATTAAAAAGCTTATTTAGTATGCTGCAGTTATTCTTTCTATGTGTTTTCTGCATACAGTTTCCTCTCGTCAGAGACCAGCTTTGGTACTGTTCAAAAGTGGTATTTAAGGCCTTTTCAAGAGAACAGTGAAATTCTGCTTGAAAAAGCTTATTTATAAGTTGCAGTTATTCTGTCTTTGTGTTTTCTGTATACAGTGTCCTCTGGTCAGAGACCACCTTTGGTACAGTCCAAAAGTGGTATTTAAGACCACTTTTGAACAGTCCCAAGGGTGGTCTTAATATAGGAATTTTACTGTATTTTTTATTTTGTTTTGTTCTCATGGCCTTTTCAAGAGTACAGTGAAATTCCACTTTCCACTATTAAGACCACCTAAAATTAAGACCTTTGATTTGAGGTTTAACGTCCCCGTCAACACTGTAAAGGTCATTTTGGAGATGTTGCTTCCAATTTTGTGGGACTTTTACCCGACATTGAGAGGAAATGACTACTCAAGCCCTGTCGCCCTATGAAACCAATAGGGTTTATCAGCATGGACGGTCCGCCTCGCACCGCGGTTCCTGGACAGGCTTAGATCCTCTAAGCGGTTTACCAGTACTAGTGTGTGGGCCGGATTCAGCTCTGCGTGGAAGAATCATGCAGCCCATATATTTCTTCAAGCCTCTGTGGGCAGGGGCAATAAAAAATTAAGACTAATTCTGCTTGAAAAAGCTTATTTAGTAGGTTGCAGTTATTCTGTCTTTGTGTTTTCTGCATACAGTGTCCTCTGGTCAGAGACCTCCTTTGGTACTGTTCAAAAGTGGTCTTTAAGACCACTTTTGAACAGTCCCAAGGATGGACTTTTGAACAGTCCCAAGGGTGGTCTTATACAGGAATTTTACTGTATTTCAGTTATGTTGAGCTGATTGTTTGTTAGGTGGCCAAAAACTGGGGTACCCCAAGAAAAACCACCTGATCTTCCGGTGTAGTGCCTTGCCTAGCACTAGTTTTGCATATGCTTCAAGTCTGTAATGGAAAATACTTGCAGTAGAGAAAGATCCCCAAAGTACACATCTCCAGATAAAGAGTCCTGACCCCAGTTGTTCACGGTCCCCGCCCATAGAGGGCTTGAAGAAATATTTGGGCTTCCACGCAGAGCTAAAACCGACCCGCACACAGTACTGGTAAACCGCTTAGAGGATCTAAGCCTGCCCAGGCAACGTGGTGCGAGTCGGCCCATCCATGCTTATAAACCTTGCAGGTTTCATTGGGCGACAGGGCTTGAGATGTCATTTCATCTCAATGTGGGGTGAAAGTCCCAAAAAATTGGAAGCAACGTCTCCAAAATGACCTATACAGTGTTGACGGGGACGTTAAACTTCAAATCAAGCCTCAGTTGTTCAAAATTAATGGTGTCTTTAGTTAACGTATCTTACAATTTTTTAACATTTATAGGCAAATTTGCTATTTTTGCTGAATAAATGCGAGTAGCTTTCCAAAACTATTAAACATTTTTTTCCAGCAAAAATACTACAGAACAAGATATTTTACCTACTAGAACAGTCGATCCACTGCATGCGGGAAACCCTAAAGGGGCACCTTAGCAAACAGCACAAGCCCAGATTAGACCATCACGTGAACATGTCTGTGAAATGAAGACCCCTCTAAACCCCACTTTATATAGAGAAAACGTGGGTTTACGGGGGTATTCCTTATTATACCTGCTTTTTCGAAGAAAAATCGGGTATATTGTTTTCGTACCACAGTTCGATCCGGCGTCAGTCCGTCTGTCTGTCTGTCCGTCCGTCACGTTTCTTGTGATTGGATCTCCTCTGCAACCACTGAAGTTACACTTTTGAAACTTTGCATGTGGATAGTACATGGAATGTAGATGGCAGTGGGCAACTTTTTTGTGACCTTGACCTCAACATGACCCCAAGGTCAAAGGTCAAAAATTATGAAAAGCCATATCTCCTAAACTATTGGAGCTACACTTCTGAAACTTTGCTTATTGGATGGTCCTTGGAATATAGAAAATGTCGGATTACTTTTGGTGTGACCTTGACCCCAAGGTCAAAGTTCAAAAAGTATGATTTTGCCATATCTTCTAAACTATTAGAGTTACACTTCTGAAACTTTGGTTATTGGATGGCCCTTGGATTATAGAATAAATTTGGATACTTTCGGTGTGACCTTGACCTCAACATGACCCCAAGGTCAAAGGTCAAAAAGTATGATTTGCCATATCTCCTAAACTATTGGAGTTACACTTCTGAAATTTTGCTTATTGGATGGCCCTTGGAATATAGAATATGTTGGGCTACTTTTGGTGTGACCTCGACCCCAAGGTCAAAGGTCAAAAAGTATGACTTCGCCATATCTTCTAAACTATTGGAGTTCCACTTCTGAAACTTGGTTATTGGATGGCTGTTGGAATATAGAATAAATTGCGATACTTTAGGTGGATTCAACATAACCCCAAGGTCAAAGGTCAAATAGTATGACTTTGCCATATCTTCTAAACTATAAATGTTACACTTCTGAAAATTTGCTTATCAGTTAGAATGTTCTTTGCAACTTTTTTTAACTTACATGTTTGTTTGTATTGGAGTTTTACGGCCCAGTCAACACTATTTAGGTCATTTTTGAGCCGGTCAGTTTACCTATTAACACTTTCCTGGGCAGGCTTATACGTAAGCGGTTAACCAGTACAGTGCACATTCTTTCGCCAGAAACTGACAACTGCCCTTCTTGAATCAGCGGAAGAGAGAGAACGACCGTAGAAAAGATTTCATGATCAATCTCCACGAAAGAATGTTGCCGACCCCGGCGGGAGTCGAACCCGCGTCCTCCTGATCACCAGTCAGACGCGCATCCAACTGAGCCACTGAGGCCGGCCAACTTACATGTAGTTTTGGCTAGCTAATACATAGTCATTAATAGAAAAAGCGGGTATTTGCGATGGTATACCATCGACTGCAGATATATTTTTCTTATTTCTGCTCCAAGACATAGGTTGTGGGTACTCGTTAGAACCGCCTCAATGAGGCGTTTCTAACGAGCAACCACATCCTATGTTTTGAGCATTTATAAGAAAAATATGAAGGATTTTCATCAGAAAAGTAGCCATTTTGGAGATGTGAAAAAAGCACTGTGTCCTATGGGCGAGTTATCGTAATGGCTGCAGAATGGAATGCTGCGTCTGACCAGGGCCTGCACTATTTGCGAACCAAATTTTCCGTCAAAAATAGAATAAAAACGAAAAAAAAAAAATGTCCTTACACCTCTTATATGACAAATGGACTTTTCTAACATATAGCAATGGAAGAGTCCACTAGTATACAATGGGTTAAAAGTTTGACCACTACAAGATTGTTAAGAGCAAGTGTTCCCTGGTCTTTAAATCAGTAACCTTAACTGCAAGGTCATGGCTTAGGGCTGAGCTAGCGTTAAACAAAACTACTGGGGCTAGTTGTTCAAAACTAATGACATTGTTATTTAAAAAATTGTTAAAACTTCCATCATTTCATAGGGCAAATATACTATTTTTGCTGAAAAAATGTGATACGCTAAAGCTACTCACATTTTTTCAACAAAAATACCACTGTATTAGATAGTACTTTCTTGCACGCCAGACAAGGAAATCCATGATTTTACCCTGGGATAGAAATTTATGTTCTGACCCTAGTGTTCCGACCCAGGCAACTAACATAAATACGCTTCAATTCTATAGAACTGCCGGAACTACTTCCGCACTACTTTTATCTTGTAAACAATATACATGTGCGAGCTGTCAAAACTAACCGGAGGTGTTGTGCAAGAAAAAGAATCCAATATGGGGTTCTGTTGTAGATGGGCGTTTCCAAGCCTCGGGATGACCGTGCTGAGCGGAACCTCACGTAGCCTCGGTTCCGCTCAGCACGGTCATCCCTCGGGTTGGAAACGCTCATCTACAACAGAACCCCATATCAGATTCTTATATTCCAGAACAGCTAACAATATGACCACAAACTAGCTCGTTAAGCTAACGATGCTTTGAACAACTGGACCCGGACCAATATCTATAATCTTGTGAAGTGTAAAACGCATCTTAAGGTTTTGAAAATATGAGCTTTAAGAAAAATTCTAACATGACGTTAACGTTTTTCCCATTGAACCCAGTGGAAACGTCAGCGTTTGCAAATATGCGATAATTCACGTCGTCAACGTGGTGCGTGCAATTTGGCGTCATCGTGACGTTGCATGTAAACATTTCCTTCTGTCGACATCCGCTGCAAAATAGTCCCCAAGATAACGCTTTGTTACTACTGTATTTCAGTTTAGCATCATGTTAGAATCGAAATAATTTCCACGCACCCGGTGTGTTATCGTGATTAACACACGGTGTTGTCGGGCAGATGCGAATATTAATTCACTCCGGCTTCGCCGTCGTGAATTAATATTTCGCAATCTGCCCTCCAACACCGTGTGTTAATCACGATAACACACGGTACGTGGAGATTATTTCTTAAATAAAACTTGTAATTTTCTTAATTCACTTACAATTCCCACATTTCGTTCCTCATACACGTTGCAATATTTGGATTGTAATCGTATATTGCAGCCACGATGTTGAACTTGATCTTCAGGGACATGCCCGGCCCCAGATTGTTGGCCTCCGAGATCGACAACAGCTCCTTCAGAAGCTCAATCTGCTCGTTTCTGTCTGTGCCTTTCTTTCCACGGGCGGCAATTATCTCGGCTAGTTTCTTCTGTACCGCCTCATGGTTCACCTCAGTATCTTTACTGAACATCTTTGGCTTTTCCTATAAATAGAGGATCGTACACGAGTGGTCATTTTATATGATATATATGAAACGAGCCTGTGGCGAGTTTCATAAATATCATATGAAATGACCATGAGTGTTTGTTTGATTTGAGGTTTCATGTCCCCATCAACACTGTATTGGTCATTTTGGAGACTTTGCTTCTAGTTTTGTTGGAATTTTACCTGACATTGAGATGAAATGACATCTCAAGCCCTGTCGCCCAATGAAACAAATAGGGTTATAAGCATGGGCGGTCCGACACTCGCACCGCTTTGCCTGGCCAGGCTTAGATCCTCTAAGCGGTTTACCAGTACTTGTGTGCGGTCGGGTTCAGCTCTGCGTGAAAGCATCATGCAGCCCATCTATTTCTTCAAGCCCCGATGGGCTGGAGGAGTATGGAGGATAATTAACCCTTATCCTGCTGAATACATTAAGCCCCACCCATTACCAGCTATCAGCCAATCAGATTACTTGATATATTATATTCATTCAATTCACAAACTGCATGACAAACAGTGTAGATCCTGATCAGATGGCTTCTTCAGAAGCCATCTGATCTGGATCTACACTGTTTGCAAAGGTAGGGATTGTCGTGAACAGCAGGATAAGGGTAAATGGATAAATTTCCTTATCTTGTATTCAAAGGCTTACAGACACCTTTCAGCAGGCCAAAATTTCATAGTTTGTCTGGAGTTAAAGGACCATTTCTCTACACACACTAAACCTCTAATTATGTGGTTAACCAGCAGTGTGCACATTCTTGCACCAAAAACTGACAACTAGCCTTCATGAATAAGGATAAAATACTTACTGACCTATCTCCATGAAAGAAGGTTGCTCAACCAGACAGGGATCTAATCTGCAACCCGCTGAACACAAGTCAGACACATAACCGACTGAGCCACCGAGGCATATCGTAAAACTTTTGAACATTTACAGTAAAATTAAGTTATTAAGACCACCTAAAATTAAGACTAAATCTGCTTTTAAAAGCTTATTGAGAAGGTTTCAGTTATTCTTTCTTTGTGTTTTCTACACCTAGTGTCTCCTACTAAGAGACCACCTTTGGGACTGTTCAAAAGTGGTCTTAAAGACCACTTTTGAACAGTCCCAAAGGTGGTCTTAATATAGGAATTTTACTGTATGTGATGGAATGGGTAACTACTTTGACATACCAATATACAAGACCACCACATTAATCCTAAATATCTGGGCCCAGTTGTTCAAAGCATCGTTAGCTTAACGAGCTTGTTAGTGGTCAAACTGTTAACTGTTCTAGTAAGTACAATATCTACTACAGTGTATATTTTTGCTGAGAAAATGTGAGCAACTTTTGCATATGCAAAAGCTGCTCTCATTTTTTCTGCAAAAATATCATTATTTCTGCCATATGATCAGAGATCAGAGTTTTCATGAGATGTTAACTAATGATGTCGTTGGTTTTGAACAACTGGCCCCCAGACACCTTAACACTTTAGCAAACTTGTTCTAAAATTAGAAAAAGTCCCATTTACTACCCAATGTTTTGTCTAAAAATAGCTGGATATGTGGCAAACACTGTAGATCCTGATGAGACCCCGCATTCTGTGGTGTCTCATCTGGGTCTACAGTTTGCCCAGGCCTATCCATTAAATATGGTAGAATATGGACTTATTATATCTAAATTGCCAAAACACTTACAGCAACAACAGGTACTCCACCTTTCCCGGTGACTTCCTTCCATCCCTCTCCACCCTCTTCATCCTCGTCCAGGTCTTGGTCCTTCTGTACCAGTCTTTTCACTCTTTTCTTCTTCACCTCCTTCTGTTCACTCTTACTGGAAAAGTACGAGTTAAAATAAGCTTTTTCAGGCAATTGATGGACTTACAACGGATGCAACATTTCCATTATTTTCCATTCATTATTTGAAGAATTTGTTTGTTTGATCTGAGGTTTAACGTCCCCATCAACACTGTAAAGGTCATTTTGTAGACGTTGCTTCCAATTTTGTGGGACTTTTACCCGACATTGAGATGAAATGACATCTCAAGCCCTGCTGCCCAATGAAACCAATAGGGTTTATAAGGATGGATGGTCCGACTCGCAACGTTTTGCCTAAGCAGGCTTAGATCCTCTAAGCGGTTTACCAGTACTCGTGTGTGAGTCGGTTTCAGCTCTGCGTGGTAACATCATACAGTCCATCTATTTCTTCAAGCTCCGATTGGGCGGGGGCCCGCCATATTGGAAAAGTATAAGTTAATATAGGCTTTTTCAGACAATTGACGCACTTTCAAGGGATGCAACTTTTCCATTATTTTCCATTCATTATTTGAAGGAATAATCTGGTTCTCTAATGAGAGTTTTGAAACAATAAAAAAAGTTGTATGCAGATTTCCCATTAAACCGTTTTGTACCAGAAACCCCAGGATGGGTACCCTGGCAAACAGTGTAGGCCTAGATCAGACGCCGCAGAACACGGCGTCTGATCAGGGCCTACACTGTCTGCATAAGGTTCAGCCATTTTCCAAATAAAATTTGAAGAAAACACAACCAAACACCCCTAAATTTTGAAATGGACTCCTGCTGTATATAAGACGATTCCATTTGGTACAAAAAGGGTTAAAGGCGGAACAGGGTCATTGAGGTCATAAGGTTGCCATCGTCCAATCATATGAGTCAACCTTGGATTATTTTTACTTTACTCAATGATCATGTGATGTCGCTTGAGTCAAAAAGTTCCTTCCTTTTCTAAATACCTGTCTAAAAACAACCAAACATGAGAGTAAGACCACCTGAAATTAGGACTAATTCTGCTTTAGAAAGCATATTTAGAAGGGTGCAGTTATTGTTTCTTTGAATTTCCTGCACACAATGTCCTCTGGTCTGGACCACCTTTGGGAATTGAGACTAAACAGTTCCAAAGATGGTCTTAATATAAAAATCTTACTGTATATACATGTAGATTATAGTAGGCAGAAGATTCCATTCGGAATAAAAAAAGAGATAAGAATCTGAAGTCAAAGCCAGGTACTTACGTGTCCTTCAAGAAATATGCAGCCATATTTGTCAAGTCTTCTGGTGCATCAGAATCAGAATCCGAAGATGATGACTCTGTCCATTCATCATCGTCATCATCAAATTCCTGAAAAAGAGAAATCAATGTAAAATTCCTACACCTTTGAACAGAGAAAAATAATGGAAAATAAAGAATCTCTTATCGTAAATGTTATCACTGAAAAACTTTACTGTAAATCACCTTCATAGCTCCAGAAGAATAGCGAGCAACAAGGACAATTTGTTTTGTTTTACGACCTTTTCCAGATTATTTCACTTAATTTGAGCAGATCATAAATCAGAGGTGGGCGAAAATTTTAAGTACTTGGGAGAAAAACCACTTGACCTTCCATTGCAGAAATTTTGAACCGAGAGAGGCACGAACCACAGCGGTGAGATTCCTAATGATTAAGAGTCAGGGCTCTTACCCATTAGACCACTGAGGCCCATTTACAAGGCAAATTAATGGATAATTTTCTAATTCCTTCATACAAACCAGTGTTGTGGGTACTTGGTAGAATCGCCTCAAGTAGAATCGCCTAAAGGAGGCGATTCTAACAAGTAACCACAACACCACACTGGTAAAGGCAAGCGCGCAGGGTAAGGAACAAACACACCGGATAAGGAAATTTTTCCGATCAGGATAAAAAAGAAAATGGCGGAATTGGTATCACATGTGCAGGTTTGTTGTTGTTCTAGATCTCGTGTTATGGTTACTTACCAATACGGCTACTCACATTAGCTTCACGGAAGACACATATTATTCTCAAATTTATATTCGATGGTCCGAATTCGACAGTTACATCCAGTCAAACGGAGAACCGGACACAGTGGAGCTACTCCACCGCGAAATCTCATTATTTTACATGAAACGCTCTTCTGGGAAGATGGCATGCACTTTTTGTTTGTTGTAGACATACACATGATAACTCGGATTGTTGCAAATACGATTTAAGGAAAATTTGAAATTAGAAGGCCCACAGTGAGAAATCCTAGGTCAAATTTCAATACAACGCCCACGGGCAAGGAGGTGGGTACAACGCATATGATAAGACACACAATTTTCCGGGGAAAATGGTTGTTGTATGGTCGTAGCACTAGTAAATTTCCATCTCAGATTAGATTTTCCGATATTAATAATTAGTCCTACATAGTTTAAAGCACCAATTGTTACCTTTAGGAAACGTCCAAAGTTTGTGTGCATTGTCTTGGCATGCGCATTGCTGTGGTTCTAGCAATACAATCATCCCCTATGGTGGATAGATGGATTGGGTTCATTGCGATCATGAATTAAAGAAATGATGTATTTGTCCATGCTGTATTTCTGGTAGAAAAGTCTATGCTTGTTCTTTTGGTTGAATATAAGGTAGATAACTTCACCAAATTCGTGAGACATACCTATTATATTGCCTGATATGATTTGACTTCTTTTTGACCCTCACTCAAATCCTCTTCAGTGTGCGACGTTTCACTTGCTAACAGGCGTTGTTAATGGAAACATACACAGAAACGAGTTGTTTCGTCTTCTAGTATTTTCAGAATAACTTGACGTTTGATGTGTCTGTATTGAGTTAATACGAGCATTGTGACGAAAATAGTAAGAAAAGTGTGGTAAAAGTATACCCCTTCGAAAGAAAAAGACAATAGAAAGTGCCCTTAGAAACCCGGTTTCAATTGGCGCATTAATATATCAGGTAGCACCAGATGTACACTAAGTGAATTGTATCTTGTTACCCCACCCACTTGCGTTATCATGGAGCTTTACGAAAAATGAAAAATTACAGGATCAAAATGAAACAGGTATCAAATTATCAAATTATTCCTTGGTTTCTAACTAAAAAAATGAGTAATAACAACATATATTTAGCTTTACTATGAACGGAGTTATGGCAATTTTATGTTGACATTTCTGATAATGACCAAAAATTAATTTATGAAAAAATAAACACAGAGTTCACAGTTCATTTTTTATATATATATATTCACCACATGTTAACATATCAAAACTGTATCTGTATACACAATATAAAATATGTACAGGCAAGGCAAGGCTATTATATTTTGAAAGCCATAAAGGTGACAAATTTTGCAATTTTGGTCAAAATCAGCTGGGGGTAGGGGTAAAGTCATGGTAAAAACATTCCTTATTGTGAATGACCAAACATTTTATTGACTTGTTTTTCTTTGAAGCTGTATCTTTCTTTTCATATAACTTCCTTTGGGGGGGGGGGGGGGGCAGATAAAATTGATTGGAGATCTTAACAGGCCCTTTGTACGCAGTTCGTCGTCGGATATATGGCAAATATTGTTTGTTCGACTTGAGGTTTAACGTCCCCGTCAACACTGTAAAGGCCATTTTGGAGACGTTGCTTCCAATTTTGTGGGAATTTTACCCAACACTGAGATGAAACGAAACGACATCGCAAGCCCTGTCGCCCAATGAAACCAATAGGGTTTATAAGCATGGGCGGGTCGACTCGCACCGCTTTGCCTGGGCAGGCTTAGATCCTCTAAGCAGTTTACCAGTACTCGTGTGTGGGTCGGTTTCAGCTCTGCGTGGAAGCATCATGCAGCCCATCTATTTCTTAAGCCCCAATGGGCAAGGCAAATATTAAAGTATGTACATGTATTGGTAACTGAATGATTATGCCGGCCTCGGTAGCTCAGTCGGATTCGCGTCTGTTGGTGGTCAGGAGGGCGCGGGTTCGACACCTGCCGGGGTCGGCAACATTCTTTCGTGGAGATTGATTATGAAACCTTTTCTACGGTCATTCTGTCCCTTCCGCTGATTCAAGAAGGGCAGTTGTCAGTTTCTGGCGAAAGAATGTACAGCGTACTGGTTAACCGCTTACGTATAAGTAGAAGTAAAGCAAAGATCAGGAATCGATACAATTAACTTACTCCACCCATCAAAGACACCAAAGGGAAAGAAGCACAGACATTAAGAGACTAGACCATAATGGAAACGTAAACATAGGAACATTGCTAGAACCAGAGCAATGCATATGCCAAGACAATGCACAAAAACTTTGAACGTTTCCTAAAGATCACAATTGGTGCTTTAAACTATGTAGGACTAATTATTAATATCGGAAAACCTAATCTGAGATGGAATTTTCCTAGTGCTACGACCATACAACAACCATTTTCCCCGGAAAATTTTGTGTCTTATCATTTGCGTTGTACCCATTTCCTTGCCCGTGGGCGTTGTATTGAAAATTGAACTAGGATTTCTCACTGCGTGCCTTCTAATTTCAAATTTTCCTTAAATCGTATTTGCAACAATCCGAGTTATCATGTGTATGTCTACAACAAACAAAAAAGCGCATGCCATATTCCCAGAAGAGCGTTTCATGTAGAATAATGAGATTTCGCGGTGGAGTAGCTCCACTGTGTCCGGTTCTCCGTTTGACTGGATGTAACTGTCGAATTCGGACCATCGAAGATAAATTTGTGAATAATATGTGTCTTCCATGGAGCTAATGTGAGCAGCCGTATTGATTAGTAACCATAACACGAGATCTAGAACTACAACAAACCTGCACATGTGATACCCATTCCGCCATTTTCTTTTTTATCCTGATCGGAAAAATTTCTTTATCCGGTGTGTTTGTTCCTTACCCTGCGCGCTTGCCTTTACCAGTGTGAACACAGGTTTCTGAAGAGAAAAAAGGAAAACTATCCACTAATTATTCTTGTTACTACCACCTCCATCTGGAGCTAGGATATTGATGGATGCCGTAAAAACCCTAAAAATTCGGACGCCTTGAGGTCTTGCTATAATGCTCCTAAAATTTCAACAAAGTTTCACAATCCAGCAAGGAGTCCAAAAAGAGCTGACGGAATGGCAAACAGTGCAGACCCTGATCAGACTGCTCCTTCAGGAGCAGTCTGATCTGGATCTGCAATGTTTGCAAACAGCGCAGACCCTGATCAGACTGCTCCCCCAATCTGATCTGGATCTTAACTGTTTGCATAAGCCTGTCTGTCCCAACACTTAGGGTCATTACAGTAAACACCAAATGAGGAGCTTTCCATACTGTCAATCATATAAGTTTTTCAAGTTCATTGTTTCGTAACTTTGTCATTGCCACAACTTGTTCGAATCTTTATGAGTACTGCATGGATCAATGTAAAGGAAATTCAAAGTAGACACCACATTCTTTCTGTATACATTCCAATGCCATACATAAAAACATTTTACCATTGTATGACCGAATCAGCAGTTGAAATGATAAAAACAGATTAGGGAAACTGGGTTTACTTGTTTAAAATATACATTGTATGTTGTGAATACATATCAAAATTGCCTCCATGTGGCAATTATAAATTTCTGCTCAACATATGATTAGACGCAAGCCTGATTAGAGTCTTCAAGGATCATGTGTGCCTTCTTTAGACAATGCACTAAGCACTGAACAAGTCAAAAATTGCAATATAGACTTTTAACCCATATCCCCCTGTACACAACAACTATCTTTGCAAACAGTGTAGATCCAGATCAGATGGCTTCTAAAGAAGCCATCTGATCAGGATTTACACTCTTTGCCATTCAGTTTTCAAATTCAAATGAATAGAATATATCAAGTAATTTGATTGGTTGACAGTCAGAAATGAGTGTGGCAAAATTAAGTATTCAGCAGGATAAGGTTTAACATACGTCCTAGGTTGCAGATCTCATATTGTAGATTTTGCTGTGTTTTGGCAAATATTTAGGGAATAAGTGTAATCAAAATTGAGCCCGCGCATAAGAAAACCTACAATAAGACCGGTGTGAACAGCACAGACTCAAATCAACCTGCGCACTCATCCACTATGACAAGACATTTTACTTATATCCCACAGCATAGATATTGGCCTATAGTAGGTACATGCGATCAGCTAAGACTCTGATCAGACTGTGCAAATGTTCAGGCTGATCTGAGTCTTCGCTGGTCGATCAAGCCATCTTGTAGATTTTGTCATGCGCTGGCTCAATTGTCATTCGGTGATGTAAATCGGCGGCTTAATGGTCTGATATTTCCTTTTACGGCGAAGCTTATACAGCGACACATAAGCGGAGCTGTAAAATGGAATTTGCGACAGTAAAACCCATGATTTATCTCCCCAGATGACAATTTCCAAAACATTTACCCCCATTCAAATGCACTTATTCAATTGTTTTGTTAACTAGAAATGCTCCCATAGGACACGGATGCCCCCGCCTGAAAATATGTTTATGTTTGCATTCATCCATAGAAAGTTATTGACTGTGTTTAAGTTTTGGACTCTTTTTTCACATTTGACCTCTAAGTATGACCTTGTCCTTGGAGGTAAGGACATTGGTTTTGTGTGAGGCAGATTTGTCTCATGATGGCCAACATTTCTGCCAAGTAATTTCAAAATCCATCCAGAGATAAGAAAGTTATTGACTGCGTTTAAGTTTCGGACCGTTATTTTTTACCTTTGACCTCTAAGTATGACCTTGACCTTGGAGGTACGGATCTGGGTTTGCACGTGACACATCGTCTCATGATGGTTAACATTTCTTCAAAGTAATTTCAAAATCCATTCAGAAATAAGTAAGTTATTGGCTGCGTTTAAGTTTCGGACCCTTTTTTTGACCTTTGACCTCTAAGTATGACATTGACCTTGGAGGTACGGACCTGGCTTTTGCATATGACACATCGTCTCATGATGGTTAACATTTCTACAAAGTAATTTCAGAATCAATCCAGAAATAAGAAAGTTATTGACTGTGTTCAAGTTTCGGACCCTTTTTTTAGCGTTTGACCTCTAAGTATGACCTTGACCTTGGAGGTACGGACCTGGGTTTTGCACATGACACGTCGTCTCATGATGGTTAACATTTCTGCTGAGTAATTTTAAAATCCATCAAGAAATAAGGAAGTTATTGACCGCGTTTTTCGGACGGACGGACGGACAGGGGCAACGCTATATGCCCTTTCCACCATTCTTCTAATGGCGGGGGCATAAAAATTGAACTAATCTACTCAAAGCAGTAAGTGGTGTGAGATGCATAAAAACAAATGCTACCCAATGAAAAATGACGTTGGGTCTCCGACAGTATATCGCAGGATATACTGTCGCAAAATTTGATGTTATCGAATAAAACGTCACGTTACATACACAACAATGCATTAGATTTTCTGTAATGGGGAATGGGAACACCTGGAATATTTTTCTGCCATTTTTCTAAAAGAGACAACTTTCGGGACTTGTTCCCACTGAAAAATGGTGTCTACTCTCAAAGGAAAGAATTTCCTCCTCAGGAGCAATTCTTTCCTTTAAGAGTTGATCTCTACTGACAGGAGAGACAAAAATACTTTTGAAGGAGTTGCCTCCCCTGAAGGTGTTCGCATTCCCCTTAATCCATAAAGCACCACAGAATTTGTAGACCAGACAACAATTTGTGACTATTTTTTCATTACTTTTCAGTGAAAATAAGATTTGACATTTCATGCAAATCATCTGCCTAGCACAAGATAGCCCATTTAGTATCAGAAACTTCAAAATGGGTACCCTAGCAAACAGTGCAGGCCCAGATCAGATGCCGCAGAACCCGGCGTCTGATCAGGGCCTCCACTCTTTGCTAAAAGTTCAGTCATTTTTTTCAAATAAATTTCGACGAATAGTGCAGGCCCAGATCATATGCCGCAGAACGCGGCGTCTGATCAGGGCCTCCACTGTTTGCTAAAAGTTCAGTCATTTTTCAAATAAATTTCGATGAAAACACAACCTGACACCCCTTAATTTTGAAATGGACTCCTGCTATATATAAGGAGGAAGATTCCATTTGTTACTAAAAGGGATAAGACAGGCATTTTTTGAAAATGATGTCTGTATATGTTGTGATTGGCAGTTTAAGGTTTACAAATTGAGGTAATCATCCCTATTACTACTTCTTTTCTTGCGTTTCACTTACCCTCTCTGGTTTAGGTTCAACCGGTTTCTTTAGGAAAGCCGAGGCAACAGGAGCTTCATCTTCCGAATCAGAGAAATCGTCCACTGTAAAAAGAAGTGCAAATCAATGTAGCTGAATACAAGGTTCACATAAATGTCTTTATAACACTAGTATTTTGTAAAACACTATGCCCCCAACAATATGCTTGCCCCTAAATGCCAAAATTAAAAAAAAATCAGATTTTTTTTTCAAAATTTGATCAGTTGATCTTCTCATCATTCTATATCAGCCTGTCAAGTTCAAGCTTTTTTCCTGTGCCAAAATGTCTGAGACCACAAAGGAGAATAATTTGGTCAAATTTTGATAAAACAAGGCATCGCAGACGATACAGATCCCCTCGCACAAGACAACTTTGTGTGTGGAAAACACTGAAATAGCAAAAGTCCAAGATTTGATCAGGTCATCTTCACATTTGTTCCAAACAGCCTACAAAATTTCAAGGACCTAGCCCAGTCTGTTCTTGAGATATTTTGCTTACAAGTGTTTCCTATGCCAAAATACCTAGGTCTACAAATGGGCATAATTTGGTGAATTTTTTCATAAAATTATACCAAAATTTAATCAGATCATCAAACAGCTTGCAAAATTTCAAGGGCTCTTGAGATATTTTGCTTATAAGTTATTCCTATGCCAAAATGCCTAAGTCAACTAAGGGGCATAATTTGGTCAATTTTTCATAAATTTACACCAACATTTAATCAGTTCATCTACACATTGGTTCCAAACAGCCTGCAAAGTTTCAAGAGGCCAGCCCCAGCGGTTCTTAAGCGCTTCTTGAGAGATTTTGCTTACAAGCTTTTCCTATGCCAAAATGCCCAAGTCCACAAAGTGGCAATATTTCGTCAATTTTTTTATAAAATTATTCCAAAATCTAACCAGATTAACTTCACATTGGTTCAAGAGAGCCTGCAAAATTTCAAGAGCTTTGCCCTAGCGGCCCTTGAGATATTTTGTTTACAAGCTTTTTTTTTTACAAGTCCACAAAGGGGCATAATTTGATCAAATTTTCTCTTCACATTGGTTCCACCAGCCTGCAAATTTTGCCTAGCCCAAGCAGTTCTTGAGATATTTTGCTTTCAAGCTTTTCCTATTCCAAAATGTCCAAGTCCACACCGGGGCATAATTTGGTCAATTTTTTTCATAAAATTATATCAAAATGCAATCAGGTCATCTTCACATTGGTTCCAAACAGCCTACAAAATTTCAAGAGCTTAGCCCAAGCAGTTCTTGAGATATTTTGCTTACAAGATTTGCCTATGCCAAAATACCTGTCTGTAAAGGGGCATAATTTCATTTTTTTATTAAATTATACCAAAATCTAATCAGATAATCTTCCCATTAGTTCCAAAGAGCCTGCAAAATTTCAAGAGCCTAACCCTAGCGGTTCTTGAGATAATTTGCTCACAAGATTTTCTATGCCCAAATGCCTAAGTCTACAATGGGCCATACAACCAGACGTCAGACTGAAAAGAAAAACAAAATATGGGTCTGCTATTTTTTCTTAAACAATCCACATTATGAAATTTCAGAACACAAGCATATATGGTTCCTTAGATATGATAAATCCTATAGTGCATGGCAGACAGATGGAAGGACAGACCGAGGGACCAACAAAGCAAAAGCAATATGCCCCCACTACTGCTTAGAAGCTGGGGGCAAAGAGAAGTGGCTATATGATAAACAGCATCTAGCAATCATGATCATTTAATAATAAATTTATAAAACTCGCCAAAGGCTTGTTTCATCCCACCCATCGGGTCTTGAAGAAATAGACTGGGCTGCATGATGCTCCCATGCAGAGCTGAAACCGACCAGACCTGCCTTGGTCGGCAACATTCTTTCGTCGAGGTTGATCAGGAAATCTTTTCTACGGTCATTTTCTCCCTTCCGCTGATTCAAGAAGTGTAATTGTCAGTTTCTGGTGAAAGAATGTGCACTGTACTGGTTAACCGCTTACATATAAGCCTGCCCAAGAAAAGTGTGGATAGGTAAACTATGACCTAAAATAGTGTTGACTGGGCCTTTAAACTACAAAACAAACAAACTTACTATCATCCTCATCATCGGCTTCCTCATCACCCTCGCCCTCATCTGGGTTTTCCCGATATTTTGTAATTTCATCCTCAAAGTCACGGTTATACTTCTTCAATTTCTGTCGGAGGGTGGCAAGGCTTTTGGCATTGGCCTTGTTCATTTTCTTCTTGTCTTCCCAGCACTGAAAATACGGTTACAAGAAAAAACTAGAGCTGCCGCCTAACGGGCGCCAATTATACCCCCGCTACCGACAAATTTTTACAAGTATTTGACCTTGAGGAAGGTCAACGTAAAGGTCAAGGTCAGGTTTGTGTATATCAATCTTAAGTACTAGTGGCAAGGTGTGTGGTGTGTGAATATTAAAGAAATCGGTCAAAGAATAAGGAAGTTATGAGCAATGTTAAAGTTTTTTGTAACGGACTTTGTAACGAACCGACGACAGACGACGACAAGCTGACTCCTATATATCCCCTTCAAACTTCGTTTGCGGGGGTATAATAATAGTGATAGCCCATTAACCCATTTTGTTCCGGACACCCCAAAACCGGTATGTGGCAAACAGTGCAGGCCCAGATCACAAGCCGTGTTCTGATCAGGGCCAACACTGTTTGCAAAACATTTAGCTAATTTCCAAATGAAATTTGAAGAAAACACAACCATACACCCCTAAATTTTGAAATGGACTTGTACATCATATAAAGTGGAAAATTCCATTTGGTACAACAAGAATTCCGCCGAAGGCTATGTCGCGCCAGTGATCAAGCCATGATATGTAGGGTGGTCGCAATATTTTACCAAGTCAGTGAACCATGAAATATAGGTCAAGGTCAAATATGGATGCTTGCATTAAAATTGCCATCCACAGATACAAGTTTGTACCACATATCATTAATGAAGCTCTTATATTCTTGAGAAATAAACTTGAACATTAGGGTGAACGCTAGGGTGGTCGCAATATTTTACAAAGTCAGTGAACCATGAAATGTAGGTCAAGGTCAACTAGAGCTGTCAGAGGATCTGACTATAGCCCCGCTTCAGCGCTGTCAGAGAAGAAAGTTATTTAAGCTGCAGAGAAAACAGTTATGAACAAGAAATAACTGTTGAAAATTTTACATTATCTGGAAAAACTCTAAGAGTTGTGAGCCCTTGTCCCTCATTTCAATGAGCATGATACATTACCAGAATGTCCATGTTTATACTAAATTTCATCTTCCATTTTTCAATGTTCAAAGGGTAATAACTCCTAAAGTAGGCAAATCAGAGTCAGGGTTCCTGCGCTCTGCACATTGTCTCATGGTGCTTTACACTTGTGTGAAGTGTCATGAAAATATCTCAAATGGTTTGTGAGTTATGGAGCCGACACAGTCAAAATTGCCTTTTTAAATGTTCAAAGGGCAATAACTCCTAAAGTAGGCAAACCAGAGTTATGGTTCCTGCACTCTGCACATCATCTCAAGGTGCTTTTCATTTATTTGAAGTTTCATGAAAATATCAGAAACGGTTATGAGCGGACATAGTTAAAATTGCCATTTTTTAATATTCAAAAGCCTATAACTGAAAAAGTAGACAATCCAGAGTTTGGGTTCCTGCGCTCTGCACACGTAATATGGTGCTTTACATTTGTGTGAAGTTTCATAAAATTATCTCAAACGGTTTTTGAGTTATCGAGCAAAGACGGCTAAAATTGATATTTTTCAATATTCAAAGGGAAATAACTCAAAAATTAGGCAATCCAGAGTTATGGTTCCTGCACTCTGCACACCATCTCATGGTGTTTAATGTTTGTGTGAAGTTTCATGAAAATATGTGAATGGGTTTTAAAGTTATGGAGCGGACACGAAAATTGTTAACAGACACAGACAGACACACAGACAGACACACAGAAAATACGAAAACCAGAGTTATGGTTCTTGCGCTCTGCACATTGTCTCATAGTGCTTAACATTTGTGTGAAGTTTCATGAAATTATCTCAAACGGTTTTCGAGTTATGAAGCGGACACTGTTAAAATTGCCATTTTTCAATGTTCAAAGGGCAATAACTCCAAAAATAAGCAATGCAGAGTTATGGTTCCTGCCCTCTGCACATCGTCTCATAGTGCTTAACATTTGTGTGAAGTTTCCTAAAAATATCTCAAACGGTTTTCGAGTTATGAAGCGGACACAATTAAAATTGCCATTTTTCAATGTTCAAAGGGCAATAACTCCAAAAGTAGGCAATCCACAGTTATAATTCCTTCGCTCTACACTTTGTCTTATGGTGTTTAACATTTGTGTGAAGTTTCATGAAAATATGTTAAGCAGATACAAAGTTATGGAGCCAACACAAATTAACGGAATCACGGAATTACGGAATTACGGAATTATGGAATTACGGAAAATGTTCAAAGGGCAATAACTCCAAAAGTAGGCAATCCACAGTTATAATTCCTTCGCTCTGCACATTGTCTTATGGTGTTTAACATTTGTGTGAAGTTTCATGAAAATATGTTAAGCAGATACAAAGTTATGGAGCCAACACAAATTAACGGAATCACGGAATGACAGAAGGACATGGCAAATCCAATATAGCCCCACTTTTTCAAAGCGGGGCTATAAATATGGATGCTTGCATGTAAGTTGTCATCCCCAGATACAAGTTTGTACCAAGTATCATTAATGAAGCTCTTATAGTTCTTGAGAAATCAACTTGACCATTAGGGTGAACGCTAGGGTGGTCGCAAATGTTGGCGCCTTGACAAACGGACGGACGGACGAAAGGACGGAAAACCGGACGCCTATATCGCGCCATGCTAATAGCAGGCGCGACAAAAAAGGTTAAGAGAAAGAATGAGGACAATTTTAGGACAATTTTAGGATAATTTTTCAGCCTTGTATACAAAAACCTATGCTGTGGGCTATTTTTAGAATTGCCTCATCGAGGTAATTCTAATAAGTGCCCACAACATATTTTTCACAAGAAATAAGGAAAAGAAACAGTTATCTTTTTTACTCCCCCTTATCTGGAGCTATGATAGTTAACCCATTGTATACTAGTGGACTCTTCCATTGCTATATATTAGACAAGTCCATTTGTCATATAAGGGGTGTCAAGCCTATTTTTTCGTTTTTTATTCTATTTTTGACGGAAAATTCTGTCAGCAAATAGTGCAGGCCCTGATCAGATGCCGCATTCTGCGGCGTCTGATCTGGGCCTGCACTGTTTGCCAAGGTACCCCTTTAGGGGTTTCCCGCATGCAACGGGTTAAGCAAGTGAACAACACGCACAAGTATGGGATAACTCCGAAAGATCTGGCCCACAGCCGCTATTTGCTTTCCCACAATACAACTAGCCTAAAATTCCTAAATGTTCGGACACCTTGAGGACTTGCTGTAATTCTCTTAAGAACAAATTAAACTTTAATCCTAATTGTTCTGTGTCATTGTGTATTTTGTACATGTATAAATATGGAAATAAAATATGTTTAAATTAATTCTCTTAAAATTTTAACAAATTTGTTTCAGGATCCAGGGAGACATCCAAAAAGGTACAGGGCCTGGCAAACTGTCCCGAGCAAACAGTGTAGACCCTGAGCAGGAGCAGTCTGATCTGTGTTTGCACTGTTTGCTTAGGCCTATCTGTTCCAATAGCTAGAATCATTACGTTAGTCACACCCAACATATGAACCAAATTTCAAGATTTGCTGTAACATTCAGAAAAAATTTTAACCCTGATGCAGCTGAACCAGAATAGGCTTTATAACAGCCTATTAGTTTAAACTAGAATGTATTTTCAGATATAGAATGTGGCACTTTTGTTTTCAAAGAAAATCTTGTGCATTATGTAGAGCTTTTTTGGTGCTGCTATTGAAAAAGTCAACAATACATACCTGGCACGGGGTCAGCAGCTAAGTCTGTCCATGACATGGGGCTAGCAGCTAAGTCTGTGCCTGGCACGGGGTTAGAACCCCCTGCCAGGCACAGACTTAGCTGCTAACCCCCTACCAGGCACAGGCTTAGCTGCTTACCCCGTGCTGGGCGCACTACAGTATATGCATTTTTTACTTTTTCAATGGCAGCACCAAAAAAGCACTACATAATGCATAAAATTTTCTTTGAAAAAAAAAAAGTGCCACTTTCTATGCCTGAAAATACATTCTAGTTTAAATAAATAGGCTGTTTTTATTTTTGTGAACAGCTTTTGGTCAGATCAGATGGATTCTGAAGAGGCTTTCTGATCTGAATTGACACTGTTTGTCATTCAGTCTGTGGCTTTGTATATGTAATTCGATTGGTTGGAAGTCAGAATTGGTTGTGGCAAAATTATCTTATTCAGCAATCATGTAGACATATTTTCCAACCTTTTCTTTCAAGGGAGAAAACTTAAATGGTTTCAGTTACTTTTCAAGTAAACACAAAGTGAACTTGTTTTTTTTTTCCTTTGAGAGTACCATAATGTTCCTAAGTATTGGGACAGATAGGCCTAAGCAAACAGTGCAAACCCAGATCAGACTGCTCCTGAAGGAGCAGTCTGATCAGGGTCTACACTGTTTGCCAGTCCATCTGCACCTTTTGTACTCCTTGCTTGATCATGAGTCAAATTTGTTAACATTTTAAGAGAATTACAGCAAGTCCTCAAGGTGTCAGAATTTTTAGGATTTTTACAGTTGACTCAAAATGATAAAATACAAGCTTCTGTTGCTTAGTGGCTGACAGTGGTGTTTCTTAGTGATTTGGTCGCTCACCACTGCAACTTTGAGCCTTGCTTCGGGTAACAAGCGAGACACCAAGACCTGCAACAGAAGGAAAGTTAGTTTTTCTCCAAGTAATCTGGTTTTTGCCCACCTCAGTGATCAGCTCAAAATAAGTGAAATAATCTTGAAAAGGCTGTACAACCAAAAGCCTGAACCCCCCCCCCCCCCCCCCCCCAAAAAAAAAACAAGAAGATAAAGGAGGCCCAGTTTAACCCATTTTGTACCGGAAACCCCAAAACAATTTACTGACAAACAGTGCAGGCCCAGATCAGATGCCACAGAATGTGTGATCTGATCAGGGCCTACACTGTTTGCAAAAAAAAAAAAAATTCAGCCGTTTTCCAAATAAATTCTGAAGAAAACAAAACCTGACACCCCTAAGTTTTGAAATGGACTCCTGCTATATATAAGGTGGAAAATTCAATTTGGTACAAAATGGGTTAAAAGCACTGCTTCTCCAATAATGTTATGTACGAGGTATACACTCCCATTAAAGCTGTTTCTGCAAAGGAAAAAATATAATAAGACACAGGAAATTTTCCAGTGTTTTATCATGAAACAGTACCTCTGCTACAAAGTCCTCGAGCTCTGTCAAGCACCGGGTGTAGAATCTCGGTATCCCTTCTGCCTCAACCACCCTTTTGGCTTTATCGAACGCCTTCCCCAACGATTCAAAATCTGAAATGACAAGGAGTTTGTCAGAGATCTGGGCCAGCTCTTCAAAACCAACTAAAGCGTTAACTCATTTGGTACTGTAAACACCAAAACGGGTACCCTGGCAAACAGTGCAGGCCAAGATCAGACGCTGCAAAACGCGCAACGATGTCGAACCAGATGAGATTACTCATAACGAACAGTCTCATCAGGATCACAACTTATTGCTGTCAACGTGGCATCTGATCAGGGCCTACACTATTTGCAAAAAGTCCAGCTTTGTTTGTTTGTTTGTTTTGGAGTTTAACGGCCCAGTCAACACTATTTAAGGTCTTTTTCGAGCTGGTCAGTTTACCTATCCACACTTTTCCTGTCAGAGTAAGCTTATACGTAAGCGGTTAACCAATAATACAGTGCACATTCTTTCGCCAGAAACTTCTTTAACCAGTGGAAGGGATAAAAGTTCAGCTTTTTTCCGAATAAATTCTAAAGATAGCACAACCTGTTACCCCTTAATTTCGAAATGGACTCCTGCTATATTTAGGAAAAAGGGTTAATTAACATCTCGTTAAAACTTTGATCATTAAGTATAGGATGTAAACTATTATTTTTGTCAAACTGATCAAGGCCTAGCTGTTTAAGGGGAATAAGAACACCCTGCAGAGTTTTCCGCCAATTTTTCAAAGGGAGACAACTTTCAGGACTTCCTAGTCACTTTTCTATAAACCCTGTACCACTGAAAATGGGGTCTACTCTTAAAGGAAAGAATTTGCTCCTCTGGAGCAAATTCTTTCCTTTAAGCATTGACCCCTAATGACATGGGAGACAAAAATACTTTAGCAGGAGTTGCCTCCCCTGGAGGTGTTCCCATTCCCTTAAAACAAACTACATCTCGTTTAAACTTTGATCAGTAAGTATAGGATATAGGCCCCCGCCCATAGGGGCTTGAAGAAATATATGGGCTGCATGATGCTTCCACGCAGAGCTGAATCTGTCCCGCACACTAGTACTGGTAAACCGCTTAGAGGATCTAAGCCTGTCCAGGAACCGCGGTGCGAGGCGGACCGTCCATGCTAATAAACCCTATTGGTTTCATTGGGCGACAGGGCTTGAGATGTAATTTCATCTCAATGTCGGGTAAAAGTCCCACAAAATTGGAAGCAACGTCTCCAAAATGACCTTTACAGTGTTGACGGGGACGTTAAACCTCAAATCAAACAAACAAAGTATAGGATATAAACTAATATTTTTGTCAAACTAAACCTATTTTGTTAATTAACATCTCATTAAAACTTAGAAAATACAGCATCTCATTATAGTATTATACACTAATATATTTGCTGAAAAAAAATGTGAATAGCTTTTGCAATGCAAGAGCAACTCAAATCTTTTGGTTGTTTGTATTGTTAGTTTTGGAGTTTAAAGGCCCAGTCAATAAAATTTAGGTCATATCGAGCCAGTCAATTTACCTATCCACACTTTTCCTGGGCAGGGCATAGGCGGTTAACCAGTACAGTGCACATTCTTTCGCCAGAACTGACAACTGTCCTTCTTGAATCAGCAGAAGAGAACTCACATCTTTTCATCAAAAATGATAGTTTTCTTGCTAAGATAGTAAAGATTTTTTGCCACAATGAGCTCTTAAACCCATTGTAGGCGGGGAAACCCCTAAAGTGGTACCTTGGCAAACAATGCAAGCCCAGATCAGATGCTGCATAACACGGCGTCTGATCAGTGCCTACACTATTTGCTAACAGAAGTTTCTGTCATAATTGTAATATAAACACGCCACATGTGTGACTTGTCTGCTTGGTGTAACTTCACAAAAGCATAATGACAGTGCAATAAAAAAACACAACCTCATTATAACACGATTTGTTAAAACACGGTTTCTGATATAACACAGTTTCAAGAGGAATCCCCAAAATGTATAGATTATATAGAAAAATGACCCCAAATGGTCATTTTTCTATATAATCTATACATTTTTGTTTGGATACAACACGGTTGTTATACTAACACGGTTTATACTTTGGACCCCATTAATAGTGTTATAAAGAGGTTGTGGTGTATTTGAATGAAAATGTACCTGAAAGCACATTGCTTACAAGAGGTTTCAAGAGGGATCCCCAAAATGTATAGATTATATAGAAAAATGACCCAAAATGGTCATTTTTCTATATAATCTATACATTTTTGTTAGGATATAACATGGTTGTTACACTAGCACGGTTTATGCTTTGGACCCCGTTAAAGGTGTTATACGGCCCCCACCCGTAGGGGCTTGAAGAAATATATGGGCTGCATGATGCTTCCACGCAGAGCTGAATCCGGCCCACACACTATTACTGGTAAACCGCTTAGCGGATCTAAGCCTGTCCAGGGACCGCGGTGCGAGGCGGACCGTCCATGTTAATAAACCCTATTGGTTTCATTGGGCGACAGGGCTTGAGATGTCATTTCATCTCAATGTCGGGTAAAAGTGCCACAAAACTGGAAACAACGTCTCCAAAATGACCTTTACAGTGTTGACGGGGATGTTAAACCTCAAACAAACATAATAGTGTTATAAAGAGGTCTGAGTGAGTGTTTGAGTTTTATGTCCCACCAACAGCTAAGGTCATACGGAGACAGGACCTTGGTTTAAAGACTCATCGGAAAGTCTGGAGAAGCCTGGGATCGATCCTGCGACCCCTGGTTTACAAGGCGAGTAGCGTAACCACTACACAACGGAGGCTTCTTGTGGTGTATTTGAATAAACATATACCTGTGAGCACATTGCTGACATCTCGAATCTTCTTCTTGTTCTTCAAACTTTTGATTATTGTTTGAAGTTCTTCATATCTGCAATGCAATATAAACAGTCAAAATCTGTCTCCAAGGCCATATGTGTTAACCTTTACCATTGGGCTAATTCGGCAGATGGCAAATTGTTGATTTTTCAAGAAAACAGGATTTGACATCTCATGCAAATTGTTTCCATTCTATGGAGACAATTTACATGAAATGTCAAACAATTTGCATCAAATGTCAAATCATGTTTTCTGAGAAAAATAAGAAAAGTATTTTAAAAAGTCCTCTGCTGGTGTCCCAGCAAGCAGAGCATCTAAGGATATTGGTACATCTTCAGTGAAGGCTGCTTTTCCAAACCACACCCCCACCCCATCCGAAAAAAAAAGACCAAAAAAAAAAAAAAAAAAAAAAAAAAAGAATTCCGCCGAAGGCCATGTCGCGCCTGTGAGGGTGCAAAGTAAATGAACCATGAAATTTCACTCCTAGATGCCAGCTTGTACCAAGAACCATTAATGAAGCTCTTATAGTTTTCGAAAAATGAGTCTTACATTAGATTGAAAGTTAGGGTGGTTGCAATAATTCAGTCAGTGAACCATGAAATGTAGGTCAAGGTCATATATTGATGCTTGCAATAAAGCTGTTATTCCCAGATGCCAGCTGGTAACAAGTGTCATTAATGAAGCTCTTATGGTTCTTGAGAAATGGACTCTTACATTAGGGTGAAGAAAAATGAGTCTTACATTAGATTGAAAGTTAGGGTGGTTGCAATAATTCAGTCAGTGAACCATGAAATGTAGGTCAAGGTCATATATTGATGCTTGCAATAAAGCTGTTATTCCCAGATGCCAGCTGGTAACAAGTGTCATTAATGAAGCTCTTATGGTTCTTGAGAAATGGACTCTTACATTAGGGTGAAAGTGAGGGTGGTTGCAATAATTCACAAAGTCAGTGAAAAATGAAATGTAGGTCAAGATCAGATATGGATGCTTGCATTAAAGTTGTCATTCATAGATGAAAGCTTGTACAAAATATCATTTAAGGAGCTCTTATAGTTCTCGAGAAATGGACTCTTACATTTGGGTGAAATTTAGGGTGGTCGCAATAATTCACAAAGTCAGTGAACCATGAAATGTAGGTCAAGGTCATATATGGATGCTTGCATTTAAGTTGTCATTCATTGATGAAAGCTTGTACCACATATCATTAAAGGAGCTCTTATAGTTCTCCAGAAATGGACTCTTCTTACATTTGGGTGAAAGTTAGGGTGGTCACAATAATTCACAAAGTCACTGAACCATGAAATGTAGATTAAGGTCAGATATGGATGCTTGCATTGAAGTTGCCATTCATTGATGCAAGCTTGTACCAAATATCATTAATGGAGCTCTAATAGTTCTCGAGAAATGGACTCTTACATTTGGATGAAAGTTTGGGTGGTCGCAACAATTCACAAAGTCACTAAATCACGAAATGTAGGTCAAGGTGAGATATGGATGCTTACATTGAAGTTGCTATTCCTAAATCCAAGCTTGTATTAAATATCATTAATGGAGCTCTTATAGTTCTTGAGAAATGGACTCTTACATTAGGGTGAAAGTTAGGGTGGTCGCAATAATTCATGGTCCCAAAGGTATTCCGGTTATTGAAGTTCCATCTGTTATTAGAATTGCACTGATGATTATACACAACATACAGACACCTTAATTCTTAAGAACACCGTAAAGACAGCACATAGGGATGCCATTATGGCCCCTGACCCGGTGACCTCAGCTGCTTGAACCCTGGAACTGCCCCTATCTTGTATACAAATCTGCATAGCAACTGACTGATTATGTTGGTGTTTAACCCGTTGTATGCTGGTGGACTCTTCCATTGCTGTATGTTGGACAAGTCCATTTGTCATATAAGGAGTGGCAGGCCAATTTTTTCGTTTTTATTCTATTTTTGACATAAAATTCTGAAAGCAAATAGTGCGAGCCCTGATCAGACGCCGCGGTCTGCGGCGTCTGATCTGGGCCTGCACTGTTTGCCAAGGTACCTCTTTAGGGTTTTCCGGCATACAATGGGTTAATGACACTTCAACCATTGTGTGTCATTTTTGTGTCAACTCCCAGAGAAAGGGGGAAAAGAGATAGAAGAGATAGTAAACGAGATGAAAGAGTAGGGGCCTGGGAGAAAGAGGAAAATGATTGATAATGAAGAAACAGAAGAAATAACAGCTTTCACCCCCTCCCCTTACCCGCTGCAAGAACAGCAAGCCTTGTCCAACTGTAAGCCAATACCAGTTGGATGCCCTGGTGACGCAAGATACACGACACCTTTGCCTCATCCAACCACCCCCACAAGCCACTGAAGTTTGACTGTAATTCAGGCCTAATACTGACCAAGCTTTTCCATGCCTGAAAGACCTGATTTTACAGCCTTAGCCCTCATCCTGCTGAACATGACAACCATTACCTTTGCAAACAGTGTAGATCCACATCAGATGGCTTCTGAAGAAGCCATCTGATCAGGTTCTACACTGTTTGTAATGCAGTTTGTAAAATTAACAAATACATTTGTATCACCAAACCACCCCCTTTGACTGTATCAGGCCTCGTACTGACCAAGCTTTTCCATGCCTGAAAGACCCGATTTTACAGTCATAGCCTTCATCCTGCTGAACATGACAACCATTACCTTTGCAAACAGTGTAGATCCAGATCAGATGGCTTCTGAAGCAATCTGATCAGGATCTACACTGTTTGTAATGCAGTTTGTGAATTGAATAAATACATTATATCAAGTAATTTGACTGGTGAATAGTCAGAAATGGGTGTAGCTAAATATTCTTATTCAGCAGGATAAGTGTTAAATTGTCATTTTAAACAGAAAATACTAGGAAAAATCAAAATCTAAAAAGCCTGAAACCAAGAAAAAAAATCGAGCTCTAAAAGCCTGCCCGAAAAAAATGAAGCCTACTGTATGCAGTATTATGCCTTACCTTTTATCCTTAGCACTTCTTACAACTCTTTTAGTTTCCTCCTCGTCATCACTGAACTGAAATACCCTAGAAAAAGAAAATTTACACATAACAACATACAGTATTAACCAATTGTTGACTCTTCCATTGCTATATGTTGGACAAGTCCATTTGTCATATAAGGGGTGGTAGGCCTATATTTTCAGTTTTATTCTATTGTTGACAGAAAAGTCTGTTAGCAAACAGTGCAGGCCCTGATCAGATGCCGCATTCTGCGCCGTCTGATCTGGGTCTACACTGTTTGCAAAGGTACCCCTATAGGGGTTTCCTGCATGCAATGGGTTAACCCTTAATATTCAGCTCAACACTTTACCATACACCACAACCTCTTTATAACACTATTGTTGGGGTCCAAAGCAGAAACCGTGTTAGTTAAACAACCGTGTTATCAGGGCTTGAGAAAATGTCGGTTTTCCGGTTCTGAACCGATTTTGGGTTTACTGAACCGATTTTAACTGAAAAAGAAGTTAAAAAATCGGTCCATAGTTCAATAAAATCTTCAAAAAATCGGTTCGAAATTTTTTTCGCTAAATCATTGTTGTAAAAACAAGCTGACCGTTTGCCACTGATAATCCAAGCATGTATACAAAAATCGCCTGCAGCACAAGGTGTTAGACTGGTTCATTATCTAACTAGGTGAAAATCGGACAAGTTGATCTTATCACAGCAAAATACACCTTTTATGTCTGTTAAGCCTTCCAGAGAAAATGCCTTTTTTCATCCATTCTAAACGATATTTCTATTTAAGAAATAAGCTCCATTGAAACCAATAACATAAACCACCTGTGTATTATGCCCTTGAATGAATTAAAATGAAACCGCATAACGTAATTTTCCGATTAAGTGGCATGAATATCGGTCGCTGTTTGTAGACAAAGCGCTTTCTTTCAGGCTTGTGTAATCGTGAATATGTATTTATATTCTTTAGAACTCGGGTCAGCCACGTAAGATTTTCAATGACTCTCGTTCGGCCATGTTTTGATTTGAAAGTAAAGAAATGTTTTTCGATTTTTTAACCCGTTCAAAACGATTTTTTTTAGAAATCCGCTCTATTAAAATCAATGACATAGAACAGGTGTGTGTGTGTGTGTGGGTTTGTGTGTTAAGTCCGTGACTGTATTAATGTGTATTGTGTAAACGGAAACGGTATGACGTCATTTTCCGACCACTGTAATGGCTGTAATATCGGTCGCCTTTTGTAAACAAAGCAATTTGGGCAAAATAAAGATGCGTGAAATAAGAGAAATATTTTAAAGGTTTTAAAAAGGGGCAAAAAAAATAGTGACCATCGAGCTGATCTTTGACTGCACCACGCCAGCGGTCTTCAGGTGCTGAGTGACCCGGATATTGGGAAAATGAAAGTAGATGAAATCTGGCGTAGAAAATGTAAGTAGATGAAATCTGAACTATGTGAGCAATAATTGCTGTTTATAATCGAGATACTGGTGCTTATATTCGTTGACAAGTGTAAGAGCAATATTGGTATGTCATTCGTTACGCTAATAACACATTTTGAAATAGCAAATCACCAAGGACGTTTACGGAAATTACCAAAACCGATCGGCAATTTCCGTAATTTTTTGGCGAAATCGGGCTGGACCGATTTGGATTCTTCAGTTTCTTGAGCCCTGCGTGTTATATCCAAACAAAAATGTAAAGATTATATAGAAAAATGACCATAAATGGTCATTTTTCTATACAATCTTCACATTTTTTGGGATCTATGGTCATTTTTTCTATATAATCTTCACATTTTTGGGAGCCATCTTCAAACCGTCTTATATTCAAAACCGTGTTATAACGAACCGTGTTATAATGAAGTTGTGGTGTACTTGTTCTAAACTTTAAACAAGTAAAATTTACTACCCAATGTTGTGTCTAATAATATCTAAGTAAGTGTCAAACAGCGTAGACCGTCATAACTGACAGCATCACGAGACAGTGTCTCATCTGGGTCCACACTGATTGCTCCGACCTGTTTGTCCGAATACATATGGTAATACACTGTATTGCAGAACATGTCACAGAAACAGATCAATACTGTTTAGGCCACATCGAGCTGGTTAGTAAACCTAACCACACCTTCCCTAGGGGCAGGCTTCCTAGTGAGAACCCTGCTCAAAAGAATCCTTAATCAAAGTTTTGTTTGTTTGTATTGGAGTTAAACTGCCCAGTCAACACTATTTTATGTCATTTTTGAGCCGGTCAGTTCACCAAACCACACTTTTCCTGGGCATGCTTATATGTAAGTGATTAACCAGTACAGTGCACATTCCTTCGCCAGAAACTGACAAATGCCCTTCTTGAATCAGCAGAACAGAGAGAATGACTATAGAAAAGATTTCATGATCAATGGCTTCACCAAAGTTACGAGTACCCACAAAATATGTTTCTTTAGAGATTTGTTTGTTTGATGTGAGGTTAAATGTCCACTTCACACTCATTTTGGAGACGTTGCTTCCAATTTTGTGGGAGTTTTACCCAACATTGAGATGAAATGACATCTCAAGCCCTGTCGCCCAATGAAACCAAAAGGGTTTATTAGCATGGACGGTCCGCCTCGTACCGCAGTTCCCGGACAGGCTTAGATCCTCTAAGCGGTTTACCAGTACTAGTGTGCAGGCTGGATTCTGCTCTGCCTGGAAGCATCATGCAGCCCATATATTTCTTCAAGCCCCTATGGGCAGGGGCCTATTTCTTTAGAGAAAAGAAAACTATCTCTGTGTTAATTATCTAAGGTATCTCCACATTTGGATCTCTGACAACATTTTTATTCAGAAAATACCTCTTACTAACACTATTGTTGGGGTCCAAAGCAGAAACCGTGTTAGTTAAACAACTGTATTATATCCAAACAAAAATGAATAGATTATATAGAAAAATGACCATTTATGGTCATTTTTCTATATAATCTATACATTTTGGGATCCATCTTGAAACCGTGTTATGTCCAAAACCGTTTTATAATGAACCGTGTTATAACGAGGTTGTGGTGTATCAGCAATGGATGCAAGAAAAACTGCATCTGAAAATGTTGTCTGTTTATGTTGTCTGCTACATCTTCCACACTTTTTAAAACATTTTTTGCATATTGGTAAACAGTGTGGACGGTGATCAGACTGCTCATAGGAGAAGCAGTCTGATCTTGGTAAACAGAGTGGACCGTGATCAGACTAGTCTAATCTGTGTCCACACTGTTTGCAAGAATGACTTTGTAACCAGTAGACAGTTGTCAGTATTTAAGCAGACAAAAATTGTTGTGAGTGGCATCTAAAGGGTTAAAGGTTATTTATCGCAAAAATCCACATATTTGTAATAAGTTTACTGAGAGAAGACACAAAGAGGACCATTTCACTGAAAACTGCATGAGAAAATTCCCATTCATTCCAAAGTTATGCTCATTTAAATCTCATACCTACCTATTTTCTTCTAACAGTAACTTCCCTTGAATTTTGGTTGCTTTAGACCCATAATGCAATATTTTGTGACATCACAGTTGGTTTTAATATTTTGATTTGTTTGTTTGTTTTGCAGTTTAACGGCCCAGTCACAACTATTTAGACAATTTTTGAGCTATCAGTTTACCTATCCACACTTTTCCTGGGCAGGCTTGTACATAAGCAGTTTACCAGTACAGTGAACATTCTTCGCCAGAAACTGTCCACTGCCCTTCTTGAATCAGCGGAAGGGAGAGAATGACCCTAGAAAAGATTTCATGATCAATCTCAACAAAAGAATGTTGCGCACCCCGGCAGGTATCCAACCGCGTCCTCCTGATCACCAGTCAGACTGAGCTACCAAGGCCGATGGCAGTTTCATTGAAGATACTTGTTCTCAATAAAAAATACGAACAAACAAAAGAAAGTTTACTGCCGTTTACAGCAATGCTACAGCCCAATCACAATTCAGCCGTCATTCTATTGCCTTGGTAACAAGACAAGACCAGAACTTGTTATCATGTTTTTACTACCGATGACACTGGGGATTATAATAAGGATACATGTAATAAGGCCAAAACAAAATATATGTGTGGTTCCGGTTACCCGACCGTGCCTAGCTTTTTCCCGCCGACCCTAATTATTTTTCTATCATGAATATTCCAAACATTTTATGTGCAAAAACGGTCTTTGAATTTTTCATGGTTAAAGTATTTTAGTACATATTCATTAAAAAGCGCTTTCATTAAAGGACAATCTGGTCGTATTAACGCATAAAAATGGTGTGCGTCTGCCAAAAAACAACAACAAAAAAACATCAAAAACATCCGTTTTTGTCTCTAAATAACTGTGAGCCTAGAAAAACAATGCATATCGTAAGCATCGCTATTTAAAAGTGTTACATGTGGGTTTACGGCGTCCCGCAAACCCCCATGCTGACAAGACAACCGAGCGTGATCTCTGACAGGTGTACGGGCAGCTGTGGGGTAAGGCACAAGAAAGATGTTAAATGAATGACATGAATTATTTACAGTATCTACATACAACACTTACTAACACAAAACATCACAAATTGTTGCTTCTGTAGCCAACTCACGACGTCCGCTCCGAAGGCAAAACACTGTTCTGTGCTCGGAACGGGTGACGTGAATACCTACAGAAGCAAACAACAAAAACAAGAAAAACAAAAAAAAAAAAAAAAATCAACACAAGACGCGACTGGCCAGTTTATAACTTAGGGTGAATCCCCCACTCGCGTGACACTTCCTCTCGCGAACTAGTAAAACTAGTCTATCAACATATTTGATAATCCTAAGATTAGCGATCACGTTTGCTGATCAGACGTTTAGTGATCGTCCAAATAAGGTAAGTTGACCTCTTCCATGATCACATTTGTTTACAACGAACAAGATTTAGAAGAATCTGCTTCTATCCTGGTAGGCGCTGATTACGGCGGTCTGTCCGCCCTTGCTGGACCCTAACGCCTAGCGTCGTACCAGTACCTGCTGCTATGAAGCAGGGAGCAGCAGGTCACACATTGTTATGCCTGCAAATTACGATAACGGGACTAGAAACGAGTCACAAAACATACATGCTATATCATGATCCCCCTCCCGGAGAAGTAAGAATATGTTCATGCATATACCGTTATTGCGCATGCGCCGACCAGACATACAGGCTGATTAGTGCATGCGACAAATAACCGTACAGCAGAACTCAACTTGACTGTGCATCAAATTATCAGCACCCAGCGCTTGACACAATAATACTCAAAGTTCATGTTTCCTTACTGAGCACTACAGAAATCAATTAATGCTCACTACTACTGAGCATAATACTCATCAAATTTGTGCTCACTACATTATCACAAGTAAGAGGCAATTGAACAGACCACGCCTTTGCGCTACCTGGTCAGCTGCCAATTACAGGAAACATAACAATCTCTATTTCATGTCCTTCTCCGCGACACGGCTCACAAATATAGCTATTCACAAATTCAATACATTAATAACAGATAGAAACTACAACAGAAGATTTTCATCTATAATCACAACATTTGTTAGTGTCTCATAAGGGCCAACACTGTTTGCCGTAAATTCTCTCTATTTGGTAGGCACCCCGTCACAACCGTCCTCGCGACGCCGATGACGCAGCTGACGTCATCCCCGCCGCTCAGGCCGTTATGACGTGTGGCGACCAAATACTCCCACTTATCATCATCACGTTCTTTATATGTACATACATGCACAAATTGAGTTATCAGACAAAAACGGCATCATTACAAAATGAACTCGTAATTCTTCTTGAACAAAATTATTTCTAATCAACGTGAACATGCTTGTAAAATAAAATTCATTACGGTTCATCATCACGGATAACCCAACAGGCTCTTGTATGAGTTTGCCCTGATGATGAAGATGTGGTTAAACCCGTCTTAAGTTTACGTCCCCTCTACACCTAATATCATATTGGGACGGAACCACGGTTTTCTAACCACAGCCAGTCACAAGTCATGGATCAAACAAGTGACCCGGCGTTTATTAATTACATTCTACAAAAGGGGTCTAAAAGCCTAAATGAATCTAGAATGAGCGGGTGTCCAAACTTTACGTCTCACCAACATCTAGGGTCAGCATGAGACAGGACCTCACTTAGAAAGACTCATTCTACCACTGGAGAAGCCTGGGATCGATCCTGCGACGTCTAGCTGGCAAAGCTAGTAGCCTAATCACTACAGGCCTCAATAGTGAATTCAGAATAGGCTTCAGAAAGTTGGGGTATACTAGAAGTAAACCCCTCCAAAACCTACAAGCATGTTCATACAAAAATAATACTAAACATAGATTAAACATACCTTTCAATATACTTTCTATTTCCCCGTCACAATGTTGTGTTTACTCTTTACAACTTGACCTGCTGCTCAAGTGTCCGCTTTTTTCAGGGTTTATATATCTATGAATACTACCGGAAAATCATGCCTACTCGTATTACCTTGCTTTGTTCGTGGGGAAGTGGAGATACCGGCCACAAACAAAGCCAGATAGCAAAATCGAGTAGATAATGGATTTGCCTTCAAATAGTATATTTCCCATAGGAAAAATTGATGAAACGACCCTATAATCAATGACATGACTCCTGTCAAAACGAACACCCACACAACACGTGACGGGAATAAAAATCATATATGGCACAATTTGGCGGTTGGCGATTTTTAGGCAAATTCTATAGGACTCGGCCTTTTAGCGGCCCCCTGTATTGTAAAACAGCTCTCTATAAACCACTCATGCATACATCGTATGATATGTGCATGACTTGTTCATGGAGCCGCATAGTTTGCGTACCATATTTCACCTAAAATATTTCACTCGCACCGCCCTACCATATATCTACTAAAATAATTTAGATGTGCATAAGCACCAGAGAGGTTTCCTATTCCATCTCGTAACAAAGGTTTCCCCTTTTGGAGAAAAAACAATCAGAAATGTTTTTTCTTTGTGTATAGAGATGGAATAGGATGAACCTATCTAAACAAGACAGCTATTTACACAACAACCGTGCGAAGAATTACCTACTAAGGTAGTCTGCCCCCAAATTTTCTTAAGTAAAATTTAGCTAGTAAGCCAAGGTGGTTTGCCCCAGAATTTTCCTGTTCCCCTGACACTCTTATCCCATTTATTAGCCGTAGCATATTTCTCAAACCTAGATAAATAACTATCCATTTTATCTTTACCCTCTTCAAAATAAGGTAACTTAGGATCCCGGGCATGCGCCACCTTCTCAGCTTTTTGCTTTTCAAATTCTAGCTCGAGCTTCGCTCTCTGCATTTCTAACTGATTCCTTAATTCTTGGTGCTGTAGCTCAAACCCATGTTTTATTTTTTCTAAATGGGCCTCACTAATCTCTTTTGCCTCCCTTTCAGTCTTAATGCGTGCCATTTCAAGTTCCTTATTAACATTCAACATAGCTAGTTCATGTGCCCTTTCCTTTTCCTTTTCTTCTAACTTAGCTAGTTCATGTGCCCTTTCCTTTTCCTTTTCCTCTAACTTAGCTAGTTCATGTACCCTTTCCTTTTCCTTTTCCTCAGACCTTAACCTTTCTAAATCCCTTTGCTCTTGCCTTTCTGCCCGCTCAATATCTTGCTGCTCCTTAACAAAACCTTGTAACTCCTTCCCCTCATAACCTAAGTCCTTTCCCATTTGCATTAAACGCTCCATTATTGATAACGTAAATCTCACGTTACTATCAAAACCACTATAAACTGATCAGTTATGATCAGTGATGATTGAATGGGCTTAACTAAAACGTTAAGATATGTGTTATACGCGTTAATCTAACTAAAACGTTAGTTATTTAAAGCACACGCGATTTGAAATGTCAAATGCTTTCAGCACAGTATGACGTTGCGTACTGGTAGTCTAATATGACGTCATAAACTGACGACGTTTACAGTAAAATGCTACAATCCGAAGTTTCATCACATTACAAAACTCCGATCATAACAAGTCACCATTAATGTTTCTATTACGTCATACCTAACCTCAAGCCACAGCGTAAATATTAACGCTAACGTTATGTCAACGTCAGTAAATTGTTAACGTCACTACGTCAGAACCATGTGTGGGTAAGATCAATTAGTAACTCTAGTTTAACTTAGTAGAATGTCAGGTAACACAGTTAAGTGGGGTCTACTTAAATTTTTCGTTACCAAGAAAAAGTGGGGTTTGCCTTGCCTTCCTGCTCAGAAATTATCGACTTGTCAGTATCCATTCAGTTGAATACATGGGTTTCGCACTTCATCAACGCAGGAGGGAAGATTAAAGTTAATTTCTAAATGTGGCTGTCAATGCATTATTTTTTTTTTCTAAAGTTGATGATTCAGAGTATCAATGTGCTGTTCCACAGCCGGGAACACCAGCCAGAGATCAAATCCCACTTCTGACACCAAATGTTACATGTGGGTTTACGGCGTCCCGCAAACCCCCATGCTGACAAGACAACCGAGCGTGATCTCTGACAGGTGTACGGGCAGCTGTGGGGTAAGGCACAAGAAAGATGTTAAATGAATGACATGAATTATTTACAGTATCTACATACAACACTTACTAACACAAAACATCACAAATTGTTGCTTCTGTAGCCAACTCACGACGTCCGCTCCGAAGGCAAAACACTGTTCTGTGCTCGGAACGGGTGACGTGAATACCTACAGAAGCAAACAACAAAAACAAGAAAAACAAAAAAAAAAAAAAAAATCAACACAAGACGCGACTGGCCAGTTTATAACTTAGGGTGAATCCCCCACTCGCGTGACACTTCCTCTCGCGAACTAGTAAAACTAGTCTATCAACATATTTGATAATCCTAAGATTAGCGATCACGTTTGCTGATCAGACGTTTAGTGATCGTCCAAATAAGGTAAGTTGACCTCTTCCATGATCACATTTGTTTACAACGAACAAGATTTAGAAGAATCTGCTTCTATCCTGGTAGGCGCTGATTACGGCGGTCTGTCCGCCCTTGCTGGACCCTAACGCCTAGCGTCGTACCAGTACCTGCTGCTATGAAGCAGGGAGCAGCAGGTCACACATTGTTATGCCTGCAAATTACGATAACGGGACTAGAAACGAGTCACAAAACATACATGCTATATCATGATCCCCCTCCCGGAGAAGTAAGAATATGTTCATGCATATACCGTTATTGCGCATGCGCCGACCAGACATACAGGCTGATTAGTGCATGCGACAAATAACCGTACAGCAGAACTCAACTTGACTGTGCATCAAATTATCAGCACCCAGCGCTTGACACAATAATACTCAAAGTTCATGTTTCCTTACTGAGCACTACAGAAATCAATTAATGCTCACTACTACTGAGCATAATACTCATCAAATTTGTGCTCACTACATTATCACAAGTAAGAGGCAATTGAACAGACCACGCCTTTGCGCTACCTGGTCAGCTGCCAATTACAGGAAACATAACAATCTCTATTTCATGTCCTTCTCCGCGACACGGCTCACAAATATAGCTATTCACAAATTCAATACATTAATAACAGATAGAAACTACAACAGAAGATTTTCATCTATAATCACAACATTTGTTAGTGTCTCATAAGGGCCAACACTGTTTGCCGTAAATTCTCTCTATTTGGTAGGCACCCCGTCACAACCGTCCTCGCGACGCCGATGACGCAGCTGACGTCATCCCCGCCGCTCAGGCCGTTATGACGTGTGGCGACCAAATACTCCCACTTATCATCATCACGTTCTTTATATGTACATACATGCACAAATTGAGTTATCAGACAAAAACGGCATCATTACAAAATGAACTCGTAATTCTTCTTGAACAAAATTATTTCTAATCAACGTGAACATGCTTGTAAAATAAAATTCATTACGGTTCATCATCACGGATAACCCAACAGGCTCTTGTATGAGTTTGCCCTGATGATGAAGATGTGGTTAAACCCGTCTTAAGTTTACGTCCCCTCTACACCTAATATCATATTGGGACGGAACCACGGTTTTCTAACCACAGCCAGTCACAAGTCATGGATCAAACAAGTGACCCGGCGTTTATTAATTACATTCTACAAAAGGGGTCTAAAAGCCTAAATGAATCTAGAATGAGCGGGTGTCCAAACTTTACGTCTCACCAGCATCTAGGGTCAGCATGAGACAGGACCTCACTTAGAAAGACTCATTCTACCACTGGAGAAGCCTGGGATCGATCCTGCGACGTCTAGCTGGCAAAGCTAGTAGCCTAATCACTACAGGCCTCAATAGTGAATTCAGAATAGGCTTCAGAAAGTTGGGGTATACTAGAAGTAAACCCCTCCAAAACCTACAAGCATGTTCATACAAAAATAATACTAAACATAGATTAAACATACCTTTCAATATACTTTCTATTTCCCCGTCACAATGTTGTGTTTACTCTTTACAACTTGACCTGCTGCTCAAGTGTCCGCTTTTTTCAGGGTTTATATATCTATGAATACTACCGGAAAATCATGCCTACTCGTATTACCTTGCTTTGTTCGTGGGGAAGTGGAGATACCGGCCACAAACAAAGCCAGATAGCAAAATCGAGTAGATAATGGATTTGCCTTCAAATAGTATATTTCCCATAGGAAAAATTGATGAAACGACCCTATAATCAATGACATGACTCCTGTCAAAACGAACACCCACACAACACGTGACGGGAATAAAAATCATATATGGCACAATTTGGCGGTTGGCGATTTTTAGGCAAATTCTATAGGACTCGGCCTTTTAGCGGCCCCCTGTATTGTAAAACAGCTCTCTATAAACCACTCATGCATACATCGTATGATATGTGCATGACTTGTTCATGGAGCCGCATAGTTTGCGTACCATATTTCACCTAAAATATTTCACTCGCACCGCCCTACCATATATCTACTAAAATAATTTAGATGTGCATAAGCACCAGAGAGGTTTCCTATTCCATCTCGTAACAAAAAGCTGTTTTTTTATCAATTGCCGCGAGCTGCCAGTTAACGGTAAGTGCATGGCCCGTGCTAATCAATGACAATTAGCCAGTTACAGTTCAAATGGGTCAGGGATATGGCACGTGGCTACTTCTGAAGAAGCCGACGCTTTGAAGTAACCCGTAATTATAATCCAAATTCTCCAGTACTTAGCGCATTCAAGACCGTTCATGCAAGCCAATAGAACCACCACCGGAAACAAAATAAATAAGAAAAAAAATACTACCAGAGGGTAAAACGTCTGTTGTCTCCTGTGATCAACAGGTATTTTCCATGGACCGGTAAGAGAGGCAAAATTAGGAAGCGGTCGGAACCCACAAATTTTGAATGCAATTTGTTTCCGGAAGCGCAAGATGCATAAACCCATGTCTCGGACGCATAAAAAAAGGACAATGGCGCACATTTATTGCGGTATGCACACCGTGACGGTATGATCCCTCGCAATAATCAGATTACTTTTGTGACAATAAAAATTATCCAAATTATGTTTTACCACCTGTAGCGATAATCAGACAAGTGTGCACGCTTCAACAAACATAAATAATGCAGACGGCTTGTGTAAATCTCTCAAGTATTTTCACGTTCTCCATGAACAGAAAGCTAAGCCTCCACAGATGCGCAGGCTGATCGTAGTCTTCGATGGTCACACATATATAGTTTTTGTCATGCCGCGCTTAATTTCCCGCCGTCATTTTGAACGTGCATTTGTTGCAGTCTGAATTTTTCCCACGTTTTTCAATAACACGTCATCGATAGTTTGCACACACGGTCTTCCATCCAATTTTTGGAAAACATGACAGTAAACTGTGCGACAGGTGAAGTCACAGATCAGCCTGTGCAGTCTTATCAGTCTTTGCTCTTTGTTCAAACCTGTTGTAGTATGGCTTCTGCGATATGCAGAGAGCAGCAAACGAAAAGCTCGATGTGCAGGCTGATCTTACGTTCAAAGATTTTTTTTCGTGAGTGCACTGTTGTAATATATGTCCGATAAAGACGGTAGTTAATGAGCTAGGATGTCATATGGTGGTGACATCAGAAATGCTTTCCGCGAAATGCACTGAATGCGTATGCGCACACAGAAAAGACTCAGATCAGCTTGAAGTTCTGCACAGTCTGATCTGAGTTTATTGTTCACAAGGTTTCATTTCTCGGAAAGTTTAGACACTCGCCGATCAGACTGGCCGCATATGCACATGATAACACTGGTCAGGTAAATTTTCACACCTAATCGTTTAATTGGTATCACTTACATGTACACTGGTAATCAAATCTTAAAGTGAGATAATTTGGAACAATAAACAGCGGGATTAGCGGTAAACCATCAAACAGGCAACAATCTATTGCTAAAAAAGTGTCTAAAATATCCATTTTCTCCATTCTTTAAACATTTCATCTCAATGTCGGGTAAAAGTCCCACAAAATTGGAAGCAACGTCTCCAAAATGACCTTTACAGTGTTGACAGGGACGTTAAACCTCAAATCAAACAAACAAACAAACCATTCTTTAAACAGGCATGACGTTGTTATATTTTGGTCATTTGATTTGAGGTTTAACGTTCCCGTCAACACTGTAAAGGTCATTTTGGAGACATTGCTTCCAATAGTGTAGGACTTTTACCCGACATTGAGATGAACAGATTCAATAAAACCGAGTCTGCTATTTTCGTTTATTTGGTGTATTCTTTGCTTCCGGAGGATCTAACTATTCAGAACTTATTTATCCCTGCTCACCCTTGCATGCCCCTAGTTAAAGGGGAAAGCAGACTTAACTGGGGATATATTTTTCCCAATCTCAGCTCCAGAACATACATGTATGTTGTGGTTTCTTATTACAACCACCTCAATGGCATGGTTCTATTGAGTTTCCACACTGTACAAGTTTGGATACCTTGCATGGCCATACCCTGGAGGTAGAGGAGTCCAGCAAATATCTTGGAATTACCATCTCAGAGGACCTCACCTGGGACAGACACATAGCCCAAGTTGCTGGAAAGGGAAACAAGACTCTTGGTTTCCTCAGGAGGAATTTCAGGGACTGCACCATCCCAGTCAAGAAAGCAACCTACACAGCTATGGTGCGCCCGGCTATTGAGTACGCTTCCACAGTTTGGGATCCAGTTAGCCAGAAGCATATCCAGCTGCTTGAACAAGTTCAACGGCGCGCTGCTCGATATGTATTAAACAGTTACACAGACCGCACACCAGGTTGCGTCACACAGATGGTGAAAGACCTCAACTGGGAGACATTGGAAGAGCGCAGAAGATCTGGACGACTATGTTTGTTATACCGGATAACAAATAACCTTGTAGATATCGACCCAAGTATCTACCTACAAGCCAGTGACAGTCGGACCAGAGGCCAGGCACGCTTTTTCCAACCGAGAACAGAGTATCCCGCCTACAGAAATTCCTTCTTCCCCTGTACAGTCCGGGAATGGAACGGCCTACCAACTTCTGTGACGGAGTCAACATCCCTCGGGGGCTTTAGACAACTGCTGTCTTCAGCCCTACCAACCAAGTAATCAGCCAGATCCACTTGTATATAGTTTTAATGACTACTGCTTTAAACTCTAAATAGACTTGACGAGAGATTGCTGTGTCTTCCCGACATGTTGCAGTACGCAGGACCAATTACGTTCTTGTGACCCGGTCCTTTATTGGTAGAAGAAGAAGAAGGATTAGAGTCATGAAAGAGGCAGTTAGGGAAACATGCAACTATGATGTAGTGTACACGTGTGTAGAAATGTTTGTTTTTTGTACAATCAAGATCAGGAACTTAACTTTTCAAAATGAAGGATTTTGGACTCCTGTTTTCAGAATCATTGTGAGATCTATCTATCTATCTATCTCTCTATATATATATCTCTATCTATCTATCTATCTATCTACCTATCTATCTATCTATCTATCTATCTATCTATCTATCTATCTATCTATCTATCTATCTATCTATCTATCTATCTATCTATCTATCATGTTCAGCTTTAGGACCAAGTAAGACAGATACAAATGGAACAAGGACTACGATTTGAAAAGACTATAAATAAAATAGTTTCTGCTGGTGCTAATTGGTGGATGTTTAATTTGCAGCATTAAGCCGTTATAAGAAACATTCTGATATCCGTTTACTCTGTCATTTCATCTTGACCTTTTGAACTTTTACATTTATCTTCAATGTATATATGGTACAATAACAGTTACAACACTATTCAAGATAAAGCAACCTTCACTAGAACAGCAAGTCCCAAAGGCTGACCTTTTGTAAAAGGCGAACACATACACAGGATGTCCAATCAAAATACTTTGTTCTGACTGAAGAAAACCCTTATTTTTGTAACAATTAGGACAATATGGATGAAAACTAAGCAATATTTATTATACTTTTATTTGTTTACAATGTTTTCAAGTACAATTATACAACAGAAGCAAAACAATATAACAAAAATAAGTGCAGTGTGTAGCATAGTATAGAAGGTGAGAAAAAAAATAAAAATAAAAAATAAAATAATTTTCCTACCTACCTACCCTATTTTTGAAAACCATGTAATAGGAACCACACATATAATTTGTTTTGGCCTAAACTGTTTGACACTGAACGGGTATTTGCGCGTTTTCTCTGCACACAGGCAGGGATCAAATGGAAGCTTGGGTTCTGGAGAGTGGCCACATCAAAAATATTTTGGACCAAATCTTTAGCAGATGTTTTTTGCCAAAAAATCGGTTTTTGTTTCTATAAATCAATCCAGACCGGTAATTTTTCAGATTTCTTTAGCTCTTGGTTGTTTGATTTAAGGTTTAACATCCCCGTCAACACTGTGAAGGTCATTTTGGAGACGTTGCTTCCAATTTTGTGGGACTTTTACCCAACACTATATGAAATGACATCTCAAGCCCTGATGTCCAATAAAACCAATAGGGTTTATAAGCATGGACGGTCCGACTAGCACTGCTTTGCCTGGGCAGGCTTAGATCCTCTAAGCGGTTTACCAGTACTCATGTGCGGCTGGTTTCAGCTCTGCGTGGAAGCATCATGCAGCCCATTTATTTCTTCAAGCCCGGATGGGCGGGCCCTACCTGGTTATCAGTAATTAAGCAACAAATCAAAGACGGAAGATTGTCATCCTATGACACTACACACAGATTCAGTGCCGTTAGACAGGCACATCATTTTCCTGCATTAAAAACTGTTAACATTACAGACTGTGGCAGCCAATTGTTTTAGCAGGACTTCTGAAAAAGGCAAAAGCTGGAAGAACTTGAAGGAAACAAAAAAGAATATCGTCGATTTTAGTGTGTTAGAATCACAATGGCTCAGTAATTAATGAGTAATAAATCAGTTAGTCGGTCAGATGTAAGTAATCAAGTCACCCTATGCTCTCATAATTTGAACTACTTTAGTTTACAACTGACCTCTAAACACTGATTTATTACCTATTCAACAACTGATATTCACTGCCAGAGCTGATCTATTTCTTAACCCATTGTATACTAATGGACTCTTCCATTGCTATATGTTGGACAAGGCCTTTTGTCATATAAGGGGTGTCAGGCCTATTTTTCATTTTTATTCTATTTTTGACGAAAAATTCTGTTAGGTCTGTGGCGTCTGATCTAGGCTTGCACTGTTTGCCAAGGTACCCCTTTAAGGGTGTCCCGCATGCAATGGGTTAAAACAAAAATGAGTATATCATAAAGAAAAATCTGCACATTTTTGGGATCCATCTTCAACCAAAATTATATCCAAAACTGTGTAACAACAAACAATATTTACCCTTATCAGCGCTCCAGATAAGGGCCGTACAGCTGTAAATTACTGGTCTGTTATTCCTAAATACGGATCAAGTTGGAAAACAGCATGTACCAAATACGGATGTGTTTTTCTCGGTACAGTACATCTTTTCCGGTAACCTGTGTGTGTGTGTGTGAATTCGGGTTTAACGTCGCTTTCAACAATTTTTCAGTCATATCACGACGGTGTCTGGTTGCGACAGGGAGCTCAATGCTCACGTCCGGTAACCTGTATGACCGCAAAGCCGTTTCCCACTATTATAAGACGCTTGGTATTTTATTGAGGCAACCCGCTTAGCGCTTGAGTGACCATGAAATCACTGTTAGACTGGTTATCGAGGTTTGCTACAGATATCTGTCGCAACGAACAGTGTGATCGTAAGAACCAGTCAGAGTGAAACTGAAAGTAGAAATTCTTGTGTTTCTTCGACCATGGTCAATATTTATAAAGCTATGAAACAGGCATCCCTATTTCGTTTTCTGCCCCATGATCAAATGGCGGACGTTATTGACATACAGGGCGAGTTGATTGGTGGTGTTACCTTGTAGTAAAATCAATCAAACAACACTGGTTAGTCTAGACCCAATTTAAAAATACAGTACACAGAGCTAACCCATTTTACTGCCTGTTATTCTCTACAATATATTTAGCACAAGCCCATTTTAAAAATGAGGGGATAACAGGTTGTGTTTTCCTCAAAATGGGTTTGGAAAAATGGCTGAAGGTTTTAACGACAGGCCCTGATCAGATGCCATGTATAGCTGTCACAATACAACACATAAATAAGTAATTAGTAAAGATGCACGAAGTTTGCCTTTTAAGTATTATCTGCTGGAATAGGTCAAAATCAATGTTAGAAATTCAGGTCAGACACGTGAACATTCAGGGTCAGGGGTCTCGTTACCAGCTGGTTACCTTTTTTTTTTTCAATTTATTTGATCGCCCTCATACTTAGTTTAAAGGAACCAGTAGGAAATGCAAAACAGTGATGGTTTAAGTAGCCAATCAGTATCAGAATCTAAGACCAAGTTTGTCTGAAACTTGGATATTGGTTCCAGAGAATAAATATGACCCGTTACTGGTTGGGTTAAAATTTGACCAGTTATATATGCAGTATCGTACTGGTTGAAAAAAAATTATCAGGAGCACTGCCTTATCTTGCTGTTCACGACAACCCCTATCTTTGCAAACAGTGTAGATCCAGATCAGATGGCTGAAGAAGCCATCTGATCAGGATCTACACTGTATGACATTTAGTTTATGAATTTGTAGCAATAAATTACATCAAGTAATTTGATTGGTTGATAAACAGAAATGGATGTGGCTTAAATGAATATGCAACAAGATAAGGGTTAAAGACAGGTCATGGTTTATTTCACTACTTACTTGGTAGTGACAGCAGGTCGCTGTTGTTGAACCTCTTCTATATCAGATCCACTGTCTGACTCAGAGTCAGATCCTTTGAAAAACTTGGACATTTTCTTTCCTTATCTGAAATAAAGTTGATCTATGGTATTTTTCACAGCAAATGACATTTTAAAACTAGAAATGGTGTTTGTAAAACACAATGCCCCCAACCTTTGCTTGTCCTTAGATGGCAAAATATTCAACAAATATTGTTAAAGACTCAAAAACATACAACAAGAATTCCCCCGAAGGCTATGTTATAATAATTTGAAAAGCTTTAATAGTTTTCGAGAAATGGTGAATGTCAGGGTGGTCGCAATAATTCACGAAGTCAGTGAACCATGAAATATAGGTCAAGGTCAGATATGAATGCTTGCGTTGAAGTTGCAATGCCTGGATGCAAGTTTGTACCAAGAATGATTAATGAAGCTCTAATAGTTCTCAAGATATGGACTTGCTGACAAGATTTTATTAGAAAAAACAAGGCAACTTCGTGTGTGGAAAACACTGAAATGGCAAAAGTCCAACTTGCTTGAGATATTATCATATGCAACATTTGTGTAAAGTTTGTTTAAAAATCCATCCATAAATGTAGGTTCTAGAGTGATGACAATATTTCTCTAAAAATAGTCATAGGGACCTTGACTTGAGGCCATGACCGCGAAGTAGATCTTGCTCAAGATATTATCATAAGCATCTTTTGTGTGAAGTTAGATTAAAATCATAAATGTAGGCGGTAGAGCAATGACAAAGTTTTTCTAAAAATAGCCATAGTGACCTTGACCTTGAGGTCATGACCTTGAAAGTCAAAGCAACTAGAGATATTACCATAAGAAACATTTGTGTGAAGTTCTATTAACATCCATCTATAAATGTAGGCACTAGAGTGATGACTAAGATTTTCTTAAAATAGCCACAGTGACCTTGACCTTGAAAGTCGAAATAGTTTGAGATATTGTCATAAGGAACATTTGTGTGAAGTTATACTGTAATCGGTGAAGAAATGTAAGCGCTAGAGCCATGTCAAAGTTTTTCTAAAAATAGCCACAGTGACCTTGACCTTGAAAGTCAAACTCACTTGAGGTATTGTCATAAGGAACATTTGTGAGAAGTTATATTGAAATCAGTGAAGAAATGTAGTTGCTAGGGCGATGACAAAGTTTTTCTAAAATTAGCCACAGTGACCTTGACCTTGAAAGTCAAAATTGCTCGAGATATTGTCTTAAGGAACATTTGTGTGAAGTTATATTGAAATTGGTGAAGAAATGTAAGCGCTAGAGCATTGACAAAGTTTTTCTAAAAATAGCCACAGTGACCTTGACCTTGAAAGTGGAACTCGCTACAGATATTGTCATAAGGAACATTTGTGTGAATCGATTTTGAAATTGGTGAAAAAATGTAAGCGCTAGAGCAATGAAAAAGTTTTTCTAAAAATAGCCACAGTGACCTTGACCTTGAAAGTCGAACACTTTCGAGGTATTGTCATAAGGATCATTTGTGTGAAGTTATATTAAAATCGGTAAAGAAATGTAGTCGCTGGAGCGATGACAAAGTTTTTCTAAAAATAGCCATTGTGACCTTGACCTTGAAAGTTGAAATGGCTAGAGATATTGTCATAAGGAACATTTGTGTGAAGTTATATTGAAATCGGTGAAGAAATGTAAGCGCTAGAGCATTGACAAAGTTTTTCTAAAAATAGCCACAGTGACCTTGACCTTGAAAGTGGAACTCACTAGAGATATTGTCATAAGGAACATTTGTGTAAAGTTATATTGAAATCGGTGAAGAAATGTAGGCGCTAGAGCGATGACAAAATTTTTTCTAAAAATAGCTACAGTGACCTTGACCTTGAGTTCATGACCCTGAAAGTCGAACACACTCGAGATATTGTCATAAGGAACATTTGTGTGAAGTTATATTGAAATCAGTGAAGAAATGTAGGCGCTAGAGCAATGACAAAGTTTTTCTAAAAATAGCCACAGTGACCTTGACCTTGATGTCATGACCTTGAAAGTCGACCTCGCTCAAGATATTGTCATAAGGCACATTTGTGTGAAGTTATATTGAAATCAGTGAAGAAATGTAGGCGCTAGAGTGATGACAAAGTTTTTCTTAAAATAGCCACAGTGACCTTGACCTTGAGGTCATGACCTTGAAAGTCGGAACTCGCTGAGATATTGTCATAAGAAACATTTGTGTGAAGTTATATTGAAATTGGTGAAGAAAGTAGGCCCTAGAGCGATGACAAAGTTTTACTAAAAATAGCCAAAGTGACCTTGACCTTGAGGTCATGACCTTGAAGTCGAACTCGCTCGAGATTTTTTTATAAGGAACATTTGTGTGAAGTTATATTGAAATTGGTGAAGAAATGTAGGCGCTAGAGCGATGACAAAGTTTTTCTAAAAATAGCCACAGTGACCTTGACCTTGAGGTCATGACCTTGAAAGTCGAACTTGCTCGAGATTTTTTTATAAGGAACATTTGTGTGGAGTTATATTGAAATTGGTGAAGAAATGTAGGCGCTAGAGCGATGACAAAGTTTTTCTAAAAATAGCCACAGTGACCTTGACCTTGAGGACATGACCTTGAAAGTCGAACTCGCTCGAGATTTTTTATAAGGAACATTTGTGTGAAGTTATATTGAAATTGGTGAAGAAATGTAGGCGCTAGAACGATGACAAAGTTTTTCACAAATTACCAAAATGACAAAGGGCCATAACTCACAAAGTATTTTTCCGAATTTTGTCATAAGTTAATCAGTTCATCTATTCATCACCACCAATCTATTCACCAACTTTCAAGGCTCTAGCTCCAATAGTTTTTGAGATATCTTGCTGACAAGATTTTATTAAAAATATTTCAAAGGGCAATAACTCTTGAAGGGGGCATAATCCGGACGAGAAAAAAAATACGCGTCAGCTAATTTTCCATGAGGAATCCATATATGAAATTTCAACACCCTAGCATACACGGTTCTAAAGATATGCTATGCATCACTTTTAGCATACATTACAATGGGCACAAATTACCAAAATGACAAAGGGCCATAACTCACAAAGTATTTTTCGGAATTTTGTCAAAAGTTAATCAGTTCATCTACTAATCACCACCAATCTATTCACCAACTTTTAAGGCTCTAGCTCCAATAGTTTTTGAGATATCTTGCTGACAAAATTTTATTAAAAAAATTTCAAAGGGCAATAACTCTTAAAAGGGGCATAATCCGGACAAGAAAAAAAATACGCGTCAGCTTATTTTCCGTGAGGAATCCATATATGAAATTTCAAAACCCTAGAATACACGGTTCTAAAGTTATGCTACGCATCACTTTTAGCATACATTACAATGGGCACAAATTACCAAAATGACAAAGGGCCATAACTCACAAAGTATTTTTCGGAATTTTGTCAAAAGTTAATCAGTTCATCTACTCATCACCACCAATCTATTCACCAACTTTCAAGGCTCTAGCTCCAATAGTTTTTGAGATATCTTGCTGACAAGATTTTATTAAAAAAAAATTCAAAGGGCAATAACTCTTAAAAGGGGCATAATCCAGACGAGAAAAAAAATACGCGTCAGCTAATTTTCCATGAGGAATCCATATATGAAATTTCAAAACCCTAGCATACACGGTTCTAAAGATATGCTATGCATCACTTTTAGCATACATTACAATGGGCACAAATTACCAAAATGACAAAGGGCCATAACTCACAAAGTATTTTTCGGAATTTTGTCAAAAGTTAATCAGTTCATCTACTCATCACCACCAATCTATTCACCAACTTTTAAGGCTCTAGCTCCAATAGTTTTTGAGAAATCTTGCTGACAAGATTTTATTAAAAAAATTTCAAAGGGCAATAACTCTTGAAGGGGGCATAATCTGGACGAGAAAAAAAATACGCGTCAGCTAATTTTCCATGAGGAATCCATATATGAAATTTCAAAACCCTAGCGTACACGGTTCTTTAGTATTGCTATGCATCAAAAGCGTAACGGACGGACGAACGGACGAACGAACCAGAAGCAATATGCCCCTCCAACTTTTTCAAAGTTGGGGGCATAATAATTTTCTCTTTTTCCCAGAAAATCATGCAAACCGTCTCCTATGGAGACAATTTGCATGACATGTCAAGTCCTGTTTTCTGAAAAAAATAAGTAAAACACCAACACTCTGTTGTCTGCTGAATAAGCCTAGAGAGTGGTAAAGGTTAAACAAGAGGCCCCTGGGCCACTATGCTCAGCAACTGCCAACTGGCAGCCATGTATTTTAACATATGATGTTAATCTACTGAAATGCGCACCCATATGTACTCTGTATCCAAAATATTAGACCTTTAATGAAGCGGAGGGGGTGGAACATGGACCCAACAGAGCCCTGGTTGCAGCCCTCTCCCCCTACTCACAGTCAAATAAAATTGGAGGTATGGCCAAGCCGGCCGCCGAAATGAAATTCCGGGGTGTCTGGGGTCAAAAATGCCTCGAAATTGATGCTGGCAAAACATGCTGCAGACAGTGAAAATTGCCAGTGCCAAACCCCTTAATTATTGCCTTGACAGCAGTGTGAAGAATAAGATTTGGTCGAAAATACACATGAAATCATACAAAGGGAAAGAAATACAAACATGAATTAACTAGACCCTAATGGAAACACCAATAGGGGAAAGCCAAAAGGACAGTCACTTTCCCACAAAATGACCGACTGGCTATCCAAAACAAAAAATATAGTTTTGTTTGTTTGATTTGAGGTTTAACGTCCCCGTCAACACTATAAAGGTCATTTTGGAGATGCTGCTTCCAATTCGGTTAGACTTTTACCTGATAATGAGATGAAGTGACATCTCAAGCCCTGTCGCCCAATGAAACCAATAGGGTTTATAAGGGGATGCCAATGTACAAAAAGTGGGTGGGGTAATGGTGTGGTGTTCAAAATTTGTTTAATTGAATTTTGCAAAACTGTCAAGTTTTTTGAAAAGTTACTTGGCCTATAATTTATTACAATTTATTCACATGTTCTATTAGAATTTTTTCAGAAATTCAGGAATTATTGAGAAAAACATACCTCTCTATATGTGCTTCAATCCATTTGCGTTCAAACACATTCTCCATGGCAATACAGCCAAATAAAATTGCACAAATAGGTTCACCAGTTATTATACTACAATGTGTGAGAATGTCTTTGCTCAAAAATATTCCACAGTGGAGTATACAGCAAATTTGTGCCCATACTGTGTATCAAAAAAATACAATTTCCAGACATATTTGTTGCTGAAAAGTAGTCTAGAAAAAAGGTATGGTGGACAATAACTGCCACCACAAATGAATCATTGGAAGTTTTAGTTGTCTCCCTTGTTTTCATGTCACTGTTTTGTTTGATTTGAAGTTTTAACATCCCCGTCAACACTATATAGGTCATTTTGGAGATGTTGCTTCCAATTTTGTGTGACTTTTACCGACAATGCGATGAAATGACACCTGAAGCCCTGTCGCCCAAAGAAACCAAAAGGGTTTATATATAAGCATGGAAGGTCCGACTTGCACGGCTTTTCTTGGGCAGGCTTAGATCTTCTATTTAACCGGTTTACCCGTACTTGTGTGCCTTCGTATTCAGCTCTGCGTGGAATCATCATGCAGCCCATTTATTTCTTCAAGACCCGATGGGCGGGGGGCCGATGATTACTGTGTAGGCTTTCATCCTGCAAACCTGGTGTGTATGTAATGTACACCTGCGAGTAATGGTCAGATGTGACCGATCACAGTTTAAGTAGAAAGAAAGGATACACATTCAAAGGAGCCAAATTATTTTTGTCTCCCGTATCAATAAGAGTTTAAATTGAAAAGGAACAATTCTATCTATCTATGTTCTTATACTGAGTCGGTCATATTTGGCCATTACCTCAGTTGGGTGCTTAGCTAAATTTAGAATTTAGCTTAAAAAAAAAAAAAAAAAAAAAGAAAAGTCACTGGATGAGTCCTTAAAACTATTTACAACCTGAACAACAGAGGCACACCAAAACGCATACCTCTGAGTCTGGTCCTGTGGAGCAAATTCTTTCCTTAAAGAACTATGTATCTTTTTCAGGGCCACATATTTTAATTATAACAACATTGATAGTATGCCACAAAATAATTGCAGAGAGCGCATAACTGCCGTCTTCTGTTGACCACCATACATGTTTACATTTGGTCACGAGGTTTTGGTTTATTATCAATAACGTAAATCAGACGAGATGTTGAAACACAAATAAGTGATGTTTTTTCGACAATCAAACTCTTGAACCTATTCATTCTTACAGTAAAATCCATAATCTAAGTCTCTATATAATTACTTACCTTGATTCACATGTCTACAGTGCAAAATTTGTGAAATTTGTTAGCATATTTTTTTTTCAAAGGCTTGTCAATGAAACCGGAAACACCTAAGGACTTCCATATCTGGTGACACGAACGCAAAAATATAGTCCCAAAATATTCATATTTTTGAAGAATTACCATTTATTCAAGAACAATTTTAAGCAATTTAAGCAGAAAAGTCATTTAGATTTATGAAACAATAAAAACTTTGAGGACATATCGGAATTTTTCCGATGTTTTGTCCTAGCTCCGCTTCAGGCGTAGTAATATTTATGTGATAAAGCCATGACTTCCTCATGCTCAACAACAAATGTTTCCAATCAGCTGTTATGATTAAAAAATGACTATAAAATTGACCAGATGGATGATTAATCGTAAGTTTGTAAAATACTTCAACCTGCACAAAAATATGCAGGAAGGGTTCCTGTTTCACAGGGCATAGCTGTCATGTTACATCGTCAAGCCGATTTGGCGATATGCGTTTCCAAATAAGTGTTGATATTTTGTTTACAAATCCGATGAATGAAAAATGGCGGCCAAAGAACTTATGAAAAATATCTCTTGGTGGCACAAATGGTTCTTAGACAGGAGTCAATTTTGGTTAGTAATACTCTAAGACATTGTAGTTCACCCTTCCAAGAACAGTACACTGTACATTTTCGGTCTTGAAAAATTCGGTAAATATGACTTTCAGCGCAAATGCTGTCACCCTCATTTTTTGCATCGCCTGTGTAAACATACAAGCTGTTTGATAATTGCTTATTAGATAATGTCATGTTTGAAGACGTGTTACTTTCCAGTATATTCAAACCTTTTCTCCGACTCAGTGTTTTGGCTGAAAAGAAAAGTCATGTTGAGGGGTACCCCACCCACTTTTTGTACTTCGGTAAACCCATAAGCATGGATGGTCCGACTCTCACCGCTTTGCCTTGACAGGCTTAGATCGTCTAAGCTGTACTTATGAGCAGTCGGTTTCAGCTCTGCATGGAAGCATCATGTACCCAATCTTTTTCTTCAAGCCACAAAAAAGTATAAGACAAACCATAACAAAAATAATCCACGACAGAAGAACAGCCTTGGACCGGTCAGTGAAACTAATTCCACTAGAGGGCTTAAATTGATTTTACGCGGCCGCAATCCTCGCCTTTACTTCCGCCCGGATTTAGACAAATAATTTCAGTCCACATGAAAGCCTACTAAAAGTCCCGAAGTGGGAATGGGTTAAATTGGTGAAAATTTAATAATTTACACCTCTGAAAATGGCGGACCTCAGTGGAATTGTCAAGCCGATTTTCCTAATGATGCATGCCAGTGTTGGAAAACAATTTGGAAATGCTTTGTTTGTTTCCCTCTGCTGTCTAGAAGTGTGATTACGGTATATACCTTAAACTTACGAAATATTTCATTTTTTTTTTCTCCTATTACTGCTACTTGCTCATATCTGAGCATTACGCGCAGGATTTCCTTGGTGGTAGCCAGTACCTTTTTTTAAGCAATGTGGATCAGAATCAGAATTGTTACTGGTGACACGTCAAATGACATTCATACACCAGGACCTGTGATGTGGCAAGTTAGTCCCTAGCCCTAACCAGAGGTAAATTTAGCTACACAATCATCAGCACCTGCACTGGTAGTCCAACAAGTTAGACGTACGCATGCACTCATTTATAGATTTGTTTTTTTATAGATGTGCATGCGACGTCTAACACGGGGCTTATACAAGTTCATATAGCACTTTAAAAATTTTCACTTAGCATGTATACCCATTGTATTGTAAGTCCAATCCATGCCTTAGATTGTAAAAAGTCGAAATCTGTGATAAAAATGCTGTCTAACCTTTGTGAATGTAAGAATATTCCTTATTAAAACAAACCATCACTTGACTGACAGAAGTCCACCTCCATTGTTTTGAAATAATTGTCATGTGACTTTGGTTACGACTAAAAGTTGGAATTGGATTTTTTCTTCAACGGTTTTTTTTTCTTTCATGTGACGCAGCAACTGGGAATATAAATATCGGAAACACCACAGCAAGGCAAAAAGGTGGCTGGGGTTTGTAAAGCGGAAAGCAGAAATGAAGCAGAAAAAGAGAAGTGGCATACAAAACGTTGGTACACCTCAGCAGTTTGGTTACCCGACACTAAGAATAGCATAAATATAATTGAAATGACCCAAAGAAGAACTGCTAGTTTGGTGGAAGGGGATTAAATACTCCCCATATGATAGTGCATCTAACATGCTATGCGAGATCATTGCCAGGGATGACCAACCAAAAGATATTCCTTTTATTATTGTCTTTTAAAAATAATACATAATTATGTTGTCATGAAAAAATCCACCATGCTTTTGACAACCAGATGTTCACTCGGCATATGCTCCCCGTTTTGTTTTGGCAGATGCAGATGCACACTGATGCAAAGTATCAGCAGCACCACTCCTTTATCAAGTATCAACAGATCTTTGGACAGATTATTTAATCTCCAACAATTTTTCTTTTATCCTTCCACTAACTGCACAAATGCACATGAAACTCGAAGGAGGGTACTGAGAGAGAGAGAGAGAGAGAGAGAGAGAGAGAGAAGCATCATAAAAATATACGTTATACAACATCGAACATCACTGCATTAGCCTGAACCTGAAAAAATGAATGATTTTCGGATCTTGTGTGTCCCGAGAAAATTAATGTTTTTCCGACAATAAACTGCGAGTAAGGCAATTATCATTCTTACTTTGGCAGTGTTGACTTAGAAGAAACAGGTTATGTGCATGGCTGTTGGACGCTGGTATGTATGTTTGCAGAACGAGAGAGGATAAAACCTTACCTTTTATATACATCACTAACAAGAAAGGACCCAGCACTGAACCTTGCAGTTTCTTTTTCACCTGAATTAAACGGCCCTACTTTACTATAAAATTTGAAGGCAGTGTTCTGTTGTAGGGATGGCAGGGATAAATAGATTTTATGTGGCCACAATTCTAGCTCTTGACACAGAAAATGTATTAACACTGAGCTCTGCTTTGGGATAAGACGATCTACAGATTGTGGCATGTTTTAGACTAGGTGCAAAGAAATAGAAGTGAGGGCCGCAGTTATAAAATAGAAGTGGAGGCAATGATCAGGAATCGATACAATTAACCCACAACTCCCATCAGAGCCTTTAAAATTAGTTATTGAGATGAAATCTCCAAAGAAATTTCTGCTGTATAAAACTAAGTTTACAGAAGACAAAGCCCCAGCCCACCTTAAAAGTGTAATTGTAGGGAGGGACTTTAACCTGAAACAAAGGGAAGAAAGAAAAGAAGCGAAGTCAACCTGAAACAAAGGGAAGAAAGAAAAGAAGGGAAGTCAAGCAAGAAATGTTGAACCTCGCTGGGAATTGAATAGGGCACAAGGAGGTGACCCTGCACGAATGGAAACGGGTGAAAATCCACTGCCCATTCCATTCCTTCATGATGAGAAAAGCAGCCTTTCACAGCTTAACATACACACAGACTCAATAGTTCTCAGAAAAAAAAAAACATTTTTAATACAGGGTAAATGCTTTTAGTGACACTACTGAAGGGAGGGAAGGAAACAATGATTGGTGGGGTTTGTCACAGATCCAGAAGAGCAAGCCAAGCCTCTTCAACTATGGCTTAGGAAACATGTTTTAGTTTAAACAGAACTATAAATAATGATCAAAATATTTTTTATCCGAAACTTTCCCGGAAAATTTATCTCCTTTATTCTAACTGTGATAGAGATTGTCTCAAGTGAAGAAAGAAATTGAAATTAGAAAAGTATGTCAAACTAATAATTTATTTTCAAAAGCACAACATTGGTTCCTTAAGGGATGCTCATGTATTACCAACTTCTAGAACTAATGGGGGAATTGACAGAAGCTTTTGACGCAAACGAAGACATCAGTATAATTTATTAAGAAGGACTTTGGCAAAATGCCACATAAAAGATTGTTGACTGGGGATATGGTACTTAAATGGATAACAGAATTTCTGTCGGGTCGAACCCCAAAAGTTGTTATCAATGGCAAATACTCTAAAATGGCAAAAGTCACTAGTGGTATCCTGCAGGGAAGTGTCCTGGGTCCTATTCTATACCTACTTTTCATAAATGACCTTCCCGACGTTGTTATTGCATGTATGAAGCTCTTTGTTGATGATGCTAAAATACTTGGGAAACTCAATTAGACAGACAGAATATGTTCAGACAAGTATTAACAATGCTTTTGATTGGGCAAAAACTTGGAATGGAATGTGAACTTGGAATAAGAACTATCACCTCAAGAAGTGTAAGTACATACACATCCGAAACCACAATTACCATTATGATTAGAAAATGGAAACTGACCAAGAGTAAAAAACAGCTGAAACAGTAACCACAGAAAAAGTAGAAGTAAAACAAAGATCAGGAATTGATACAATTAACTTACTCCACCCATAAAAGACACCAAAGGGAAAGAAATACAAACAATAAGCGACCAGACCATAATGGAAACCTTAACAAAGGAAGGCCATAAGGACAGTTACTTTCCCACAAAATGGCCATCCAAAACCAAAAGACACAAGTGATACACACAATAAGTAACAAACAACAACATAAATAAATCGCCACAGAAGAGCCGCCTTGGAACGGTCAGTGGAAGATTTCCACTGGGGGGCTTAAATCGATTTTACGTGGCCACAATCCTCGCCCTTACTTCCGTCGCGATTTAGACAAATAATTTGTTCAGTCCGCATGAAGGCCTCCTAACTCATCAGTGCAACATCTCCGTGAATACAAAAATCAAAGAACCACAGGGGTGAGACAACGGTGAGGACTCGACAGCAAGAAACCACTGAAATGCTGGAGCAAAAGAAAACCAACAGTTAGACTCCGATGAGCCCGACCAGAGACAGAGCATCAGGCACCAATTAACATTATCTCTCTAATTTTCAATAAGCCTTTACGTTGGAGCCGTCATAGAATCTGAGGCCTGACCCACCTGCGTGCAATTAAAGAGGGAAGCAAAGTTGCCAACCGTGATTGGGTTAACTACATGTACCATGCATGCAGACTTGTGTGTAATTATGCAAACTTCTTTGAAGTTCACAGAACATATCAATAATAAGGTAAATAAAGCAAACTGAAATGTTGGATTATTCTTTCGAACCTTTACATACATAGACACGGAAATATTTTTGAATCTATACAAATCTCTTGTGAGACCTCACCTCGAATATTCCAAAACCATTTGGTCGCCGATGTTTTAAAAAAGATAAAAAATATTATCGAAAATGTTCAGCGCCGAGCCACCCAACTAGTAAAAACAAAAAGCGGACAGCATCTGAGTTATCCGGAAAAATTAAAGACACCAGGATTTCCATCCCTGGGATATATTAAGAGACAGAGCCGGTATAATTCAGCTGTACAAAATATTGCACAAAATAGACAAAGTTGACAAGAACAAAGTATTTATTATTCATACACAAGCATCAACTCCTGGACAAATTTAAAAGGTCACATTTAAAAGTACAGGCAGATCCTTTCAAAAATCATAGCGTTGATAATTGGAATTCTCTAACTGAGGACAAGGTAAACGCACCCTCCTAAAATGCCTTTCATAAATTGTGTCATTGATAACTTGAATTCCCTAAATGTGGACATGGTAAAAGCACCCTCCTAAAATACCTTTCAAATAAGTTCTGTACGGCTGAATCGCTTTTGGCAGCAACGCCCATCTAAGATCAGTCCATCCTGCTATGCTCCCGGACCAGCTAACAGAATGCATCATCAGAGGCGAGTGTATCTGTTAACATGTCGACCTAGATCCACAGGAATATCAGGCATATAATGGTCACACCAATGCAGTAATGAGAGTCGACATTTTCGAGGACCGTTCCCTTATAAGTGTAAGAAGCCTCGATTTTGTTCTTTTCTGGTTGCCTGCATATTTTTTTATTTAACAAGCCGAAATCTCCTACCTCATTTTCTTGCCAAACAACATAATATATCAATCTCCATCTGGTTTCAATTTGCCTTTCTTATTTAACTATAGTAAACACGGTCTTATTACAGAATCATTGTCAGTTGAAATATCACTGATGGACGAAGAGAACAACAATGGACTAAGAACGGTACCTTCGGTACCTTGTATAACACCAGACTTAATTGGAGCCTAACTTGAAGGTTCACCATTAACAACAGCTCGTTTTCTGTAGCAAAGAAAGGAATCTAACCATTTTATAGTCTTGTCGTCAGAGAAGTAAACAAATGGCTAGGTGCATACTAAGGCATAACAAAATAATTTGTTTTTAAGTTGTTGAGTAGTTCAGTTGATGCGGGTGTTGGTCATGGTCGTGTCAAAAAACTGTAAATGTGCCCACCTATGCTTCTTTGTCTGATATTTCTAGTCAATCATTAATCACCATTATGAAAACATTAACGTTCAAGGGCCTTGTATTCTTGTTCCCAACCACGCACCAAGCTCTCGCATGAAGAGAAAAGAATTAAGTGTGGGAAATGCTTATTAAGATTTGTAAAGTAGAAGTGAAGACCATGATAACCTTTTAATACATTTATCATTGGTTTTAAAAGAACAAGGCAGCGTAGCATCCCCTCGCAACTGCATACCATTCATTAACGTGAAAATCCAATTTGAATATGTTAGACCAATGTGACCTTGACCTTTGACCCCTGACCTTGAAATTCAATAGGGTTCATCCTCTGTACATGGTGAACATTTGTGGAAGGTTTGATGCTTCTAGGATGAATACTGTGTCGTCTATCCTGCTCACAAGGTTTTCAAGGTCAAGTCCATTGTGACCTTGACCTTTGACCCCTGACCTTGAAATTCAATAGGGTTCATCCTCTGTACATGGTGAACATTTGTGGAAGGTTTGATGCTTCTACGATGAATACTGTGTCGTCTATCCTGCTCACAAGGTTTTCAAGGTCAAGTCAATTGTGACCTTGACCTTTGACCCCTGACCTTGAAATTCAATAGGGTTCATCCTCTGTACATGGTGAACATTTGTGGAAGGTTTGATGCTTCTACGATGAATACTGTGTCGTCTATCCTGCTCACAAGGTTTTCAAGGTCAAGTCAATTGTGACCTTGACCTTTGATCCCTGACCTTGAAATTCAATAGGGTTCATCCTCTGTACATGGTGAACATTTGTGGAAGGTTTGATGCTTCTACGATGAATACTGTGTCTTCTATCCTGCTCACAAGGTTTTCAAGGTCAAGTCAATTGTGACCTTGACCTTTGACCCCTGACCTTGAAATTCAATAGGGTTCATCCTCTGTACATGGTGAACATTTGTGGAAGGTTTGATGCTTCTACGATGAATACTGTGTCTTCTATCCTGCTCACAAGGTTTTCAAGATCAAGTTCATTGTGACCTTGACCTTTGACCCCTGACCTTGAAATTCAATAGGGTTCATCCTCTGTACATGGTGAACATTTGTGGAAGGTTTGATGCTTCTACGATGAATACTGTGTCTTCTATCCTGCTCACAAGGTTTTCAAGGTCAAGTCCATTGTGACCTTGACCTTTGACCCCTGACCTTGAAATTCAATAGGGTTCATCCTCTGTACATGGTGAACATTTGTGGAAGGTTTGATGCTTCTACGATGAATACTGTGTCTTCTATCCTGCTCACAAGGTTCCGGACAGACACACACACAGAAACACAGACACACTAACACACGGACGCACGGCACCGATGCTATATCCCCATTCGCAACGTTGTTGCGAGGGGATAAAAAAAAATCTCAAAATCCCTTTATTAACTTGAGTTTGTCACCGAGCTATTCTGTTTCACTCTCCACATACTTATTCTTTTTTTCAATGCTATCCGTCTTGTTCGTTCGAAAAATAAAAAGAAATGTAATCCGGTTTTTGCTTTTGGCCTGCTGCACAGTGAAGTGTCCAATTGGGTTAGCATTAACATGAAAAAATAAAATTTGTATTTTCTGCTTAACTTAAGTATTATTCAATAGGGTAATGCTTTACCTATCAGAAACAGTCAAAGAAAAGATAAGTTTTAGGCCAGAACAATTTTATTTCCTGATTGATGATGGTCAGTCAAGTTAAGGGACGGACATTACAAGCCAGTGTTTGAAGCATAACTAGGGAAGGAAAATATAACACATTCAAAGATTTTTTACTTTATTTTATTCAAACAACTATATCTAAACATGCAACATGGAAAAAAATGAAATTTTGGCTTGTTTTATTAGTATAAGTTCTATTTTTCCTTTATTATATCAAACAAACTATATAAAACACCTAAAATAAAAATAAATACCCTACCAGTACCTGTATGTCTACACCCTATGCATGCACGTTTGATTGCCGCCTTTTCAAATGTCGCTACTGCTGATGCCTCATGTTTTAAATCATCCGTTATCACTGTATATCCCTCTTTCTGTAGAATACAAAGTGTCATCATGTTTATGCACATATCATTGGCATGACACTTAACTTTGCAATTAACAGGATGTCTTCCTTGCTCTTATGTTGTGTATATGAAATTAATTTCAACAATTTTAGGGAAAATCACTAACTATCATATTATTTACTTTCGACAACTGTAAAAAAGCAACAACAAAATGCTGTTTATGTCTTGCAGAGCATAGAAATGAAAATATACTCATCCCGTAATGTCCGTCCCTTTTCTGTAATGTCCGTCCCATACTTTTATTCAGTCAGTTAGAAAACTTTTCTTTGGCTGGGGAGCCAGTCAGTTTAAAGTGGTTGTTTTCTCTACATCAATCCATGGTTATGATTAAGATTCTTGTAAATAAAGTTATGTTTTATGATAGCAGAGAGAGAAAATTGTTCATAAAATCTCATAATGAAATTTCTTTTAGACCAAAAATGATTTTCTGTTCTTGAAAATGAGAATATTCAATGTTTTGATGGCTAAGAGTATAACTTTATTATCCTCTTCAAGTTTAGAACTCACTTAGTATGCAAATTTTGAATGAAAAAGCTTTTATATTCTTCTTGGCAATTATGGTTGTCATTGGGACGGACATTTACAGATAACTTTTGGTTTTATGCCCAGAGACCTGACAAGAAGCACCATATTCTAATTATATCTCCTTCTTTATTTACAGTCCCTATATACCTAGGTTCTGCAGGTATTTTATGAACTCTTTTTGTGTTCTATGGATAAATAATGATAGGGGACGGACATTACAAGTTTTTTGTCACAAAAAAAACAAGCATACTAAAATGAAAAAAATCTCTATTTACTAAAATTGTCCATGCATTGGTCCTGCTAGCCAACAAATATATCCAAATGGCTTTTGAAATACAGTTCTATCATTCCTCTACAGCATCATTTGATTTTTTGGGAGCACTTTTTAAACAAAAAGGCATAATTAATACCAAGGTTGGCCGGTAAATACCAGTGGCGGGAATTCCCAATGGTATTTACCGGTAATTACCGTCCTGGGAAATACTCCAATTTTCAGCAAAAATGGGAAATACTGGGAAATAGTGGGAAATATGATTTTTGTTCTTTTATTTTATTGAAAAACACTATTATTATTTGTGTAATTGTATTGAAATAATGAACAATTAGCTGTTTTGCAACATACCATACCCTACATAGGTATAAGTCTTGCAAATTGCAAGCTCTTACTAAACCAGACACATGTAATTAATATGAAGTTTACTTGTAAAATGTATCAGTAACTCATTTTTATTGTATACTGAAAAACATATTATGGGAATCTCTTCAGGAAAGGAGGAGAGACAGTAGGCTTATACTTATGTATAAAGGTCTAAAGGGTGCTGCCAGCAATCCAACAGATGACCTTATATCCCCAATTAGAAATGGCAGGAAGCATCATTCTTTGGCACTTCAGGTGCCCTTGTCAAGAACTGACATCTACAAGGGATCCTTCTTCCTTCAGACAAGTACAGATTGGCCTGCCCTTCCAGATTTGGTCATTTTGGCTGCGGAAGTTGCAAAGGATAATGCAGCTAAATTTACTTCTTTGGCCAGAGCTAGGGACCAACTCCCCTTTACAAGAATGTCATTGAGCATGTCACCAATAACAATGCAGATTCAGATCAGGGTGCAGCTATTTAAAATCCCTCACATTCAATAGATAATTATCCTAAAATTGGGACAGACAGGCCTGAGCAAACAGTGCAGACCAACTTCAGAATGATCCTTCTATCATTGGAACTTTGTTTTTCATGCTTTAGTGAAATGTTAAAGCCACATTGTTCTATTTGTTTTGAGAATTACAACAATTTTTTTGGTTGTCTGAATTTTAAGGATGTTTACACTAACTAGAAAGGTTTGTTTGCAAGTTTGTCAAGTAATTACTCCTATTTAAAAAGGTGTGAAAATTAAACGGTTTGTTTAAGACAGGTATTAAAAGAACAAAAGACAAAGGGCATACATTGTACATTTCTTAAATAACCTGCAGGTACTGTCTAAAGTATTTTTATTTACAAATCAAGTCAAATCCCAGTAGCTTAAAGTTAAAAACTGATATAATTCAGAATCATCTTTTTGAAAACAAATTATATACATACTATAATGAAGATCACAGACAATATATCTTTCATGCAATTCAGTATCTGCAAGTTTATAAAATTCTTCAAAATTTCACTTGACCTGCATGTAGACTGGAAAATGTCGTAGGGACTAGACAAAAGTTTTTACTGTCTTTCAAAAATTTTTCTTGTCATGGAAAGCAGACAAGTGAAATTTGCAAGCCCTGTATGAAATGATTTTGCTTTCAAATACCTAGGTAGGAAGGGTATAGTTATTAAGTAAATCAGTAGGACCCACCTATGTTAATGTTTATTTCCCAGTATTTCCCGGGAATTCCCTGTATTTCCCGCTGTCCTGGGAAATATGAGTATTTCCCGCTTTTTTTGCCAACCTTGATTAATACAAAGTATGTTACATTAGTACTGTTTTCACTGACTGTTATATAGAACTCACAGTTTCAACATAATTGCCTGATGCTTTACACCAAAACAAAGGTTAGGAAATTCTCCATCTATTAAATGAAGAATAAAACTCCTACATGTCAAAAGAGAGCTTGGTATTTTTAATAGAAAATAATGAAAAATGTTAATGCTAACCCGTTACATGCAAATTTGGGACATTTTCGCACAGTAATCGACACATATTTTTTTTTCCTTCAACCAATTCTTATCAAACTTGGCATACACTTGTCAAAGGTAACAATGTTAACAAAAACACAAATTAAATGAATTTAAGTCAATATTTGGTGAAATTACAGCCTTGTACAACATTTTTCCCCTAATTGGACACTTTACTGTGCAGCAGGCCTTTTACCGATGACGTCATTTGACTTCTTTGACCCTGGCTGAGAAGTAAACAAATGGCGTGGTGCATACTACCGGGACGGAATATTGCCTAATTAAAGTTTTAATTTAGTGACTTTTGGAATATTTCATGTTGAGATGAGGAGTTAAAACATTACTTATGTAAGTTACATAGGCAGTTTGTTATGACAACGTTTTAAATGCTCTCAAAGTAATTAGAAAGTGCTCCGCTAGTTTGTCTAGCGGGCCCCACGAAAAGAAAATGGTGTAATCCTTATGAGAGTTCGCGTTCCGAAGAATAACCAAAACATAAATATCAGCATATAAATGTAAAATATGAATGTCTGAAACGCAGAACTCTCATGTATGGGAGTACTGCACTGGATGAAGTGCCCTGCTCAAGGGCACAACACTTTGGTCAGCGTGAGGCTCGAACCCGCAACCTCTTGATCACAAATGCGCTACCACTGCAACAAAGCGCTCCATTTATGAATTTTGTAAGATGTAAACCAAACTGAAATAAAAATAATGCAAAAAAAAACTTTATACTCTTCTGAATCGTAGCTGACTGTTGTCGTAGGTAATTAGCAAGACCCGTACTAAGCAAAGCAATGAAGCACCAGGCTGTAGTCAGCAGGTTTTTATTTTATTTTAGAGTCCTATTTTCTGATGACTAGTAATTCAGCTAGGTTTCATCAGTCAATTATTTTAGGGTCTTATTTTCAGTGACAAGTAATTCAGCTATTTTCAGGTGACTAGTAATTCAGCTATATTTCATCAGTCAACATTTCAACTGAATTACATCAGTTAAAAAAGTCACGAATGTAACCATCTGTTGCTAAAATGTGCGCCAAGGAAGAAATGTGACACAAGCTATTCAAGATTACTCTTTCACAGCATTTGGATTCTTCAAAATGCGTTTTTGTCAGTGCTTACCTAGACTGACTGAATATCTTATAACTGGTCTATTAATGCTGCATTTGAAGGAAAAACCGTGAAAAAAATCGTCTTTTTCACTTCGCACCAAATTCAACGTGCTCCTACCCAGTGAAATACGTCACCAATAACGGGACGGAAGTTGCTATTAGCATAAGCGTGCAAAGCACGGAGCGGGATAGTAGTCAGGGCGAAAGAAATTTGAAAATTAATGCGCACAACATACCAGCCAGAATAGGTTTGAATGCACCAACAGCAAGTCCTACCCTTCTGCAACATTTCGAAGTACGTTGTAGAGTCAGATTGTGGTAGCTCGATTTTTTGCGGACGACACGGCCGTTTACCTTACTATTATCTATCTATCTATCTTCATATACTGAGTCTATCTATCTATCTTCTTATACTGAGTCGGTCATACTTGGCCAATACCTCAGTTGGGTGGTGCGCTAAATTTAGAATTTAGCCCCCCCCCCAAAAAAAAAAGAGAACCCACTGGATGAGTTCTTTAAACTATTTACAATCTGCTTTCAGAGGTGTACTAAAACGCACACCTCTGGGTCCCAATCTACACCATGCGGGCTTTGAACTCCTCTGCAGTTTTGGCATTTACCACAGAGGAGGGAAGACTGTTCCACTGAGGAATAGTTATAGGGAAGAAAGAATTCTTCAGGGCATTACTATAGGCCTGGTACCTACGATATTGACTTTTGTTTAGTTTTGATGCCCTTGTTTGAGTTGAAGTAGTCACAGGGGTCAAGTATTTATCTTTATTAAGAGACACTGTGTCAGAAGGTTAAAGAGGACTGCTCGCGACGGGCCTCCAACGATGGCCACTCCAGCTCATCGAGCATTTCACCAACACTACTTCTGTTCCGCCATCGCCTGCAGGTCCATCGGGCAGCCGTCCTCTGAACCTTCTCAACCTGTTGAACCTGAGTTTTAACATGGGGATGCCAAACAGGTGATGCATACTCTAGATAAGGTCTAACCAAGGTTTTGTATGCAACATCCTTTATGTGCCTAGGTGCAAAAGCCAAATTGCGTCTAAGAAACCCTAATGTCCTAGTTGCCTTTGAGGTAATCTCACAAATATGTTGACCCCAATCAAGATTATCAGTAATGGTGATCCCAAGATATTTTGCGGATTGGACATGTTCCAAAGTATGCTGATGTAATGAGTATTTGAAGTTAATCTGTTTGTCTGGAGGGTGCCGTGACACCCTCATTGAATGACATTTGGCCACATTGAACTTCATTTGCCAATCGGCCCCCCAACGTGCTAGGCTATCCAGGTCATCTTGTAAGATAAGACAGTCAGAAGAAGTATATATGTTCCTATACAAAACACAATCATCAGCAAACAAGCGAACAGATGACCTGATATTATCAGGAAGATCATTAATAAATATCAAGAAAAGGACCGGTCCAAGTACCGAACCTTGAGGGACCCCAGACAAAACAGGGACCGGATCTGACGCTTGGCCGTCAAGTACAACTTGTTGTGTGCGTCCAGAGAGCCATGAGCTAACCCACTTAAATTAAGTGTGGATCCTCTAATCCCATAATGATCCAGTTTGTACAATAGCCTCCTGTGAGGTACCTTGTCGAAGGCCTTGGCAAAGTCCATGATAATCAGGTCAGTCTGTTTGTGGCCACGATTAATGGCCCCATCCAGATTGCTTACTATGTCATGGTAGAATTGAACTAATTGAGTTTCACAAGACCTTCGACTTCGGAAACCATGCTGACAGTCAGCAAGAATGCTTTCAGAGGCTAGGTGCTTATTAATATTGCTAACTAATATATGCTCCAGGGTTTTGCAACAGATGCATGTGAGCGACACCGGTCTGTAATTCGCAGGGGAGATATTTCAGCACTACATTCCTTAAGCACCCTGGCATGCAGACCGTCAGGCCCAGATGCCTTATGTATATTGAGCTTGTCCAACAGTTTTGCGACCCCTTTTGGGGTCAACTGTTATGTTACCCATAGAGGGGAACGGACTTGTGCCGGCGGCCGTAAAACGTCTCCCCGTACATCAACCATAGTGAAGTTTATATTTTACTTTTGGTCCTTTGAGATCAGCGTGAATATTCTGAGAAATCAGAAATAAATTACTGGTTTAGACTCATATTCTAGACATGTTTTTAAATTTTTGGACCCCAATTTGATTTATATCAGTCTTTGAATCGACTGCCTATTCGAAATTTGCAAAATTGCAGTATGTTTCCTCTTGCTTTCTTTGCCGGATCATTACAGGGTCACTGATGAGGCTTTATTAGCCGAAACTACGTAGTATGACCCATCTTCTTTCTTATGAATGTTTTCATTGCTCTTAAAGGAACTCATTTTTGATTTTTTTTTGTACCTTTCGATGGTCCAAATGGTGGCAGAGTGCTACAAAATGATCTCGACAACCTGGCTATGTGGGAATCCAGATGGGACATGGAGTTTAACCCTTCCAAGTGCCAGGTGGTGAGGGTGACAGCCTCCAGGAGACCAATCAATAGTTTGTACCACTTACATGGCCGGGTCCTGGAGGCTGTGAGTTGTGTTAGGTACTTGGGGGTTGATATTTCGTCGTCCCTATCTTGGAATTCCCACATAGACAGAATTACAGGGAACGCAAATCGCACATTCGGCTTCTTGAAACGAAACATTAAGACCAAACTTCCCAAAGTGAGGGACTGCCTACAACATGCTGGTCCGCCCCAAACTCGAATTCCCTTCCCAGATATGGGATCTCCACACTAAAGACAAATCAGCTCAAATCGAAAAAATACAGCGCCGAGCCGCTAGATGGACCACTAACAATTATGATTCCAGGTCCAGTGTTACAACTATGCTTGAAGGCCTAGGCTGGCGGACCCTCCAACAAAGAAGGTCAGACGCTCGCCTATGTCTATTCTACCAGATTGTCTACGGGCTAGTGGCAATACCCATGCAAGACTACATACAACCTAAAACTTCGATTTCTAAAAATTGACACTCAATGACCTTCCGCCAGGTCCACACTTACAAGAATTTTTACAAATACTCTTTCTTCCCCACCTGGCTATTGTCCAATAGAATGCTCTCCCAGAATCAGTTGTATGTTTGCCAACCCTTGAGGCTTTCAAGGGTGAAGTTGGCAAACTGCACCACTCCCGCCCCTAGATCCCGAAAGTGATGTTTTTAATTTTGATTTTAACTTCTCTACATCACCAACTGTTTTTAACCCCTATCATCATTTATCCTCTCACTATCCCCTCTTAACTTTTGTCTATATTTTCCTTCTTATTTCAGCACGACAGCGCACATCTGCCTAGAATGCCCGCGAGGGCTTAAGGCAGTATATAGAGATAGATAGAAAGCAGTTTTTGAGGAGCGGGTTATTTCTAGACCTGTATACTCTAGGAAATTACTATTTTTTTCCCAAAAGCAAGACTGATAGAATATAAACGACCCTTACGAGCGTGTAGATGCATTTATTTCTGCCTATAGTCTGATTGTGAAGCCTTTAAATAGTATATGCAAGTCTTTGTGTATGGAACAGTCGATTAAGACAAGTTTTCCCCCATTTTATTTAGCCACAAATACCCCACCCACTAAGAAATATATAGACATATTCGTAAATGTCGTATATAAAAGCACTCATTGGTTATTTTGTGCGTTTGTTTGATTAACAGATGAACTTAGTCATCTGCTACTACATTTAAGCACAAATGAAGGTTTCATAACTTTGAATTTTAATGCTGATATGCAGTATGTGTGTGTCTAGAGCATTTCACTTTATCATAAGCATAACCACTGGCAATATTCCAACAGTTAAACCTCCTGTGATTTCTTGCAGTCAGTTTACTCGCAGCATTTGCACACATATGGGTAATCATATGACATTTTAAGGTATGCCAGGGTTGCTTGAATGTATATCTTAAGTGTTTTACATAATAAGGTATCCACCCACTACTGCATATAACTGATACCCCACCCATCAGTGCATATATCTCATCCCCGGATCAACTATCTGAGGGGTTTGATACGACACTACTTTTGAACCTGAATAATAATCTTCCTCTCAGTCAACATCTTGATCTGCAGATTCATCTACAGCATTGAAACTATTCATGCAAATGCCGTCTGCCGTACATGCGCATGCTTCGGTACACGACAGTTCGTTTGTTTTACAAATGCAAAGAGAACCTTTGCATGCCGATTTCTTGCAGCTGCATGTCTGGAGTTCTATCAGTCCTTTTGGGGCCGGACCTTTCGTCATAAAAATGGGTTTCAGAACTTCGTTCACGGTTTCCCATCCACAACGGGTCGGGGAAGGCAGTGCTTGCATAGCAAAAAGTGACGTTTCCACACAAGTGCCTGATAGTTTGTCCGTCATAAATGTATCACTAAGCTGTCATGTGTGGGTGGAATTCCTTCATTTTTCTGTTGTTTTTGACAGAACAGCCAGAACCTTACTTGGTTTACCGTAGTTCCTGCTTTCACGTTGCTAGTGTACAGACTGCAAACAAATCTCCCAACGCCTCGGCAAGATTTTTTTCATTTAAGTTTTGAGCTTTTCCCAGTGATGCCAATGCTTTTTGATAAGCTGTACTTTGATGCATTACATCCGAGGATTTCCGTTCCCCTTCCTACAGAAACAGCTTACTGAATCACATCCAGTTACAGCATGTAAACCCGGTAGCGCAGCACACACTGATGGTCAAAGTTTTTCACAAACTTGATGAATGGGGATAAATCTGAGTTTATCACGCACACCTGTTTTGAACCATAATTCTTCGCAGTGAATTCTTTTGAAATGTGTCACACAAAGGACAGCTACGTCTGTATCAGGTGACTGTATGATGATACGCTTGAACACGTTTGATGCATGTTTTGCGTGAAGCAGCATCCTCGTATCGGCCTCTTTGTGATCGCTGAATAACTCATTCACATCTTCACATTCACCTTTCTTGATACTAGTAGCCTTTAGGTTTTTAGAAAAGCCACCGCCAATTACAATCTCGTTGTTGGATTCCAAATTGGCAATTCCATGCTCACACCAAAATTCTACTAGGAAACTGCATAAATTGCGTTTATTTTGTATATTTGTTATATAGTCGTCCATTGTTTTGGAAGAGGTGTAGCAGAACTTTATATCTTGACTTCTAAGGCAGTTGTAGATCCTCGGGTTTGACGCTCGCCGGCCTTAATTGATAGTTCACGGTAACTGTCAAACACTAGGTCAATGTGGGAGCAGTGATACAGCCCAAACCATGCTATGATAGGTCTGAAGTACATAACTGCCATATCGCCAAATGTAATACAACCCCCAGTCTTCATCATTTGGATAAGAGCCATTACATCTATTATCAGACAGGTGCGAGTTTGATCGTTCAATATTGGAATGCACTCGGCAACAGTTACATCCCGCTCGAGTAATGCTAACAGAGTGCTTTTGTTGACTTTGCGTAAAGCTCCATCGCTGTGGGCGAGAGCACTTGGTACACTTGACAGTTCATAGGTCAAGACATCTTTGACATCAATACCTCTTGCTTTTGCAGCTATGATAAGACGTCCGAACAGTTCTCGATCGGCAGCTATCGTAGCTGTCTTTTCATCAGCCACTTTCACCGTTTTAGTCTTCGTAAGCTTTGTGACTATGGGTATTTTCAAATTTGGCAGGGCATCCCAAAAGCTTACGTCATCACATTTCAGCCGTTTCGCAATGAACTCGTTCATTTTCGCCGCACCCAATTCATCTGCCCAAATAAGTTTCTCGGCAGCAGCTGGTGGTATCACTGTCCCAGAAGCAACATTCACCAGAGGCATTACCTCGTTTTCTTCACCTTGCTTTACGAAAGGATTTGACAGCAAACCGGAGCTAAACATATCCATCAGTTTTCGTACATCATCTTCATCCCGGCGAATCCTTGAGAGCGAGCTTTCTTTGTGGGACCCAACTCGATCTGAATCTTCAATGCCACAGATTTCTTTAATTGCTGAGGTAATTGCTGCTCTTTCATGACAAGTAATGAACCATCTTTCAAGTGTTTCTGCTTTCTGGCTTATACCTATGATCCCGCCTTTTGATTTTGAATCTAAATTAACAGATTGTTCAAGGGCCATATCAGTCCATACCTGAGCGAATGCATTTTTTGATCGACTCACAGCATGATTTCCATTCACAAATTCCTGTTCAATGGATGGATGTACAGAGCCCAAAGTTTGCATATCGATGAAATACACAGGCAGCCAATGTGAATACCTGGTTCTGTCCATGACAAAATAGTAAGGGGTCATAGCCTTTGTGGCACACAGATGGAGACCCCAGTCACCTGTTCTTTCGGATTTGATAAAGCTTAAAAGCTGGATCATGTGCATGTAATTGTCCCAGTATGCAAATGTCTGGTATTCTTCCCTTCCCTTTTTCTTAAAGGATCCTAACATCTTCCCAACTGAGTTCAGACATTCCTGTAAGGCAGTAACTCTTTCTCTGCAGTCTGGGTTTGCCGATTTAAAGGAACGCCCTATTGCTTCAATGTCATCCTGTAAAGCATTTTTGTCGATGTCCTCATCTTCCTGTTCGGATAGCCATTCGACAAAAGTTTGCCACTGAAGGCGGAAAAGGGCCTCAAAGGTGAGTTTATGAGCTCTTACACCACGATTGTACTGTTTTCCAGCCATGAGGGCGGATGTCGTTCCACTTGCATACACGCAAGATTCTATCAGTAGATCTTCTAGCCCAGAATCACTGTACATCTTTCATAACAGTGAAAGGTAATTACGAGCAATATGGAAACATCCCAGTCGCACTACTACGTTCATCAGTTGATCTGGGACACGCCATTGAATTTCCTTAAGCTTTACATAAATTGCCAAGTCTAACGTTATAACAGCAGTAGCCTGACCAACACGACTTGTTTTTTTTTCTGGACCGTCTTTAGAACGGTATATACTGTACTGTATTCCGTTGGATTGGCATTGATCATAGGACAGTACCCTATGGATGTAGTGGAAGGCACTGACTGGAATATCGTAGCATGGAACCCACTCCAACCGGGGATAAACTGTTCGTTTTCTGAAATGTTCTCCAGATCGACATGGAATAGTGTTTGCGGGAGAAGACGTACGAGATTCCAAGCCAAATCTAAATTAAAGCTTTTCTGCATAATTCCATGGTCTGGCTTGAACCAATCTTCCTGAATTGTATCTATCAGGAGTTTCACTTTTGGTCTTTTACCAAATGCTCCGAACTCATGCAGAACATTGCTTACATCACGCGACTCGATTTTTCTGCGCCGTTTCGAATGGTCTGCATGAATTTTACGTGCCGGTTTCTCGGCAAAATCCCCTTTCTGATAAATCACCAGCGTAGTAGCGCGAGTTGTTTGTTTCCCGTCCAGCGTCTCTTCATTGATACCATTATTGTCGCCAGCAAGATGAATGAATTTCCCCGGTGAGATGTTGGAAGGGATATTTACGCCGGCTTCTTCAGCCTTTGCCAATGATTCCATAGCCAAACTACTATCTATTACCTCTGTCTCGTCGTTCGAGCTAAATGGCCCATTCTACTGAGGATCGTGATCAGTAGTTTTGAAAAGTAGAAGTAAAACAAAGATCAGGAATTGATACAATTAACTTACTCCATCCATAAAAGACACCAAAGGGAAAGAAATACAAACATTAAGCGACCAGACCATAATGGAAACCTAAACAGTGGAAGGCCATATGGACAGTTACTTTCCCACAAAATGGCCATATGACCATCCAAAATTAAAAGACACAAGTGATACACACAGTAAGTAACAAACAACAACATAAATAAATCGCCACAGAAGAGCCGCCTTGGAACGGTCAGTGGAAGATTTCCACTGGGGGGCTTAAATCGATTTTACGTGGCCACAATCCTCGCCCTTACTTCCGTCGCGATTTAGACAAATAATTTGTTCAGTCCGCATGAAGGCCTCCTAACTCATCAGTGCAACATCTCCGTGAACACAGAAATCAAAGAACCACAGAGGTGAGACAACGGTGAGGACTCGACAGCAAGAAACCACTGAAATGCTGGAGCAAAAGAAAACCAACAGTTAGACTCCGATGAGCCCGACCAGAGACAGATGTCTAACAGCCATTGCCAGGCTTAACCCAATCACGGTTGGCAACTTTGCTTCCCTCTTTAATTGCACGCCGGTGGTGTGTGTGTGTGTGAATTCGGGTTTAACGTCGCTTTCAACAATTTTTCAGTCATATCACGACGGTGTCTGGTTGCGACAGGGAGCTCAATGCTCACATTTATAGTGCTGCCTCACTGAAGTATCATGTCCCAGACACATTACATGATACCACACCCAGTCACATTATCCTGACACTGGATCGACCAGTCCTAGCTCTACCCCGTAAATCTGAGTGCCAAACGAGGAGCAGCTAGTACCATTTTTAACGACTTTGGTATGTCGCGGCCCGGGGTCGAACCCCAGACCTCCCGTTCCCCGGAGCGGACACTCTACCAACTGAGCTATCGGGGCCGGTGCACGCCGGTGGGTCAGGCCTCAGATTCTATGACGGTTCCAAAGTAAAGGCTTATTGAGAGTTAGAGAGATCTAATTCTTGGTAATGTTGGTTGGTGCCTGATGCTCTGTCTCTGGTTGGGCCCATCGGAGTCTAACTGTTGGTTTTCTTTTGCTCCAGTATTTCAGTGGTTTCTTCTGTCGAGTCCTCACCGTTGTCTCGCCTCTGTGGTTATTTGATTATTTGTGTTCACGGAGATGTTGCACTGATGAGTTAGGAGGCCTTCATGCAAATTATTTGTCTAAATCGCGACGGAAGTAAGGGCGAGGATTGTGGCCACGTAAAATCGATTTAAGCCCCCCCCCTCCAGTGGAATTCTTTCCACTGACCGTTCCAAGGCGGTTCTTCTGTGGCGGTTTATTTATGTTGTTGTTTGTTACTACTTACTGTGTGTATCACTTGTGTCTTTTTATTTTCAATATTTTGGATGGCCATTTTGTGGGAAAGTAACTGTCCTTATGGCCATCCTTTGTTTAGGTTTCCATTATGGTCTGGTCGCTTCATGTTTGTGTTTCTTTCCCTTTGGTGTCTTTGGTGGGTGGAGTAAATTAATTGTATCGATTCCTGATCTTTGTTTTACTTCTACTTTACATGCTTGGGAGTCTTGATACGACCATGAGATGAGCATTGAACGATATCTTGACCCAACATAATAATGCGCTTTTCATCGGCAGAATTTTTGTACTCTGGTGCTGGGTTAACATCAAACTCATCAGTCACAGAAATTACCCATCAAACTAGCCAGTATAGGCTTTCTGGCACGACCTTTTTACAATTCTTCACTGTTATGTAATTAACATCAAGGGGCTGGCTTGAAATTCCAGAACTAGTGTAAATGTCAGCCTTTATGATCATAACAGCTTTATACAAAAGCCTTGTTTTCTCTGAAACATCTCCAGGTGAAACCATATTGTCCTTGTCGGGTAAAGAAGCTTCCGACATTGTAACGTCACCTTCCGTAGACCGCCTGAAGGCCTCATGTAAGGAGATAGAACTAGAATAATCTAATTCAGGCTTGGGCCTGATGGGCACGCCGGTGGGTCAGGCCTCAGATTCTATGACGGTTCCAACGTAAAGGCTTATTGAGAGTTTGGGAGATCTAATTCTTGGTAATGTTGGTTGGTGCCTGATGCTCTGCTCTGGTTGGGCCCATCGGAGTCTAACTGTTGGTTTTCTTTTGCTCCAGCATTTCAGTGGTTTCTTGCTGTCGAGTCCTCACCGTTGTCTCACCACTGTGGTTCTTTGATTATTTGTGTTCACGGAGATGTTGCACTGATGAGTTAGGAGGCCTTCATGTCTAAATCGCTGCGGAAGTAAGGGCGAGGATTGTGGCCACGTAAAATCGATTTAAGCCCCCAGTGGAAATCTTTCCACTGACCGTTCCAAGGCGGTTCTTCTGTGGCGATTTATTTATGTTGTTGTTTGTTACTTACTGTGTGTATCACTTGTGTCTTTTAATTTTGGATGGCCATTTGGCCATTTTGTGGGAAAGTAACTGTCCTTATGGCCTTGCTTTGTTTAGGTTTCCATTATGGTCTGGTCGCTTAATGTTTGTATTTCTTTCCCTTTCGTGTCTTTGATGGGTGGAGTAAGTTAATTGTATCGATTCCTGATCTTTGTTTTACTTCTACTTTGGAGCGATCAAGAGGCTGATGAAACACAATTTCATCGCCGAACCGTTTCTTAAGTCTGTTTTCAGCCTTTGTATTGTATAGCGATCTGAATCTACGCCAATCTTGTCTAATAAATCTTTATATTTCTGTAATAGGACCGTCATATAAAATGCCCTCCCTCCTTGAAGTTCAGGAATGATTGATATCATTAACTCTTCAAAGGCTTTGGAATATGCATCTTCATTTCTTTCCTCACTTGTCCCTGAACATGCAGAACATGCAAACAGTATGACCCATCTTCTTTCTTATGAATGTTTTCATTGCTCTAAAAGGAACTCATTTTTGATTTTTATTTGCCTTCACTGCAGCTGGTGTTGTGCCGTGTGGCGGCCGTAAAACGTCTCCCCGTACATTAACCATAGTGAAGTTTATATTTTACTTTTGGTCCTTTGAGATCAGCGTGAATATTCTGAGAAATCAGAAATAAATTATTGGTTTAGACTCATATTCTAGACAGGTTTTTAATTATTTGGACCCCATTTTGATTTATATCAGTCTTTGAATCGACTGCCTATTCGAAATTTGCAAAATTGCAGTATGTTTCCTCTTGCTTTCTTTGCCGGATCATTACAGGGTCACTGATGAGGCTTTATTAGCCGAAACTACGTAGTATGACCCATCTTCTTTCTTATGAATGTTTTCATTGCTCTTAAAGGAACTCATTTTTGATTTTTATTTATCCTGGTGTAAGAAGCATGGCAGTTTGGATGATACTGTAGCTCAACTGCACAATGATCATTGCTTATCCCTCGAAGAATAAGTAGCATCTTTTCGTCATTTCGTACCTCTGCGGCTGCTAAAATTGTCGCACAGGCACCAAACGTAGAAACACTTATTAGACCCTTACGTCTTTTTCTGGTGCGTTTTAGACAAAACGTACACTTGGAATTGTCAAACGCTTCTGCTTTTGATCTTGACAACCAGTCAGCTGCAGACAATGACTTGTCGTCTTCATGACCCTCAGTTAAAAATGGAGTTGGTGAAATCGACAATTTCCGTTTTGGGGCATATCTGATGTTTTGTTTACTGACATATGTTGCATAGCAGTTTGCATGCTATTGGATTTCTCTAGACTTCAAACTTGAAATGTCTGCCTTCAACTGTTCGTAAACTGGATCGGCTCTTGTCTGCATAGCATGGATAAAATTTGCTATAGAAAGTAGAAGTAAAACAAAGATCAGGAATCGATACAATTAACTTACTCCATCCATCAAAGACACCAAAGGAAAAGAAACACAAGCATGAAGCGACCAGATCATGATGGAAACCTAAACAAAGGAAGGCCATAAGGTCAAATGGCCATCCAAAATAAAAAGACACAAGTGATACACACAGTAAGTAACAAACAACAACATAACTAAACCGCAACAGAAAAACTGAATTCCACTGGGGGGCTTGGTTTTGCATTCCTTGTAGGACTGTGTCCTAGCAAATAACGCATTTTGCGAAATTTGTAGTCTTGTCAGACGGTTGAAGAACTTGCATAGCTGAAACATCACAAGCGGCCATTGTTGATAGTTTTGCTTTAAAACATCAGGCTTTAACTATCAGGTCTTATCTAGCGGCAGAATAACTAAACAAAGGAATATAATGCTTGATTGATTGACTGATTGATTGATTTATAATAATAAAAAACATAAATCAGGGAAGAGTGAGTGAGTGAGTGTTTGAGTTTGACGTCCCACCAACAGCTAAGGTCACACGGAGACGGGACCTCGGTTTAAAGACTCATCCGAAAGTCTGGAGAAGCCCGGGATCGATCCTGCGATCCCTGGTTTACAAGGCGAGTAGCGTAACCACTACATCACGGAGGCCTCTAAATCAGGGAAGAGACACACAGACAGTAGGACAAAGACAAGATAGAAACGATTGATTAATATATTGTTTGATACATATAGAAATCGGTCAGACGGTATGTCAGAGACAGGTAGAATTGATTGATTGATTGAGACAGATAGAATCGATGGACTGATTGATTGTTTGATACAGAGAGAAATTAGAAAAAATACAGACAGACAATTTGACAAATACAGATAGATTGATTGGTCGATTGTTGATTAATTTGCTACATACAGAAATCAGGAAAGACAGACAAACGATATGACAAAGACAGATAAAAACGATAAGAATCAAAGTGTTTAATGCATAAAAAGATAATATTAAGCGAAACACTTTAAAACAACAATTATAACTACTACTTGTAATCAATTATCAATCTGGAAATACCAAGTAATTTGATTTTCCTCAACACCAATATCACGGCCTTAAATGAGCGAAACAAAAAGGCGCTTTGATGTTTACCGCGATTTTCACTAAACAATACTTCGCGTGACGTCAAATAAACACACTGCTACATAGACAGACGCGTCAAACGAAAATGTTAGATTCTACGAGTGTTGATTCGCAAAATTAACACGATTTCATGACGATATTATTAAAATATGTGCAGTAAAGTCTATAGATTGTTTATTCTTTTCTAATTTTTATTAGCTTCGTTATCGCGTTGCACTGACATACTATATTAAAGTGCATTCAGGATACAACTATGTCGCCTTTTCCCGGTCCGCGCATCTGTTTCACCGTCTTCGAATGTAGTCCTTCATGTAGCTACTTATCATTACTCCATCAGCTCGTAAGCATACACTTCATTGTAGTTTAAAAACTAGAATTTTAATAGGAATCATACATATGTTTTCGTTTACGCAAGTGCGTGTACATTAATTTACGGCAAGCATATTTGTAGGCGAACACGCTTTGGAAGACCAAGCGCAACGAATAATTATCATGATAAATATACAAAAAAGTATCTCGTCGAAAGACATTTTACAAACGAAAACGCATTAACTATACTATACCCTCGTATATAGCTCAAATTGGTCTTCTTGAAACTGCCTATATGATACACAGTTCATGATTGTATGCATATGTGGAAAGTGGGAGGGGTAACCCAAACTCTTGTGAAAGCTTATTTATATGACAATTCAAACTTGAAAAGGCTTTCAGCTTTCTGTAGGAATGCATTCAATATGTGTATATAATAATAAACACATATTTATTGGAACAGAACATATAAGAAGGACGTTTACGCTCAATGCGTATTTCATATACTTTTTTGCTTATATTGTTTAAGGCTTAGGGTCTACATAAAAATGGCACCCTACTGAAAATCTGCGACCACAATTCGATATTACAACGTGCCTGGAAATGTTACAGAATACCTATAGATTGCATTTTTGCAGTCAAACCTTTTCTGGCGGGTATGTTGTGCCAGCTCAAAAAGTAGTGGCCGTACAGAGATCTCCGCTTAGTCTATAGGGCTGCATGATAGCTCTGTGGTTAGTGCACTTTCCTCTGATGTTAGAGGTCCGCCAGCGGCAAAAAAATTTCGGTGTCCGAACACAATCCTTTGGCATCATTTGCAGGGATGAATGTAATAAAGTGCACCGCGATAGCGTGATAGCTCAGTGGTTAGTGCACTTGCCTCTGATGCTAGAGGCTCCGGTTCGATCCCCCGAGGCGATGATTATTTCGGTGTCCGAACACGCTTCATTGGCGGTCACCGGAAAGACCGAAATCACCGAAATATATCGAAATCACCAATGAAATCACCGAAATCACCCTGGGAATGACAGAAATCACCATTGTATGGTTGGGTGGGAGTGATATAGGGTGTGGTAGGTGTGATGTGCGGTTGGGAGGGGTAAGATAGGATAAGATAAGATAACTGAAGTCCCCTCCTACCAATATGTGGGCATTTCTATTTGACATTATCCTGGCCAAGGATGTATTAAAAGCCTCAAGATAATCTGGGTCAATCTGATCTGATGAACGGTAAAAAGTTCAAAGGCACAGAGTCCTACAACTAATAATATTCAATTTACACCAAACTATTTCACAGTCGGTGTCCAACTCCGGAGTTTCTGTGCAAAGCAGGCCTCTTTTGAATGGCACGAAGACACCACCATGGGCATCTCCAACTCTGTCTTTCCGGATGGCCTCAAATTAATCTGGGAAAATCTCCGAGTTTTTGATATCTGGGGTTAACCAGAATAGAAGTGAAGGCAATGGTCAGGAATCGATATAATTAACCCACAGGTCCCATCAAAGACACCAAAGGGAAAGAAACACAAACATGAAACAATAGACCCTAATGAAAGTCACCTTCCATGCATAATTCCATAATTCAAATACAACAGATCAAACCCTAATATCAAGCTAAAATTTAAAATAGAAGTGAAGGCAATGACCAGGAATTGATACAATTAACCCACAGCTCCCATCAGAGACACCAAAGGGAAAGAAACACAAGCATGAAACAACAGACCCTAATGGAAACATCAATAGCGGAAAGCCAAAAGCACAGTTACTTTCCCACAAAATGGCAAATTGGTTATCCAAAACAAAATGATATAAGCGATACAAACACTCAAAGACAAACCACAACAAAAATAAACCGCGACAGAAGAACCGCATTGGAACGGTCAGTGAAACGAAGTCCACTGGGGTGGGGTGCTGAAATCGATTTTACGGGGCCACAAGCCTCGCCCTTACTTCCACCGCGATTTAGACAAATAATTTGTAGTCCACATCAAGGCCTCCTCACTCCAACATGTCATTAAAAAAAAACCAACTCAGAGAATCCTATAATCGATATTTGGAGTCGATCGTATTGGACCAACCAGAAAATGAACAGGGCCCTGGCCGCCCAAACAAACGCCTGTATACTTTTGTTAAACAACAAAAATCAGACAGCAGTGAAATCAATTGTCTAAAGTCTAACGGCATAGACTGAAATAGCGTACATTCTGAACTCCCAGTTGCAGTGTGTCTTTGCCAAACTTGTTCCGCTGAAACTCAAACACTATGTTGAGCTACTATTCCCCCGAAAACGAAAGTCACCTTCCATGCATGACATTGTAGTAACAGCTGCTGGTGTAGCTAAACAGCACTTCAAGCTAAACCCTGGGATAGCAGCTGGACCAGATAACATCGCCCTTCGCATTCTAAAAGAACTCCATAATGAAATTGGCCCGATTCTTACAGGCATTTTCAATACCTCTTTAGCTGAAGGAACTGTCCTAAACGACTTGAAAAATGCTTATGTTACAGGTGTATATAAGAAGGGTCCAAAATCAAAACCTGAAAATTACCAACCAGTCTCACTTACCTGCATCTGCTGCAGAGTAATTAAACACGTCATTACAGCCTATATTATGTCCTACCTAGATCAAAAGTATCTCCTCTTTCAAAATCAACATGGATTTAAGAGCAATGTCAGCTGCGAGACACAATTAATACAGTTCACGCAAGATCTCTGAACACTCTGAACCAAGCTGGCCAGACCGATGCCATTGTCATGGACTTCAGCAAGGTCTTCGACAAAGTCGACCATCAAAGGCTCTTGTTGAAGCTCCACCGACTTGGCATCGACAGCACTGTAGTCACATGGATCAAGTCCTTCTTATCACACAGGTCCCAATGCGTGGTTCTCGGCGGTGAACAGTCTGATGCCTGTCAAGTACAATCAGGTGTTCTGCAAGGGTCTGTAGTTGGACCCTGCCTATTTCTCAATTACATCAATGACATTCCTGAATCTTTTAAAAGTAACATCCGACTGTTTTCCGACGACACTATCATGTACCTTACCATCATAAACCAACCAGACTGCCAAACCCTACAATCAGATCTCTCGGAATGGAATCTTGGGAAGGTGAATAGATTATGACCTTCAACCCGGAAAAGTGTGAGTTTATTAGGATCACTAACAAAGAAGCCAGTTCTATTTGACTACAAAATCCATGGTTACAAACTTCAGGCAACTAAAAATTCAAAATATCTTGGCATCCAAATATCAGACGACCTGACATGAAACAAACGCGTAAATCAGATGACAACCAAAGGAAAAAATACTCTGAAATTCATAAAAAAGGAACATAAAAACAAACATAAGGAAAATTAAAGAAACAGCATATAAAGCTTATGTCAGGCCCCTCTTACAATATTCTGCTTCAAGTTGGAATCCATGGCAAAAGAAGTATATACACTACATAGAAATGGTCCAGCACAGAATCGTTCGTTACATCTTTAACGGCTACAGCTACACCAGTAATGTGAATTGTCCAGTGTAAGGGTATACTTCTCTGCAACTGCAACAGACAGAAATCCAAAATCCCATGTTTTTAGATATATTTATATTATTCAAAAACAACTAACATTATTTTAACCTTTCTGGCTTTCTTTGGGCACTGAAAATATTACTGCTTTTTCCACCCGCACTCCATGTAATACTCATCTTGAGGTGTATTGGAGTATCCGGCAGATTCAGATTCAATTATCGCTAAAATATATATAAAAAGGAAAGATATAGTTAATTTATGATAAAATACATGCATTTTTAAATACAATTTATTTCGCTCGGCATTTATATTATTATTTTCAATAATTACCCCCCTCTTCTGTGTCTTCTGGCAATTCAACCTTTGAAATGGAATATATGAAATAAATATAAAAGAGGGTGAAACAAGAGCATCGGTGAAACCGAGGGATGCTCCCCGAAGATGCGCAGTAGTAGGAGGGTTATTTTAGTGAAATGATCCTATACACTGAAGTTTGATAGGATTTGTTTGAAGACAAAGGTTATGGGTACTCTTTACAACCATCTGAATGAGGAGGTTCTAATGAGTACCCTCAGCTGATGTTTGGAGTACAAATAAAGAAACTAGGTAGTGACTTTCAACAAAGAATGCAAAAAAAAGGAGAAATGTAAGGCCCATTCCCTGCAAGGACCTGTAAATCTTTAACCATAAGGCTAAGAAAGTGATTTTCAATGGAAAATGTCACAAGGAATACACATGTAACATGAAAGCCCTATTACCCATGGTTATGAAATAACAGGAGATATTTTTTTGAAAAAGGGGAGATAATTAGTGAAAATAAGCAATATAGTTATGGCCCTTTGTCAGAATGTAGGTTTTCGTGATGTAAGTATGTGTGTGAAGTTTCATGAGAGTAGGACAAATACTTTTAAAATTTTGACTGGAGTTTAAGTTGTTTGGGTATGGCCTGACAAACACACACCCAAAAGCAATTTGTCAGGATGTAGATATTGTGATGGTAATTATGTGTGATATGGTTCATGAGAGTAGACAAAATACTTTTGAAATTATCACTAAGGTTAAGGTTTTTGGTTTAGGTGTGACTAACACACGAATTATTCTCCTTTGTCAGAACGTAGGTCTTGGGATGGTAAGTATGTGTGTAAAGTTTCATAAGAGTAGGGCCAATTCTTTTGAAGTTATGACCAACGTTACGTTTTTTGGTTAAGGCGTGACAAAACCGCGTTCCGTGGCGTCTGATCTGGACCTGCACTGTTTTCCACTTACCCCTTTTGGGGTTTCCAGTAGCAAATGGGTTTAACCAAAGTCTAAGAATTCCCTAGCTTAGTGATTTTCAACAAAGACTGCAAAAATAAGGAGAAATGAAAGGCCCCTTCCGTGCAAGGGCATGTAAATCATAAACCATAAGACAAAGAAAGTCAGTTTTGTGTTCCCTAGTAAGTGATTTTCAAAGAAGAATGTCACAAGGAATACATATGTGAAATATGAAAGCCCTATTACCCATGGTTATGAAACAACAGGAGATATTTTTTGAAAAAGTGGAGATAATTCAGTGAAAATAAGCAATATAATTATGGCCCTTTGTCAGAATGTAGGTTTTGTGATGGTAAGTATGCGTGTGAAGTTTCATGAGAGTAGGATAAATACTTTTAAAATTTTGACCGAGTTTAAGTTGTTTGCTTATGGCCTGACAAACACACACCGAAAAGCAATATAGTTATGGCCCTTTGTCAGAATGTAGGTCTTGTGATAGTAAGTAAGTGTGTGCAGTGTCATGAGAGTAGGGCAAATACTTTTGAAGTTATGACCTAGGTTAAGTTTTTTGGTTAAGGCGTGACCAACACACGGACAAAAGCAATATGGTTTGTCAGAATATAGGTCTTGTGATTGTAAGTATGAGTGTGAAGTTTCATGGGAGTAGGGATAATACTTTTGAAGTTATAACCGGTTAAATGTTTTGGTTTAGATTTGAAACTGACTGACAAGGAGATTACTATAGGGCACCCAAAAATACTGAAGAAGGGAAGTAACTCCATGAATACTGTTGGCAGGGTTATGCTTCTTGCATTCTGCGATTTCTCTCATACTAAATTACCTTTAAAACTTTTAGAGATATGCTCCGGACAAGCTTAAGATAGCAAAAATTAAAAAGGGAAATAACTCTGTAATTACTTGTGACAGAGTTACAGTTCTTGCACTCCGCACTTCCTCTGATGGCCATCTATCATTGTATCAAGTTTCACTTAAATCCCTTCTATACTTTCAGAGATATGCTCTGGACAATCTTTTCATTGAAAAAGTTAAGAAGGGAAGTAACTCAATAAATACTGGTGACAGGGTTGTGGTTCTTGTATTCTACGATTCCCCTCATCTCCCTCTATCAGTATATCAAGTTTCACTTAAATACCTCTTATACTTTTAGAGATATAGAGTGTGACGGACGGACTGACAGAGGGACAGACGGATGGACGGACGGACGGTCGGACGGACGGACAAAGCGGCGACTATATGGCTCCCCTTTCGGGCCCTTTGTCAGAATGTAGGTCTTGTGATAGTCAGTAAGTGTGTGCAGTGTCATGAGAGTAGGGCAAATACTTTTGAAGTTATGACCTAGGTTAAGTTTTTTGGTTAAGGCGTGACCAACACACGGACAAAAGCAATATGGTTTGTCATAATATAGGTCTTGTGATTGTAAGTATGAGTGTGAAGTTTCATGGGAGTAGGGATAATACTTTTGAAGTTATAACCGGTTAAATGTTTTGGTTTAGATTTGAAACTGACTGACAAGGAGATTACTATAGGGCACCCAAAAATACTGAAGAAGGGAAGTAACTCCATAAATACTGTTGGCAGGGTTATGCTTCTTGCATTCTGCGATTTCTCTCATACTAAATTACCTTTAAAACTTTTAGAGATATGCTCCGGACAAGCTTAAGATAACACAAATTAAAAAGGGAAATAACTCTGTAATTACTTGTGACAGAGTTACAGTTCTTGCACTCCGCACTTCCTCTGATGGCCATCTATCATTGTGTCAAGTTTCACTTAAATCCCTTTTATACTTTCAGAGATATGCTCTGGACAATCGTTTCATTGAAATAGTTAAGAAGGGAAGTAACTCCATAAATACTGGTGACATGGTTATGGTTCTTGTATTCTACGATTCCCCTCATCTCCCTCTATCAGTATATCAAGTTTCACTTAAATACCTCTAATACTTTTAGAGATATAGAGTGTGACGGACGGACGTTCTCACGAACGGATACTTAAGTGGCTAGGCGTCGGCATATTGACTACTTAAGCGGCAAATTCTCTTAAGCGGCAAGCCACCTAAGAGCGAATTTTTGCCACTTAAGTACCAAAATAACGGAATAAACCACATTTGGACTCACGAATATATACTTAAGTCTCAAACTGTCCAAATTTTTTGCCCCCTAAATGTCGTTTCGTTGGTGCGGACAGACGGATGCATGG
>OY757022.1:94737641-94976258 GCA_963580285.1 Lucinisca nassula
GTATAAGCCCTTTTTGGCAGGTACTTCATACTCCGTGTCCTGAAATCTCACCTAAGTAGAATACTGTAAAGTTGCTTATTTGACTTATAGTGTTGATGTGAAGATCAGTAACGTAAGTAAAATGAGTAGAAATCAATTAACAGCGAAATCAGAGACTCCAGGACACCAGGTCAGCCTCAGCTCAGCTTACTTTACTTATCTGACAATGATGACTGATAAGTAATCTAAGTAAAGTAAGTAAATACCGCAAGACTGCTTATTTCGCTCATTTCTGGACGAAAATTGGATAAGTTGTGTAAGTAAACGACACAGAAGGCATGGATAGGGCTTTCAGATGAATTTCAGGACTCGGAGTATGAAGTATAAGCCCTTTTTTGGCAGAAAAGGCTCCAACAAGGGTGCCTTGTTGTTAAACAAACCCCGGTATTATCATTTATAGTAAGATGTTAAGCGTTATTTTATTTTGCTATGCCCTGGCTTACAAAAGTTTCCGAAGCTCTTTGCACGAGATTAAAAATTACACAGGTAAATCGTAAGTGGTAAGATGGTCGTAACTATATGGAAACGATACGACAGGTTTTCAGTTACCGGCATAACGAGACCATAAATTTTACGGTGGTCACCTAAAGTGTGTCTTAATTACATCTTAAGTTGATATATTTACGATGGCTTCGAGTTACCAACCCCAGGACTATAACTCAACGTTGCCAGTTGGGCCCATAGACTCCATCAGCACGTTGTTAACTGCCAGTTGGGCCCGTGGACTCAACCAGTATAGGTGTGACGTTACGACTCCAACTCCACTGTGCCAGATGGGTCCGTAGACCCAGTCCGAATAAGAATGACGATACAGTTCCAACTCCACTGTGTGCTAATCGAAGTCTCAGCTAAGCCAGTCTACCCACAATTAATCTTAACCCTTGTCCTGCTGAGTCCGGATATGCCTTACCTTTCAAACAATGTAGATCCAGATCAAAATGCTTCTGAAGAAGCCATCCGATCAGGATCTACATTGTTTGTCATTCAGATTGTAAATTTGTTGCAATAATTTGCATCAAGTAATCTGATTGGTTGATAATCAGTAGTGGGTGCGGCATATATGAATATTCAGTAGGACAAGGGTTAAAGCGCCAACAAAGAGGCCAAGGGAAATCTAGATGAGACGGCCATTTTTTAATTTTTTTTCGTTGTGTTTTTAAGAGAAAATAAGGCTTGATATTAAATGTGAATCGTCTGTAATTTCTAGCCTTATTTCTCTGAAAAATATGGAAAATAAAAACCGCCTACTTTCAAAGCCGTCTACGAAGCGTAATTGGTGCTAACCCCTTAAGACGCCGGAAAAAAAAAAAAAAAAAAAAAAACTACATCTGAAACTGTCGTCTGCGTATGTCGTCTGTTGAATCTTTTTACAAACTTTATAAAATATTTTTGCACACAGGCAAACAGTGTGGACCCTTTAGTTTATGAATTTGTAGCAATAAATTACATCAAGTCATTTGATTGATTGATAGACAGAAATGGGTGTGGCTTAAATGAATATTCAGCAAGATAAGGGTTAACTCTTTTATCTCAAAGTTTCTGGAGTGGACTCTTCCATATTTCAATTTGGGCACATCCATACTTCTAAATGTAACAGAACACCTTTGGCCGGTGAGCCGCCGGAGTGACAGGCCGACACTCTACCGCGTCGCTATAAAAGCCGGCGTGTACCACAAGGCAGTATAACTTTTTACTCTTTTCAGCTACTGACGAGTGAATATCTTCTCTTGCAGATTTTCCAGGCGGATTACAGAGGATTTTAATTGTGTTTTTAATTGTGTCTTAATTGTGTTTGTGCTATTGTGTCATTGCAATATTGGATAATTATATTTGTTTATTACAGATAACATTTGTGTTTGTGCTATTGTGCTATTGTGTCATTGTAATACTGGGATATTGGATAATTATATTTGTTTATTACAGATAACATAGAGGTTAGTGCCCTTATTCTTACCAACTATCATACACTGTTTGTTTTTATACTCCTATATCACATTTTTGGAAGTTATTTTATTAAAGGTAAACATGAGTATGAACATTAGCAACTCATCCCAAACCTTGGAGAACATGATCAATACCATGATCAACACCCCATTACCTGTATCTCCATGCTCCCCAAACTCTAGGGACAGCTCATACGGTCGGGGAGAAAGGGACCTGACCATCATGGTGGAAACTCCCAATACCAGCATCTCAAGTCCCGGGACTTCAATCTTGTCGGGATCCGAAACCTCTGGGTCACTTTCCCCCTCCCCCTCCCAGGATAGAAGCCCGCGGACCTATGCCGAGGTCGCTTCCGGTCTAACCTCCCCTGTCATGACAGAATCCCACCAGTTCCACCCACAAGGCAAGAGCCCTCAGACCATAGGGACTATGGCGCAGTCACCCTCTCAAGAGACCCCAAGCCCAGCCAGTCCAGGAAGCCCAACTACCAGCTCCAGCACTCCTAAGCCCCAAAGAAGAAAAGCAACCGCCACTAGACCCACCGGGGTCACGGCGGCTGGGCCTATCATAATGGGGGGGGGGGGGATTAGCATAACCCACACCACCGCCAAATCCCCCAGATTTTATACCCCTAAAACCAGCCCCACAGTCAGCCTACAGTCCAATTCAATTCAAAACCCGGCTACCCCTTTAACTCTTAAAAAGAGGAAACAGGTCGACAGATCCCCCCTCTCCCCAGACGACCAGCCCAAACGAGCCAACGTAGGCACCTCCCCCATCAACCCCAATGAAGGGGACGATTCCTTTGATCGCTCCTTGCAGAATGTAGTCAATATGGCAGTCAACAACATGAGCTGCCATGGATCCAATGGAAGCCCAAACACTACACCCTCCCCAAGCCCACCCCGATCCCCACCACTATCCCCATCCCTCACCTACGTCACCATTACAAAGGTCGGGGGACCCATCTCAAAGTCAGAAAGGAAAGAAACTATCAGGGACTTCACAGCCTTTCTTAAATACGACAATATCAAATACACCCTTGGAACAGAAGCTAACCCCGGGATCACCTTCAAAATAACAAGCCAGGCCAGCCATAAAGCAAAACATTACACAGCCAACCACAGGCTGTCCTTCGAGCCAAAAGCTCAGCTGTCAAGCAGCCCCCCAGTTGGCAGAAAAAGGGGTCCAAAGACCCAAATACCCGACCCTCCAATAAACTCCAATACCGGCACTGGCATTCTCAAAAGCACAGGCGTCATCGAAAATGTCCCCATAGCCACTGACCTACAAGAGCTGAAGGTCAAACTCAACACAAGTGGGCACAACATAATAAAAACAAAACGTGTGCTCACAAGAAACAAAAAACCAACCAGGGTAGTGAAAGTGACCTTTCAAGAAAAGGTCGCGCCCAGCATTATTAAAACAGCTGATAGGACCTACTTAATCCAACCGTGCAGGGTACCGTACATACGGTGCAACTCCTGCCAGTCTCATGGTCATTCCGCGGGGAAGTGCCCAAACAAAATAAAAGTCTGCCCCCACTGTAGCATGTGGCCCTCCCATCACCAATGCCAAGTCAACTATAGATACAGGAAATGCCCAAACTGCGGGGGGCCACACGGTGCAGCTCACCCCCAGTGCCCTATCTTCCTCACATACAAAAGGAAGGTAGATACCCTTAACAGAATAACCAGGGAGGAATGGAACATTAGGCGTATACAGGAGTCCGTCGTTCATGTTGCACACCCATTAGACGATGCCCCCACTCATAACCCCACCCAAACACCTCCCACTATAACCCAGATGCAGACACGGCCCATAGCCAGCCCATCAGTACCAAATTATCCCATACCTACCTAGCCATACACCCAGCCATAACCAAACGTATGTTACAACAGAACAACTCATCACCATCCTCGTTGAGGTGATGAAATTGGATAAATTGACCCTAGCCCCAAAAGACAAAGCGAAAGCAGTGGGAAATATCGTCAGAACCCACACCCACATAAACCCACACCTGAGTACAAACATAACAGACACCCCGGCTAGACAAAAAACGCACTGCCATACAAATGCCACCAACAGGCGTATAGCAGCACTAAGAGCAGACAACCCAACTCCCATGGATACCTCAACACCCAACCCAACAAACCCGACCCCAAGCCCATAGACATTCCAACCCCCACCCACCCGACCCCATAAGGGTATATAATGGCGGACTCCACTGCAAAACCACCCCCTCCACCAGCCTCCCGACTTGACGTTCTGCAGTGGAACTCCCGTAGCGCTGTCAATTTACATCAACTTAGAGCCTTTCTAGATGAAAAAACAATATCCCCCACGCTATATGCCTACAAGAAACCTGGTTCAAAGATAATAAAAGAACCCCTACGATACCGACATTCAAACTTGCCGCCATCTCCAACAGACAGGAAAAAGGAGGAGGTGGCGTAGCCATTTATATGAAAGATAACATCCCATTCGAAAAGCTAGACCTAAATATCAATGACCCCACTTTTGAATCGTGCGCTGTCACCATCCATCTGAAAAACTGTAAAGTAGCCTTGATAAACTGTTACGACCCGCCCAGCAATAAAAACGCTACAAAAGAACTAGATAGACTAAGAAAACTTTTCGATCATATCCCGCACCAAAGCTACATACTTGTAGGTGACTTTAACGCCCATGACACGCTATGGAGCCCAAAGCAGAACCCAAGGGGGAAGGCACTATCAGAGTTATTACTTGAATACGGGGCTACCATCCTCAATGATGGGGCACCAACCATGGCAGAAACTGAATCTTCACCTGACATCACCATAGCCACCCCAAACCTCTCAGCCCGCTCAGAATGGTATACCCTTGACAATTCCTGTGGTAGTGACCATCTCCCCATTTTGTCCAAATATAATGCCAAATACAACACCACGGGAGCAGCCGTTTCCCAAAAATGGAACCTAAACAAGGCCGACTGGGATCTCTTTAAAAATCTCTGCTCACAAAAATTAGAAATTAGTGACAACCAAAACATAGACGAAATTGCCAACCAGTTTAAGTCCACCCTAAAAGAGATCTGTGACAGTACAATTCCAACGACCTCAGTTAAATATAAATCAAAGGCTTGAGAAGCCTCAAAGTCGGTGAATTACAAAAGCTGCATTTGAAACACTTTACATGTTTAATCCGGACTTACACTGTTTACCAGTACCCTACAGGCGAAAATTAACGTGCTTTGGATCGTGTACGATCGACACAAATTTACTAAATGGAAAACGGAGTTCATGCAGTTGTTCACGTGACCATCACTGATTTGGGAAAACCAATATTAATAGAACTTGAAACGTTGCGCTATTTTTATCGATGCAACATATGGGTCAGAGCTATCTATATAGTCTTGACAGGAATCGTGTGAACACCGAATACCCAGAGCAGACGCCGCGGAATGTGGCGTCTGCTCAGTAGGTTGCACAGGGACTACACTGTGGCATTTGAGGGTTAAACGAAATAGTATAAGAATGCCAGGTTGCTCAGGTAACACGCTGTCACGTGACGTCTTACGGAACATTTCATTCATAAAGTATGCCAAGTCGAGTAAACATAGACTTTTTGCACTTCTGTTGAGAACCCTGAAATGTTTAAGAGCAAAAATGAGTAGCTCAGACTTTATATGTGGTACCGTTATTAGATATACAGCGTAGACCTAGTTCGGAAAGACAGTAGATTGCTTCTTATCAGGGTGGGCACTGTTCGACATATGTATGTAGCAACAGTTTTGAACATGATTCAGGCCTGTACGCAAACTCTGAAAAGGGGCGGTTGACGGTGCGAATTTCAGGTATTTTGCAGAAGATAAAAAACTGCATGAATCTGAGATAATTTCCAAAAGCGGGGAGGCGCTGCGTTTACACCTTCCCAACTGTGTGCGGACCTGCATTAACCGGTGAAATGATTTTTTAGTAATTGTTTAAACATATCGCTTACAGATCACTGTTATTCAGGATCTGGGATGCAGTGGTGGGACTGAGCGAGGAGAAAAGAGAGAGGAGAAACTATGATAAACATTGTAGATGCTGATCGATGGATCTACACTGTTTGCAGCTGCGACATGAAATATTCAGCACAGATTGTGTTGCATATGAGGTTAAGCATTAGCAGTGCAATACTCGAAATTCAGAAAGATGAATCGATATACAGAAGGGAAATAATTAATCACATTAACAAATGACAAGTACATGTAAATAATTTGACGGAAAATGCTTCCATATATATTTTTTTTCAGACAAAAAATTGACTTAATACTTTTCTTATAATGAAGCGATTTAACGGGTGCCCACAGTCTACGTTATTAAACAGAGAATCTGTTGCTTGCTATTGTCCGCGGGACTATCACTTACCATCTGATTGCCGTTGATCCTGAACTGGCATTCCTAAGACGTCAGAGCGCAGCAAAAGAAAGAAATTATGGACTGTGCTCGTTTGTTTGTTTGATTTGAGGTTTAACGCCCCCGTCAACACTGTATATGTCATTTGGCGACGATACTTCCAATTTTATGGAACTTTTACCCGATACTGAGATGAAATGACATCTCAAGCCCTGTCGCAAATTGAAACCAATAGGGTTTATGAGCATGGATGGTCCGACTCGCACCGCTTTGTCTGGGCAGGCTTAGATGCTCTAAGCGGTTTACTAGTACTCGTGTGTGGTCGGTTTCAGCTCTACGTGGAAGCATCATGCAGCCCATCTATTTATTCAAGCCCCGTTTGGCGGGGACGGATGGACTGTGCTTATGCACTTGAACATTGGCAAGCAGAATCTACATAATCAGACGCCATATAACGCGATGTCTGATCAGATCTACTATGCTTGCTTAAAAGTAAACGAACATTCCGATTCTCAGTTTAGGACTATTTTCCCAACCTACACTCAGAGACGATCGACCCACCGGTACACTCAGTGCTTTGATTTTGTAAGGAAACGTTATATTATAGCGCTTACACATAACATACATAGCAGGCGCATTCTTTTAACAGCTCTTAACCCGAGTTTTTTTTTTCTATTAATATTATTTTTCTCTCTTCATACATCGATTGAAGGTGCTCGTTAGAACTGTCTCAATAAAGATGTTCTAACGAGTACCCACAATCTTTGTAATAATAATGTATACCCTGTAGACACTATTTTTCTTTGTATTTAGCGGGGAGACAGGGTGCTCTTTACATTCATCATGTGAACAAGTCCGTTAAAGGAACACCCCCTAAACCGTAAACTTTATATAGGGAAAACTGGGGTTTACTGGGGTATACATTATTTGTTTTTATTTATGCTCCAAGACAAAGGTTGTGGTTAAATCAGCGAATGCAGAGGATTATTTAATATGCCTCTAGTTTAAAGGACATGGGCATTAAAAAATATCTATCTTCTTACACGGACTGGGGATAATGAGAGCAGGCAGCCATCACTTCATTTACCTGTTACTTGATCTTCAATTATCGCCTATTATTGTTATCAGCAGACAAAACAAGAGGCTGGTGTAGCTGTAACCGAATATAAAGCTCCAGATAATAAGGATATTTAATGCATATATATCCGTAACATTTGACCATTACTTGCAGGTGCATACATATTATCCTGTATAGCTAATTAGGTTTGGGGTCGTTAACCTGGGTGGTTCTCTTGCACATGGGGGCTGCAGTTAATGGTGCACTTAGTGGCGACCATCCGCGTGGTGCATGTTCGGACGCCATAATTTTATTTGCTGGGAATTGAATCAGAAATACTACAATGGCATTCATAGACCAGGAATGTCATTTGACGTGTCACCCGACAGGGGTCTTCTTGCATCAAAGACAAAATGCAGTATCTACCACGAACACAAACGGACTGATGCTATTTATATGATAATCGTTAGAATTGCACCCCCTCCCCACCCCCACGCCGATTCTAACCAATACCCACAACAAATATGTTTTTGGAAAATTAGATCTATAGTATAGAAAACTGACAAATGATCAACTGTACGTAATCTTCGTACTTCATGAGAGGGTGTGGCAGTATATATATATTATATTATAAATAAAGAAAGATCAAATGCGAAATTATTTCTACTCATTGTCCTGTTATCTAGAGCTTTGATTTGTTTGACTTCTGCAGTCATTGACTCATTTTATAGATATGCCTACTGCAATCATACAACTTGGACTCGACTAATTTTATACACATTATCCAGTATAAAAAGCATGTACGAATATCATATTCGAAATAGAAAAGAATGTTACTGTATTTTTTTTCTTACTTTTCCGTACCGAAACACAACAATCTTCAGTGACCTCCGACCGATTGTATTCATCCGCCAGAAAATTTTAATATCGTAAATATATCAAACTGTTTGTGTTAATGAATTGTAAATACATAAAATCATAGGTGTATCCCAAATCAAACAATTCTACGCCAAGGCTTTCAGATCTCAGATAAAACTGCAAAGACTACACAGTGGGCGGAGGGATATAAGTAGTAATAAGTCGTAGACAACCGCCGACCACTATAACTTCAAAAGCATTTGAATAGAAGGAAGCTGATAAGTGTCATCGGACGATGACTAAGGTCTTGTGAATAAATTCACCGACCGAAAACTACTCCCACCCTGGTGGAATCAAGATTGTAGGAAAGCCATAAATCAACGCGAGCAAGCGAGGAAGAAATACTTGAAAAATAGAACTTCCGAGCTTAAGAATAACTACAATAAAACTAAGGCACACGCTAGAACCACCCTAAAAATAGCACAAAAACAAGGGTGGCAAGAAATAGTCAACAAACTTAACCATAAGACCACTAGTAAGAAAATGTGGTCTACTTTTAATAAATTTAGGGGTAAACCTACTGAAAAGATAAACTGTCTCAAAATTAACGGCCAGACCATAACTAATGATAGAGAGAAAGCAGACGCCCTTGCCAACCACTACTATAATATGTCGAAAACCTCCAACCAAGATCCTGCCTTCCAAACAATAAAAGAGACCGAGGAGAGAACCTTCAACCAATCTCTCCCTGACCTCTTCAACGATGACCGAAGAAGCAGTAACCTGAACTGCGACTTCACCCTATTTGAACTTAATGAGGCTCTGCAGAGTAAACGCAGCACAGCTCCAGGAGCGGACAAAATTCATTATGAAATGCTGAAACAGCTCCCACCAGATAGCAAACAAAAACTCTTAGACCTCATAAACACTTCCTGGCGTAGAGGAGAAGTCCCCACACAATGGAAACTAGCCACAACAATCCCAATAAAAAAACCACTCAAGGATAAGCTGGATCCACAATCATATCGACCCATCTCCCTCACCTCATGCACATGTAAAACTATGGAAACCATGATCGCCAAACGCCTCTCCAACTATCTAGAAGCTAATAATATCATCTCAGACAACCAATCAGGCTTCAGGCCTAACAGATCCACAACTGATCAACTTGTCCGACTGGAATCAGAAATAAACATGGCTTTCATGGAACACAAAATCCTAGTAGCGGTAGCCCTCGATCTTGAAAAGGCCTTTGACCTCATGTGGTCAACCGGCACCATAACCAAACTAAAGGAATACGGAATAAGTGGAAACATGCTAAAGTGGATCCATAGCTTTCTCAAGGATAGAAAAATTCAAACCCGAGTTGGGGACAATACCTCAGAGGAACTAATCCTGGAAAACGGCTGCCCCCAAGGCTCTGTACTAAGTCCCATACTCTTTAACGTAATTGTTAACACCCTTCACGAGGCCCTGAAACCACATAATAATATAGGCCTGTCACATTTTGCCGATGATAGCGCGGTGTGGGGGAAACGCTCTACCCTAGGACTGGCGGTCAAAGACCTACAATCAGTTCTAAGAGAAATCGAAACCTGGGCACTAAGATGGGGATTCAAAGTATCAAACCTAAAGACTAAAGCAATCATATTCAGCAAACGACGAAATCTGAAGACCACTCAAAACAAACTATACCTTTTTGGTAGGGAAATAGAATGGGCCCAGAACATCAAATTTCTGGGCATGATCCTCGACAAACATCTGACTTGGAGAGATCACATTAAAGATCTCAAAGAAAGATGTGAAAAAGACCTGAACCTACTACGAGTAGTGTCAGGTACCACCTTTGGAGCTGATAAAAAGACACTCCTGATCCTATACAAAGCCCTTATTCTTAGTAAGCTAGACTATGGAGCCCAGGCTTACAACTCCGCGTCAGAGAATATCCTTAAAACTCTGAATATCATTCAAAACCACGCCCTCAGGATAGCAACAAGAGCATACCGATCTACCGCAATCAGCGCACTAGAGGTAGAATGTGGACTTAAACCACTACATCTACGAAGGGAAGAACTCATACTAAAATACTGGGCTAGATCCTCCCCACTTGGCAAATCCCTCCCAGTGAATGATCTATTAACAGATCATGGTTGCTATTCATGTACGAGAGCCAAGAACTACAACCCATATTGTAAGAAAGTCCGTGCCCTCCTGAAAGAGCACAACATACCCGATAAGATCCAGGCACCCAAGTACAGATCCAAATGGGATCTCAAACACAACACACCCTCCTGTTACCTCCATCAGGTCCTGGGGAGGAAAGAAGAAAATACAAATGAATACATGAACAATAAAAGCCTCTCTTATGTTCGCACCAGCCATGCTGGGAAAACTCTAATCTACACAGATGGCAGTAAGGACCCCACAACAGGAAAAACCGGCGCCGCATTCGTTGTCCCAGAGAGAAATCTTCACGTACCGATTAAAACAAACCAACACCTCTCAGTATTCACAACTGAACTGATTGCCATTCACTGGGCCATCTCCTGGGCCATCACAGTTAAGACACCCAAAGCCACAGTACTCACGGACAGCCTAAGCGCTATCCAGGCCCTACAGTCAGGAAAATCCAAAACACGACCTGACCAAATTGACTCAATCCTGTCTAAACTAGATAAAGCAAAAAGAGAAGGGCAAGACATTGAAATCGACTGGATCCCATCCCACGTCGGCATCCCCGGTAATGAGGCGGCCGACGAAACAGCCAGATTAGCACTAGATATAGGTATTAAAGATTATACTCTCCCTTCAAAACGGGAGATCTATACAATCATAGACACCGCCATAACGAGAAAATGGCAAGCTCTATGGGATAGAAACCCAACCAACACCGGGAGGCATTACCAACTCCTCCAGCCCACAGTGGGTAAATCTGCCCACCAATTTAGCAACAACAGAAAATTAGACGTGGTAATTTCCCGTTTGAGATTTAACCATAACAGCCTAAATGCCAACCTCACTCAACTAGGAAACACAACGGGTCTATGCAGAAAATGCGATAACTATGAACTAGAAACAACACAACACATCTTGTTTGAATGTGTAACAAACGCCCATGCACGAGAAGAGATAAAATCTGAAATGTTCAAATTAGGATATGAATCGGTACACCTACAAGATCTCCTCGCTCCCCCCGAAAAACACTGCTCGGCCATAGCCGAGGTGGTTAAGAAATTCCTTAAAGACACAAATTACTGGGAAGTAATATAAGAAAAACAGCTTTTGTTACCCACACACCGCGCTTAGGCAACCATCACCTACCTTCAATCTGCACCTGGACCTGAGACGGGGGCGTCAAAGCGAGACACTGTGGTTGCGGCTCATTTGCTTTGCACTTATGGGTGCCCCGCCGAGGCTACCCCCCGTCAAAGGACAAACCAATGACCCTCCCATACCTTCAACATCATAACAGACCACGGGCAAGGGTGCATCATAAGAAAATCCCATAGCCCGAAAACTCCCACGGACATGCTTGAACCTGCGGCGACAAGCCGATTCGGGACACTGTGGTTGCGGCTCATGTGCTTTGCACTTATGAGTGTTCCGATGAGGTAACATGCCGCGGCAGGACAGGCAGCCCCCATGGGAAGGTAATTCTTCACAATAACCGCGCCACCCGTTAACTTGGTTTTGAACAAGTTACCCTAAGAGCCGGACCGTGCCTTTGTGGGGGGACCCCTCTCACAAGCCCGGCCCGCCCTGTGCACAGAATGGGAAGCCAAAATATGTGACGGATGGCGGGGTCATATTAGCACAAGCACAATATGCACTAATGACTTTTGTTTGTATTACAGGTACAGGTGGGACCCCGGGGGACTAGAAACTGGACACAACTACACTGATCCGAGCGCACACATGGGGTCCCAAAGCACTAATCCGACTTTTCTATTTCAGGAACGAGAGGAGGCTCGACGGAGCCCGTCAGGACAACATCCTGAGGGCACCTGGGAGAAAGCCCGTACTGGGCTCCCCCTAGGTACCAACAGAATGAAATCCCCTGAAGTAGGCAAAGCGAAGGCATAAATACTGCCAGAACAGAGCATACAAATGGGGACAGGTCACACGCTAAATATCTTTATAGGCGGGGCAACGGCAATATCCACCATTTGCTAGGTATTTGGAAATAGGAAGTCCCTTAAAAATGCCTTTTGGAAGACCATTCAAAAATAAAAATTAGTGGGATTGCAAAACGGCTGATTAGCCTCATCACTGCCTTTCCCAAACAAACACATACCTCCAAACACATCACGAAGACACACCTGTCCAATTTTGAACCCCACTTGCATAGGCAGGTCTCCGTGATGAGAGCACGGGTACTAGGACTTTTTGCAATAGCCGGAATTGGCTGGTCTATTAGTCACCCATCCTGGCTCACTTTAGATGCCTGTTCAAAATTCAAAAATTTCATGCGTTATCACCCTTTAACAAGCATCGTGACCGAAGGCGTTTTCTTTGCCATGTCAGGGGTGGAGGCAGAGAATAATGGAAGCCAGAACTGATAATGTATGTTAGCTTTTTTCCTCGGCCAGACATTCGAAAACAGGGCTGTGCTCTGACACATTTGGCAGTCGAAATTGGCAACACGTCATCACATACTAGAGCCCGTCTTTGGTCTGTTTCCTGCACTCAAAATTCTAAAATCGCTATAGAACTGTGTTTCTTAGGACAAACGCTGTACATTGGGTGCGATTTGTGCCTTCCTCCGATTAAGAGTTCAGTATATTCCCATTGGTCAGCTGACACCTGTCGAATTGACAAGTGCCAGCACATTGGAGGCCCTGGGAAGAGCAGTTCATAAACTAATCCCATTTAGCGAGATGGGGGTAGCCCCTATGTGCTTTTAGCGCCCGGTTACCTTACAAAATCTATCAAGTCAAGTCAAGGCAGTATAAGTGTGCTAACTATTTATACCCCACTCCACATTGTCTGAGTCCGAGAATCATGTGAACTTTTAATGCACAAGTGGGTTATTTACGGTGGGCGCCAAATGTAACAGGTGAAAAAGTGCTAAACACCTTTGACCCGGCCGGGGATCGAACCCGGGCCGCCTGAGTGACCGGCCAACACTCCACCGCGTCGATATAAAAGCCGGCTTGTACAATGCAGTACAAAGATGCTAAATACTTTTACCCTATGACATAGGTAAAGAGTTAAGTCAAAGTTTGTGTTGTAAACAGCGTAGGTCCTGATCAGACGGCTCAATCTGAGCCGTTTCATCTGGATCTACACCGTTTGCATGTGCATCTGTATCAGTATTTAGGGTCGAAAGATCATGTACATTAAAACTTCAATGGCTCCATCACGAAAACACGCCTATATAAATCAGACCCCCTTGAACCCCACTTATATATAGTAAACCTGGGGTTTACAGGGGTAAATATTATTTTTCTTATTTCTGCTCTAAAATATAGAATGTGGATACTCGTTAGAACCGCGGTTTAAACGTCGAGGCGGTTCTAACGAGTATCCACAATCTATATTTTGTGCAGAAATACGAGAAATATCACAATTTTTCACCTTAAAATTCTTTTTTTTTCGCCAGTAAAATTTACAATATGAGTGAGTGTTTGAGTTTTACGTCTCACCAACGGCTAAGGTCATATGGAGACGGGACATCGGTTTAAAGACTCATCCGAAAGTCTGGAGAAGCCCGAGATCGATCCTGCGACCCCTGTGTTACAAGGCGAGTGGCATAACCACTACACCACGGAGGCTTCTAAAATTTACAATGTATTTGTATAGACGAGTTTTCGTAATGGCACACCAATTTGTTTCAGACCAGAGTAGCTCGAGCTAGTGAGGATAAATCAAGACCAGAGTAGCTCGAGCTAGTGAGGATAAATCAAGACCAGAGTAGCTCGAGCTAGTGAGGATAAATCAAGACCAGAGTAGCTCGAGCTACTGAGGGTAAATCAAGACCAGCGTAGCTCGAGCTACTGAGGGTAAATCAAGACCAGAGTAGCTCGAGCTACTGAGGGTAAATCAAGACCAGAGTAGCTCGAGCTACTGAGGGTAAATCAAGACCAGAGTAGCTCGAGCTACTGAGGGTAAATCACAGCGTATGTTTCAGGAGACATAATAGGAGCATGTCGTGTGTGCTCATTAGAATCACCTCATCGAGGCAATTCTAATGGGTATGCACAGCATACATTTTCAAGATACGAGAAAATTCTCCCTTAATTTCTCAATTATATTTATTTCTGTAGTTATGAGTTTTTTTCCTGTGAACTCTAAGAACAAGTTGAAAGCAGCCGTGGTAAACGAGCCATCGGTGTTCGAGCCATCGAAGTTTCACTCGCCCCCGCCGACCGGGGCTTGGAAAATAGATTGGGCTGCATGGTGCTTCCAATTCCAAGCACACCTGAAACCGACCGCACATGAATACTGGTTAGCCGCTTAGAAGGTCTCAGCCTGCCCAGGCAAAGTGATGCGAGTCGGACCTTCCTTTCATAAAATCCCTATTGGTTTGTTTGGGCGGTAGGGCTTGAGATGCCACTTCATCTCATTGTCGGGTATAGTATTCGCAGATAACACTGACAGGGTGGAGATATCGTTACGCCGTTCTGCAACGAAAGGTCAGGTGGTTTTTCTCAGGGTACTCCGGTTTTCGCCAACCTCCGATTAACGATCGGCTCGATATGAGTGTAATCAGTAATCTTGAAAGGGCCGTAACCCCCCCCAAAAAAAAAGACATCGTTACGCCCCTGTGAACGCCTTATTACATCACGAAAACACGCCTATATAATTCTTGAACCCCTTGAACGGTTTAACCCCCACTTTTATATTGTAAAACTGGGGGCGGTTCTAACGAGAACCATAATCTATATTTTGAGCAGAAATAAGAAAAAATTTAAAATATATTTGTATAGGCGTGTTTTCGTAATGAAGACAATTCAACTGTTACACCAACAAAGCTAGGGTGTATGGGGCGCCGTTTTACTATTTAATCCGTATTTAAAGATATCCATAAATCGAATTATGGATATCCATAATTTGATTTATGGATATCCATAAATCAGCCGAATAATGGATATCCATAATTCGAATTATGTATCCATAATTCGAATTATGGATATCCATAAATCGAATTATGGATATCCATAATTCGATTAATGGATATCATTAATTCAGATCGATTTATGGATATCCATAATTCGATTTATGGATATCCATAATTCGAATTATGGATATCCTTAAATCGATCTATGGATATCCATTATTCCTCTGATTTATGGATATCCATAATTCGATTTATGGATATCCCTAATTCGATTTATGGATATCCATAATTCAGATAAATTTATGGATATCCATAATTCGAATTATGGATATCCATAAATCAACACCAAAGCTTTTGGTTAAATGATTTCCCCCTAAAACACGTACTTGTTTCAAAATCTTCAAGGTCTTCATCATCGCTGGAAGATGATGGCTGGTCAAAGGGACCTATCTGCCGTGCAGCCTTTTCAGCCCGTAATGCTCCCAAAGCAACGGGCGACATACGTTGTACGCCCGCCATGTGTGCAGTTAAATATCGGAACCAGCCGTAAGATCTGGAAATTCCGGCCAACGCATCTCGTCCCTCTGGAATCTCCTCTATGAGGACTGCGCACCTAATATAATGATCCAAACAGACAATCCGTGCATGCTGTCTGGAGAAAAATGCACATGGTCGTTATATATAGTATTAACATATACTCCATATAATACTCTACTTGACGGCCCCCAACCATCGGGGCTTGAAGAAATAGATGGGCTGCATGATGCTTCCACGCAGAGCTGAAACCGACCCGCACACGAGTACTGGTAAACCGCTTAGAGGATCTAAGCCTGTCCAGGCAAAGCGGTAAGAGTCGGCCCGTCCATGTTAATAAACCCTATTGGTTCATTGGGCGGCAGGGCTTGAGATGTCATTTCAGCGCAAGGTCGGGTAAAAGTACCACAAAATTGGAAGCAACGTCTCCAAAATGACCTTTACAGTGTTGACGGGGACGTTAAACCTCAAATCAAACAAACAAATACTCTACTTGAGATGTATGGAGTACCAGGCAGATTCAGATTTATCTCCTGGCCCTCGCCCATTGGGGCTTGGAGAAATAGATTTACCGGCCCCGATAGCTCAGTTGGTAGAGTGTCCGCTCCGGGGAACGGGAGCTGACGGGTTCGATCCCGGGCCGCGACATACCAAAGTCGTTAAAAATGGTACTAGCTGCTCCTCGCTTGGCACTCAGATTTACGGGGTAGAGCTAGGACTGGTCGATCCAGTGTCAGGATAATGTGACTGGGTGTGGTATCATGTAATGTGTCTGGGACATGATACTTCAGTGAGGCAGCACTATAAAAGTGAACATTAAGCTCCCTGTCGCAACCAGACACCGTCGTGATATGACTGAAAAATTGTTGAAAGCGACGTTAAACCCGAATTCACACACACACAGAGAAATAGATTTGGCTGCGTGAGCTGAGAGTACTGGTAAACCGTTTAGAAGGTCTAGGTCTGTCCAAACAAAGTCGTGGATCTTTTTGAGCATTTCACAAATTCTGGTTTTGTGAGTTCAGGACGAGGCTGTGAGTAAGTGACGTCGTGGACTCACAATTGGAGAACTTTGAATTACAGCGATTCTCGTGCAATAAAACAGCAGTAAATAGTTCAGTATGCATTCCATTTATTCAATGCGATGAGAATTTACTGTTTTAAGTACAAAATCTGAAAAGTATGCTGTAAATTATTATTTTTCTATTTTGTTCACGTGACTCGATTGGCAAAATGGCGGCCCTCGTGGACAGAGGTTGTGAAATGTTCAGGGGGTCATGATTTCGGGACCGCTCGACCGATTTTCATAGGATCTGTGCCGGAATGTTCGCCTCATCGGGGGCAATATTTTATAGTTACAGTTTGTTTTTGTGGGTTTGATTCCCTTTAAGTACATGTGCACTTTGATGTCGGTTTTTGTCAATAAATGAGAGGCTTCCCAGTCGGCACATGGGGTTGTGACGATAGTGTCACAAACCTGTACAAAGTTTGGGAAACTATTTCCAATCTCCTCTTTAATCTGAACTGAGCTACAAAGTGATCTTTTGTGTTTATCTTTACGATTGTTCCATTTGACAAGTCTTGGTATTTTTCCAAATTAGTAAGATGATGTTATCCTCATCCCACTTTCATATATATGTATTAACAATGCTGTACCTGATATATCAACTTTTTAGAATTGTACGTGTGCTGCTATGCGGGGACCGGGGCTGTGGGACTTGGCGTAGGGATGGTATCATTCACATTTTTAACGTTCTAGAATTTTTTCGAGGCTCCTGTTTTGTTGTGGCAAGACCGTACTTTGAAGCCTTCAAACTAAGTCGTTCAATAATTGATTGTATCACTTAAATGGCTGTAGATCTCGTTGATTACAGGCTTCGTATCGGTCTTCACTACTATCGTCAAAGCAAAGTTAAAGGTGTAAATTTCTTATCAAGTTTCGAATTGGTAATAATGCTATCAATGATAATATTAAGATGCGGGGACGTAGAAAAAAATCCGGGTCCTGACTTATCGACATCTTCAGAAGACCTTACCTCATCGACATCTTCAGAAGGGTCAACGTTCTCTCATAATAGCTCAGTCTTTGTAAATAACTTCTCTGTGGTGCACTACAACGTTCAAAGCATAGCACAAAAAATTGACCCGCTGGAAACTGAATTATGTAATTTTAATGTTATATGCGTTTCAGAGACATGGCTAAGTCCAAGCATAGCTGACGACGAAATTTCTATTCCAGGTTACAAACTTTTCAGACGAGACCGTACTGGAGACACACATGGCGGTGTCTGTGTCTATGTAGATCAGAATTATTTTTCTAAAAGACGACTTGACTTAGAAATGAATAATGTTGAATGCATATGGCTTGAATTAACAGTTGACCGTAGAAAAATGTTAATTGGGACATTTTATAGGCCTCCTAATAGTACAAATGAAGTTCTAACAGCATTAGAAGATTCGATAGGACTGGCTTTTGATACGAGTATTCAACATATACTAGTAACAGGGGATTTTAATCTGGATTTATCTAAAGCAAATACATGTAGAAAAATCGATAACATTTGTCAGTATTTTGGTCTTGAGAACTTAATATTAGAACCAACACACTTTACCGAGAACTCGTCGTCCATAATAGATTTATTTCTGACCTCGAACAAGAACAATGTACTTCTTAGTGGCGTAGGTGAACCCTTTCTCAATCAGGACATTAGATATCACTGTCCAATATTTTGTGTGCTCAAGTTTAATAAGAAATCGTGTCCCGTTTTTACTCGTAATGTATGGTTATATGACAGAGGGGATTACGCATCGTTTGCTCGGGATATAGAATCTACGAATTGGGGCGCATTGAAAGATGAAGATATTGATATTTATGCAAACAATGCTACCAACTCTATTACATTTCTAGCAAAAAAACATGTTCCTAACAAGTCAGAAAAAATAAGACAATCAGACCCTGAGTGGCTAACCAATAATATAAGGAAACTTATGAGGAAGCGGAAGCGCTGTTTCGACAAATTCAAGCGAACAAATAATTTGGCTGATTTTGAAAAATATAAACAGGTAAGGAATCAAGTAACACGTGAAACGCGCAAATCTAGAAAGTTACAAACGGATAAATTAGCAGATAATTTGAAAAATAGTAATCATGGACACAAAGATTGGTGGAAAATTTTGAAAAGCTTTATAAAACCTGAACAAAAAACTTCTATCCCCCCTCTCCAAAGTAATGACGAAGTATTTTCTGACGAACAAGACAAGGCTGAAATATTGAATGAATTCTTTACATCCCAAACCCATCTTGATGACAGTGGAGCTACCTTGCCGAGGTTTAGACGTCGTGTTAATTCCTCACTCAATAACATATCGGTGTCTCCAAATGAGGTTGAATCTGTATTAAAATCTTTGAAAGTTGGTAAAGCATCTGGACCAGATCTAATAAATAACCGCCTACTGAAAGAGCTTGCTCATCCATTATCCTTTCCCCTTTGTGAACTCTTCAATTACTCGCTTTCATGTGGCCAAGTCCCGAACATATGGAAACAGGCAAATGTTACACCTATATTTAAAAAGGGAGATCAATCAGACTCATCGAACTATAGACCTATCTCTCTTCTCAGTATGATTGGCAAAGTAATGGAAAAGCTTGTCCATAAATATGTTTTCAATTTTCTTATGGAAAACAGAGTCATAACTACATTGCAATCAGGTTTTATTGCTGGTGATTCCACTGTAAACCAACTTACTGATATATACAATACCTTTTGCCAGGCCTTGGACGAAGGCAAAGAAGTGCGTGCTGTATTTTTCGATATTAGTAAAGCCTTCGACAGGGTCTGGCATAGGGGCCTTCTTTTTAAACTGCAAACTGTGGGCATCTCCGGTTCTCTAATTGATTGGTTTACGGACTACCTAAATAATAGAAGCCAACGTGTAGTGCTTCCGGGTGTATCCTCGGATTGGACCAGTCTCAAAGCTGGTGTACCCCAGGGTTCTATCCTGGGACCACTGCTTTTTCTTGTTTACATAAATGATATAGTCGAAAATATAAACTCTACCATACGACTATTTGCCGATGATACGAGCCTTTATCTTATTGTCGATAATCCAATGACAGCTGCTCAAAATCTTAATGACGATGTAGCGAGAGTTTACTGTTGGGCGGAAAAATGGCTTGTAAAATTCAACCCTAACAAGTCAGAAGTTCTCTTAATTTCTAGAAAGCATAATAGACCTTATCACCCTCCCATTTGCATGAATACCCAACCTATATTGGAAGTGAATGCGCATAAACATTTAGGGATTACGCTAAATAGTGACTGTACCTGGCATGATCATCTTGAAATTTTGAAAACTAAAGCTTGGTCGAGAATTAATATTATGCGGAAATTAAAATTTCAATTAGACAGAAAATCATTGCAAACTATTTATTTATTCATACGTCCTCTTCTCGAATACGGCGACGTCATATGGAATAATTGCGCGCAGTACGAGTCCAACGAATTAGAAAAAATTCAGCATGAGGCTGCTCGCATCGTATCTGGTGCTACAAAACTTGTTTCGATTAATGCACTTCTTGAAGAGGTCGGGTGGGAAAAACTTTCAGAAAGACGAAAGAAACACAAGCTTATCCAATTTTACAAAATGGTGAATGGCCTATGTCCTGATTATCTAAACGCTTTGGTTCCCCCTACAATTGGTAATACTTCCCGATATAACCTTAGAAATGTTAATAACTTGCAGACTGTTCATGCAAACACGCAACTTTACTATAACTCCTTCCTACCCTCTGTCATACGTGAATGGAACGAGCTTCCTCAAGTTATACGTGAATTACCTACGTTATCGTCTTTTAAATATAGACTCAATACTGGATTGAGCAAGCCTCCGTTGTTTTATTATGACGGTCGACGTCTAGGACAGATTTACCATTCTCGATTAAGAACACATTGCAGTTCCTTGAACCAACATCTATTTTCTAAAAATATTGTAGACAGCTTCCTTTGTGACTGTGGGTCAGTTGAAGACACCAGGCATTATTTCCTTGATTGTGCTAAGTACGTAGGTATCAGACAACAGCTTCTCGATAGTATCTCTGAGTTTTGTGACCCAACATTGAATACTCTACTATTCGGCGACTCAAACTTGACATACGAACAAAACAAAACCATTATGTTGTCAGTGCAAGAATTTATCATTCAAAGCCGCAGATTCAAAATTCAATAGACAGTAAGACATTTAATATAGACATTTCAATAGATTCAAAATTCAATAGACAGTAAGACATCTAATATAGAAATTTTCACCTGTAGACAAACTTTGGAATAAGGACGATTACCCTACTTGAAGTAAATCGAGATGTCTAGTGAGCGTTATACCAGTGTCATCACCGTTGCTCCCTCCGCCCCCGCCCCCCCCCCCCCTCCCCCGATCCCCAGCCAAGCAGCAGCATAGCATATCATTTGTTATACATGTATTGATTTTCACTCTAGTAATATTCTCTAAATCCATGTTAGTAACAACTGCTTTATCATGTGTGTACACATATATAGTGATGCTTCAGTCAGAGTACCCAATGGGAAACAGATTACACAAGTCTTATGACTTTCTTCTGAATCCCATTTTGTATATATTGACATGTTTGTGCTTTGTGTATTGTATCACTCATATTACGTGTAATATGTATATACAAAAAGAAATAAAGTTTAAACTAAACAAAGTCGTGCGAGTGGGCGACAGGGATTGAGATGTTTGTTTGTATTTGGGTTTAACGGCACAGTCAACACTAATTTAGGTCATTTTTGAGGCGGTCAGGTTACCTATCCACACTTTTCCTGGGCAGGCTTACTCGTACAAGCAGTTAACCAGTACAGTGTACATTCTTTCGCCAGAAACTGAAAAGATTTCATGATCAATCTCCATGAAAGAATGTTGCCGACCCCGGCAGGTATCGAACCCGCTTCCTCCGGATCACCAGTCAGACGCGCATCCGACTGAGCTACCGAAGCCGGTGGGATTGAGATGTCATTTAATCTCAATGAAGGCTTAATGAACAACATAATTGGAAGCAACGTCCCCAAAATGACCTAAATAATACTGAAGGGGTCGTTAAACCTCAAATCAAACAAAACATATCTCTCCCACACCATAGGCCACCACTAAGCCTACCCGACATTACCTCCACCTCCATCCCGGCTTTTATTTCACACATGACGCGAATAGTCGAGTTTTTTTTTTTTTTTTTTTTTTTTTGCAAAGGGAGCAGTCATTATTCATTAGGTTTATTGGCAGAGGAGAATTATGGATATCCATAATTCGATTTATGGATATCCATAAATCAGCCGAATAAATGATATCCATATTTCGAATTAAAGATATCCATAAATCGATTTATGGATATCCATATTTCGATCTAAATTAAGGATATCCATAAAACGATTTATGGATATCCATAATTCGAATTATGGATATCCATAAATAATTATGGATATCCTTAAATAATAATGGATATCCATAATTCGAATTATGGATATCCATAATTCGAATTACGGATATCCATAAATAATTATGGATATCCATAAATACGGATTAAATAGTAAAACAGCGCCCCATACGGGTGTGTGTATATGGCCATACGCTTACAAAAAACAGACAAACAACAACAAAAAAAAAAAAAAAAACAAAAAAAAAAAAAACATGTGAAAATCTTCTTGTAGACCCAGCGAATCGACATTGCTTTTCGACTGTTTGACATGTGCACTCACCGAAACTACGTTTCTCATCGATCAGAAAATAATCTTATTTGTGAAAATAACATCCATACAGCAGACACTAATCAGACTGTAGAAGTCTCCGTGGTGTAGTGGATACGCTACTCGCCTTGTAAACCAGGGATCGCAGGATCGATCCCGAGCTTCTCCAGACTTTCAGATGAGTCTTTAAACCGAGGCCACGTCTCCGTATGACCTTAGCTGTTGGTGGGACGTAAACCCCAAACACTCACTCACTAATCAGACTGTGGCATGGGTGAAAGTGTACTGCGACACATTTTATGGTGATTCGGCTCATTTAAACCCTTTCAACCACTGGTTTCCTGAAATGGATTCTGCCATGTTCAGTTTGGACACGTCCATTCTTTTAAGGGGAATGAGAACACTTGACAGTTTTCCGCCATTTTCAAAGGGGGTGGGGGCAAATTTCGGTACTTCCTGTTTGCTTTTCTATTAGCCCTGCCCCACAGAAAAAGGGGTCCACTCTTAAAGGAAAGAATTTGCTCACCAGGAGCAAATTCTTTCCTTTAAGACTTGACCCCTATTGAAATTGGAGACAAAAATACTTTTGCAGGAGTTGCCTCTCCTGAAGGTGTTCCCATTCCCCTTAAATTTGAAGTTTGCTCGAATCATGCCGGTACTAAAGGATGTTAAACAGTATAGATACCTCATAAGCCGCCTCCTCTCGGTCTAGACTTTTAAATAGCGAAATTCTTTTATTAAGACCACATTTGGGACTGTTCAAAAGTGGTCTTTTAGGGGACACTGTGTGTAGAAAACGCAAAAAAGAATGTGTCTCAAACCTTTTAAACAGGTCTTTAAAAGCAGAATGGGTCTGGAATTTTGCTGGTCTTATAAGAAAAAAATGTTTTGTTTGTTTTGTTTGGGGGTTTAACGTCCATCTCAAAACTATTAAGGTCATTTTGGAGGCGTTTGCTTCCAATTTTATAGTACTTTTACCCGACATGTAGATGAAAATGGCACCTCAAGCCCTGCCGCACAATGAAAATATGGCTTATTTGCATGGACGGTACAACTCGCACCACCATGCCTGGGTTATCCCCAGCCAATCGGGGCTTGAAGAAATAGATGGGCTGCATGATGCTTCCACGCAGAGCTGAAATCCGACCGTACACGAGTACTGGTAAACCGCTTAGAAGTCTAAGCCTGCCTAGGCAAAGCGGTGCGAGTCGGACCGCCCATGCTTATAAACGCTATTGGTTTCATTGGGCGACAGGGCTTGAGATGTCATTTCATCTCAATGTCGGGTAAAAGTTCCACAAAGTTGGAAGCAACGTCTCCAAAATGACATAAAGTGTTGACGGGGACGTTAAACCTCAAATCAAACAAACACGCCTTGGCAGGCATAGACCCAAAGACCCAAGCGGTTTAGAAAAAGACTGTTAAAAGGGTCAAAGCTGACATTGCGCAACAGATTATGAAAGCGCATTATATCAATAGTATAAAGTTGGCAAGGTTTTAGTTTCTCTGAAAATTGAAATCAATATGAATTGTTTAATCGGGCTATTGTTCCATTATTCCACCCTAAATGCAATGCTATTTGTCATGGGATGTAGAAGCCAAGCCGTTTAATCCCAAAGTGAATATTATTGGGGTGCATGTTATGACAGGATTTTCGTCGTTTTCGTATTTTTTCCTTATTAATTGATATAAATAAATACGAGAACGTATAATTTCTGTTAAAACCATACACTGAATTATGAAGCAATTACTATTTTAACATACACAGAATCAATGTTTTAAAGATTTTTTTTGTAAGGGTCTAGTGGTTTGTAAAGTGTTAACAAACAGGATTAGTTCTTGCAAATATTTGTCAGACACGTCGTTGTCTTTTAAACGCTTGGGAAATGACACTCTTAGGGAATTTTAAGTCAGCAATGAATTGATTACGAAGCAAATGCTCAGACAGGGGTGAAACGGAAAAATTAATATGGAAAACCTAAAACGTTTTCGACAGAAATGTCTGACAAGGAATCGACGATATGGTGCTTTATTTATTGTCATCGTTGGAATGACAGCATTTTTCAGCATTATCGATAATTTCGCAATTGTGGAATATACAGCATCTGATGACTTGCAGACGACAGTTACACCGGAAGGGTTCAAAACCGTATTTTCACGACGTTACAATCGTTCAAAGCCTAAAATTTTATTATGGACGACATTCTTCGGAGAAATGCTTTGGTACGAAGAGAGCAAAAATGTTTTCTCAGAGATATGTCACTCTGATTGCGCGCTTACTGCCAACAAAAGCGACATAGAATCGGCAGACGCCATTATTTTTCATCTCAATGACATCACATGGGGAGGCCACGTGCATAATATTCTTGGATATCCATTCCCCAAGTACCGCCGCCCGGATCAGGTCTGGATCTTACACAATTTGGAGCCCATCACCATGGTGTGGGGAAGTTTCTCAGTATGGCAAGGGCTGTTTAACTGGACATGGTCCTATCCTAGAGGCTCAGATATTTTTGCCCCTTACGGACAGATGAGGAGCCTCACCGCGGAAGAAGCTGCAGAAATACACTCCCCGAAAAAAGTAAAGTCAATTTTACATCACGATTATTATGAAGATAAACCTAAGCATGCTGGTGTTACAATGATAAGCGACTGTACAGATGATTCTCAGAGATACAGACTGATAGAACATCTGAGAAAATTTATTCAAATAGACGTCTACGGTGGGTGCGGCGAGTCCTGCCCCAGTGGCTACGAATCTTGTCTGGATCTGTTGCCACCATACAAATTTTATTTTGCGTTAGAAAATAGCGATTGTCGTGATTATGTTTCTGAGAAATATTGGCGATCTTTAGAGAGAGGACAGATTCCAGTAGTTGCATGGAAACTATCCATGGAAGGCCTAGTCATTCCGAACTCATATATTAATGTGTACGAGTTTGACGACTTAGATAAAGCAGGGACATATCTAAAGAAAGTAAGTGAAAACAGAACGCTGTTTAATAGCTATTTCAAGTGGAAAGAAAAATATTTAATAGATCCACACAATGGTTATTGTTCACTGTGCCAAAGACTAAAAGATTCAAGCATACCGTCGCAAGTTTACCATGATATGAATGGATGGCTAACAAGGGCCGGGTGTCCTCAGGCAACTGTGAGTATTAACCCTTGTCCTGCTGAATATTCATATATGCCACACCCACAACTGATTATCAGCCAATCAGATTATTTGATGCAAATTATTGCAACAAATTCACAATCTGAATGGCAAACAATGCAGATCCTGATCAGATGGCTTCGTCAGAAGCCATCTGATCTGGATCTACATTGTTTCAAAGATAAGGCATATCCGGGATTAGCAGGACAAGGGTTAAACATTATTTTATTACAGCATTGTATTTTGTTTGGTTTGGAGTTAAATGGCCCATTCAACACTATTTTAGGTCATTTTTGAGCCGGTCAGTTTACCTATCCACACTTTTCCTTGTTTGATTGGTTTGATTTGATGTCAACACTGTATAGGTCATTTTGGAGACATTGCTTCCAATTGTGTGGGACTTTTACCCGACACTGAGATGAAATGACATCTCAAGCCCTGTCGCCCAATGAAACCAATAGGGTTTATAAGCATGGACGATCCGACACTCAAACTGCTTTGCCTGGGCAGGCTTAGATCCTCTAAGTGGTTTACCAGTACTCGTGTGGGGTCGGTTTCAGCTCTGCGTGGAAGCATCATGCAGCCCATCTATTTCTTAAAGCCCCGAAGTTCAGGGGCCGGCCACACTTTTCCCAGCCAGGCTTATAAGTAAGCGGTTAACCAGTATAGTGCACATTCTTTCGCCAGAAACTGATAACTGCCCTTCTTGGATCAGCGGAAGGTAGAGGATGCAGAATGACCGTAGAAAAGATTTCATGATCAATCTCCACGAAAGAATGTTGCCGACCCCGGCAGGTATCGAACCCCCGTCCTCCTGATCACCAGTCAGACGCGCATCCGACTGAACTAAGCATGGTAAGGTTTCGTTAACACAAATGTATATGAAAAAAACACACACACAAAAAAAACACTTTTATATAGTAAAACTGGGGTTTATTACAGGGGTATACATTTTCTTATTTCTTTGTTTTGAGCAGAAATAAGAAAAATATCAGAATTTTACCAGAAAATTTTCATTTTTTGGCGGTAAAGTTTTCAATATATTATTTAAATAGGCGTGTTTTCATAATGTGGAGTCACCATTTATCCGTGGATTTTTTGTGTGTATAGGACGCTAGGGATATACGAATTAAAAATGTTGGTTTGTTTATATAACTATTATTTTTTTAAAATTGACTTTATCATAAAATGGCCTGTGCCAAGCAAAATTAGGTTTTCGAGCAAGTGAGCTCAATGACAACTCAAAGACGCAGTCAGAATACATGTTAACAAGTCCGTGTAATGAGCACCCCTCTTAACCCCACTTTATACAGAAGAAAGGGTTTACGGGGGTTTACATTATTTTTCTTATTTTTACTCCAAGACATAGGTTCTGGGTACTCGTTAGAACCGCCTCAATGAGGCGGTTCTAACGAGCACCCACAACCTATGTTTGGAGTATAAATAAGAAAATTATCATATATTTTCATAAAAAAGGAAACCATTTTCGAGGTATAAAAATGCACTATGTCGCACGGGTATGTTATCATATAAATGGAATACAATTTCACTCCATATTCCAGATTTGAGTGCTCTGGACAGGCGTAAAACACATAGAGCTAGTGACTAAGTTTACCATAAATGACAAAGGAATCTTCCCACATAATAAATTTCCAAATATAGGGGATGTTTTCGATTGTGGCACGTTTTACAAAACGAAAAATCAATGTTCTTAAAGCAAACAGTGTAGACCCAGATCAGACGCCGCGTTCTGTGGCATCTGATCTGGGTCTACACTGTTTGCCAATATCTCAAAAAAGGACGCTAGGCATATATTGGTTACTGATCACCAGTCTGATTCTGTATTTCAGTTACTACAAGTTGGGTTTTTGACACGGGCTCAAAGTAAAAACCACGCTGTATCAACGTTGGGTCAACGTTGTTTTAACGTGACGAAGCGAGCATGAAACGTTTATAAACTGAAGGTCTTGGTCAAGTTAAACGTTTCCCTCGACTGCTAGTCGATAAGCGATAAGCAGCCCGCATTTTTATTATTTTTCAATGACAATAAGGCTCGACATTAAATATGAATCGACCAGACGATCCAAATGTTAAGTCAAGCCTATATAAACAAAAAAAAAACAAAAAAACAAACAAACAAAAAACAAAAACAAAAAAAAAAAAAAAAAACAACAACAAAAAAAAAAAAAAATATATGGGCTGCGTGATGCTTCCACGCAGAGCTAAATCCGGCCCGCACACTAGTACTGGTTAACCGCTTAGAGGATCTAAGCCTGCCCAGGAACCGCGGTGCGAGGCGGACCGTCCATGCTAATAAACCCTATTGGTTTCATTGGGCGACAGGGCTTGAGATGTCATTTCATCTCAATGTCGGGTAAAAGTCCCACAAAATTGGAAGCAACGTCTCCAAAATGACCTTTACAGTGTTGAAGGGGACGTTAAACCTCAAATCAAACAAACAAAACTCCAGTACGAGTAAAAGTGTGGTTAAGGGGGTCAAAATCATATATGCGTGTTTTCGTGATGTTGAAGGTAATTCAAGCAACTTATAGGTTTACCAGACAGCATGGTTATAGTCTTTTCGGTGTTCTGTATACCACAAAATACAGGCGCGTTGTGTGTACTCATTAGAATCAATTCATCGAGACGATGCTAATGAGTGACCCACAGCATACTTTTTTTTCAAGACAGATGTAAGAACAAATCCCTAAGTTCTCATCTGAAAAACCTGAAAGTTGTCACCAATGAAAGAAAAAAAAAAGAACTAACAGCACTAGCGGGTCCATATTGTCTTTGAGTGTATGGTTCTAAACTTTAAATTAGACTAAACAGTAATAGACCATAATCAAACACTGCATTCTGGGGTGTCTGATCTGGGTCTACACTGTTCGTCAATACTGCATTTACCATATGTATTCTCGGCCCCCGCCCATCGGGGCTTGAAGAAATAGATGGGCTGCATGATGCTTCCACGTAGAGCTGAAACCGACCGTACACGAGAACTGGTAAAGCGCTTAGAGGATCAAAGCCTGCCCGGGCAAAGTGGTGCGAGTCGGACAGTTCATGCGTATAAATCCTGTTGGTTTCATTGGGCGACAGGGCTTGAGAAGTCATTTCATCTCAATGTCGGGTAAAGGTCCTACAAAATTGAAAGCAACGCCTCCAAAATGACCTATACAGTGTTGACGGGGACGCTAAACCTCAAATCAAACCAACAGACAAAACCATACGTATTCGACAAGCAGACCTGAGCAAACAGTGAAGACCCAGATGAGACGCCGCAGAACGCGGCGTCTCACCAGGGTCTACAATATTTGCCACTATTCCAGAACATCGAGTAGTAAGTTGTACTTATTCAAGTTTTTAGAACAAGTATGGTTTTGTTTTTAGGTGTCCGAATACTTAGGGTAAATGCAGTAATCAAAGGGAAATGGGAAGACCTGGCAGTTTCCCGCCATTTTTCGAAGGGAGACAACTTTCGGGACTTCCTATTCGCTTTTCTATAAGCCATGCCAACTGAAAAAGAGGTCTATCGCTTTTCTATAAGCCATGCCCACTGAAAAAGAGGTCTACTCTTAAAGGAAAGAATTTGCTCCTCAGGAGCAAATTCTTTCCTTTAAGAGTTGACCCCTTTTGACATGGGAGATAACAATACTTTTGGAGGATTTGCCTCCCCTGAAGATGTGTCCATTTGCCTTAAATATGCATGTGTTTTAATTTTATTGGACAGTGATAACCACGTGGACAATAGCGGTGATGATACTGCAATGTTATTAACCTTTAACCTGCTGAATATTCAATTAAGCCACACTCATTTCTGACTTTGAACCAATCAGATTACTTGATGCAGCTTATTTCTACATATTCATAAACTGAATGTCAAACTGTGTAGATCCTGATCAGATGGCTTCTTCAGAAGCCATCTGATCTGGATCTACACTGTTTGCAAAGATAGGGCTTGTCGCCTACAGCAGGGTAAAGGTTAAACCTTCTAAGCGGTTTACCAATACTCATGTCGGTTTCTTTCAGCTCTGCATGGAAGCACCATGCAGTTCAATCTATATTTATCCAAGCGCCGATGGGCAGTTTGTTTGTTTGATTTGAGGTTTAACGTCCCCGTCAACACTGTAAAGGTCATTTTGGAGACGTTGCTTCCAATTTTGTGGGACTTTTACCCGACATTGAGATGAAATGACATCGCCGATGGGCAGGAGTAATTGTGTCGGACTTATTATGGAACTGATGCACAAATTTTATTTCCTTATATTTTCAGATTCCCAGACTTCTACACCGAATTTTAGACAGATTCATGTTCGATGGACACCTGTTTTAACTCGATATTGTGATTTAATCATATGACAAAGTGATTTGCGATGATCACAGAAGCCAAAATGTATTTTCGGACATGTGCGTAAAGACTTAAGTGACGAACAGTCTGCACATCGGCGTACTCTAAGAGGAAATGACATCTCCAGCCCTACCGCCCAAACCAAAACCAATAAGCTTTATATGAAGGTACGGTCCGACTAGCACCACTTTGCCTGGCCAGGCTTCTAAGCGGTTTACCAATACTCATGTGCGGTCGGTTTCAGGTCTGCAGGGAAGCACCATGCAGACCAGTCTATTTCTCCAAGCCCCGATGGGCGGGGGCCTTCCTAGAATAGTACAATACCTCTGTGTTCTATAGCTAAAATATGTTCATGTCTTACATGAGTTACAAACGTGCAAGACATTTTTCCATGACGTTTTGACCCAGTTTGAGACACCAGGGCCCAGTTTTTCAAGTCATCGTTAGTTTAACGAGCTCGTTAGTGGTCAAATTGTTAACTGTTCTAGTATGTTCAATACGTAATACAGTGGTATTTTCGCTGAAATATGAGCAGCTTTTGCGTTTGCTCATTTTTTTTCAGCAAAATATTAGCATATTTGTCATAAATTAATGAACAAAGTTTTAACGATGTGTTAACTAACAACATCGTTAATTTTGAACAACTGGCCAGGGCCAGTTTACGTCATTAGTTAACGAATCGTTATTTTTTTATCATTCAATATGGCATTTGCAGAAAAAAGTGAGTAGCTTTTGCGTCAAGTTAAGGATGATTTGGACAACTGGGCCCAGTTAAATGATATGTGATATGAGAATGTATCAATGCAGTATTTATATCTAGGATATCACTGTACAAAACCAATGCAAACAATAATGTGATAATATCACAATGCATCTTATTACTTTTGTCATTTTATATAATGCGATATATTATATCGTCATATTTACTTTAAGCATGCTGTAATTATAACTTATTGATGTCATCTTTATTTATTGTTACCTGGTACTAAGTACGTTACTGTTAAAGAGAGAGAGAGAGAGAGAGAGAGAGAGAGAGAGAGAGAGAGAGAGAGAGAGAGAGAGAGAGAGAGAGATTGGCATAACGTCAAGTGTGTCATTTATTTTATACATGTATGTGTATATGCTCCTCTTTTTCATTAAATTTCTTGTGGCTTTCGTTTGAATTATAAAAATCTCAAAACATAGTCCATTCTTTTGTTTGACATTTACATAAAAAAAAATCATTTGCTCAATATTGCCTGTTCCCATTTTTCCCCATTGTTCTTGTTCCAAGTTTATCTTAGTGGATAACTGTATTCAAAATTCTCGTCGGCAGTTTTATGGTCGTCCGGCGACGCCATCACGAAAACACGCCTATAAAACTTTGACTCCCTTGAGCCCCGCTTTCATGCAGTAAAACAGGGGTTTACAGGGGTGAACCTTTTTTTCTTATTTAAAATACAGATTGTGGGTACTAGTTAGAACCGCCTCGAAAATGCAGATTGTGGGTACTAGTTAGAACCACCATTGTGGGTTCTAGTTAGGCGGTTCTAACAAGTACCCACAATCAATATTTTGAGCAGAAGTAAGAAAAATAGCACATTTTTTTTTTCATCTTAAATTTTTCGCTTTTTTCGGCGGAAAAAAAATTTACAATGTACTTATATAGGCATGTTTTCGTAATGCGGTACTGCAGTTATCCCCATTCAGTTATTTTGTTAAAAAATGTACTATTTTGTTCAAAGCGGCAGGCACTGTGAGTTGCGTAAAGTAACATGATGACGTAGGTTTCAGTAGGTATATCGCATTGTATACTGTCGCAGATGTTGCTATTGTTAGCTCTGGTGGCAATCTTGTTGGTCAGAGAAGAACTTTGATAGAGGGTCAACATTCCTATTATTACGATAACACACCCGTGTGACAGTGTGCATTTTTCACTTCTCCAAAATGACTACTTTTCTTACGAAAATTCGTGATATTTTGCTTATAAATACTGCAAACATAGGTTGTGGGTGCTCGTTAGAACCGCCTCATTGAGGCCGTTCTAACGAGTATCCACAACCTATGTCTTGGGGCAAAAATAAGAAAAATAATGTTTACCCCCTTAAACCCCACTTTTCTCTATATAAAGTGGGGTATAGGGGGTGTTCATTTCACGGACTTGTTAACATGATGAGAGTGTAATTGATATTAGCCCAGGGGTGTAGGATGAGTTGTTGTTTAAAGATTTGTTTTATATTCTTAGCCCTGGTGGCCATCTTGTTCATCAGAGCAGAACCATTTGTGCTATTTTGGTAGAGGGTCACATAAGCAACATTCCTATGAAGTTTAATTGAAATAAAAACACAGAGGTATAGGAGAAGTTGCTATTTGTTTAGCTTTGCATCCATCATGTTCACTGGAGCGGAAACGATTTTAGCTATTTTGGTAGGCAGTCACCTAGGCAAAATTTATTGTGAAGTTTGAATCAAATTGGTATAACGGTTTCGGAGAAGTTGATATGTAAAGGAAATTGTTGATGTTTTTCTATTTTTGCTATGGTGGCCATTTTGCTTATCGGGGCGGATTCGTTTTAAGCTATTTTGGTAGAATGTCACCTAAGCAATTATGAAGTTTGAACGAAATTGGCCCAAGTATACAGGAGATGTCGTTTAAAGAATTTTGTTCTATTTTTAGCTTTGGTGGCCATCTTATTCATCGGAGTGACACAAGTTTAGCTTTGGTAGGAAGCCACCTAGAAAACATTCCTGTGAAGTTTGAACTAAATTCACCTTATTTGCATTATCTGCTGGTTCCTAGTCTGAAGGTTATCAGTGTTGGAAAAACAGGTAACCAGACCCCCCTGACCTTTCAAGGTCAGGGGGGTCTGGTTACCTGTTTTTCCAATATTGACAATGGGCAAGCTGGGAGTCAGCAAATAATGCAAATATGGTGAATTGGCCAAAGGGTTTAGGAGTTAACAAATAATTTGTTGACGCCGCACAACACACGACACACCACGCACAATACACGACGGACATTGCTCGAAATTGACCGAGATTTTGTCAAGGACACCACTCTGAGAAAGTTTGAAGTTGCTTAGGCTGATACCGTGGCTTTGAGTTTTCTCGGGAAATATTGACAATCAGGGGGACATAACACTGCCGCCATCGCTGGTCCATTCTGCCCCTAAACACATCTGAGATTTTATCAAGGTCATTATTATCTGCAAGTTTCATGAAGATTTATATATATATAAAAAATAAATAAATAAATAAAAAAAAAAATAAGGAGATCCGCTGTTCACAAGGCCCATAATGACCATTTTGACAATCAAGGGACTGTAACTCTGCTACTTTTGGACCAACTGACCCCTTTTCGAACGCGTCCGAGATTTTACGCATGCCATTGTCATATGCTAGCTTCATGATGAGCCAACAAAAATGAGTGAGTGTTTGAGTTTTACGTCCCACCAACAGCTAAGGTCATATGGAGACGGGACCTCGGTTTAAAGACTCATCCGAAAGTCTGGAGAAGCCCGGGATCGATCCTGCGACCCCTGGTTTACAAGGCGAGTAGCGTAACCACTGCACCACGGAGGCTTCCGCCAACAAAAATGAAGAAGCTATGCTGTTCACAAGGTCAAAAACGGCCATTTTGGGAATCAACGGGACGTAACTCTGCTATTCGTGGAGGGATCTAATACATTTTCGAGCTTGTCCAAGATTTTATGCATGTCAATGTTATCTGCAAGTTTCATGAAGACCCAGCGAAAAATGAAGAAGCTACGTTGTTCACAAGGTCAAAAATGGCATTTTTTTCGAATCAATGGCATGTAACTGACTGTGCTATTATTGGTCCGATCTGATCCATTTTCGAACTCATCCGAGATTGTTTGCATGCCATTGTTATCTGCAAGTTTTATTAAGAACCGACAAAAATGAAGTACGCTGTTCATAAGGTCAAAAATGGCCATTTTTGAAAATCAAGGGGACGTAACTCGGCTACTGTTGGTCCGTTTTTCGAACTCGGCAGAGATTCAAAGCACGTCATTGTTATCTGAAAATTTCATGAAGATCCTACAAAAATAAGCTACGCTGTACACAAGGTCAAAAATCAATATTTTTGGGAATCAATGGACCGTCACTTGAACTCTGCTTCTCTTGGTTAGATCTAACCCGTTTTCGAACTCACTCGAGATGAGATGCATGCCATTATTAATTGCAAGTTTCATGAAGATCCAGGAAAAAATGAAGAAGCTACCCCAGCAGGCAAACGTAGCTAGGGCAACGTCATATCAACGTCGGTGCATCGTCACGACGTTGCACTGACGTTGATGTGACGTTGCATAAACGTCATGACGTTTCACCGACGTTGATTTGACGTCACAATTACGTCATGTGCCTCGGCCCCCACCCGTTGGGGCTTGAAGAAATAGATGGGATGCATGATGCTTCCACGCAGAGCTGAAACCGGCCCGCACAGGAGTACTGGTAAACTGCTTCGAGTATCTAAGCTTGCCCAGGCAAAGCGGTGCGAGTCGGCCCGTTCATGCTTATAAACCCTGTTGGTTTCATTGGGCGGCAGGGATTGAGATGTCATTTCATCTTAATGTCGGGTAAAAGTCCCACAAAATTGGAAGCAACGTCTCCAAAATGACCTTTAGTGTTGAAAGGGACGTTAAACCTCAAATCAAACAAACAAACGCCATGTGCCTGCTTGGAGGGTTTCACTGTATGCATGCATACCTGTTGACTCAAAAGCTTTTTCATACAGGCATGCAATTTAAGGCTGTGTTCTAAAAGCACGAATATGCAGACAGATTTAAGTAATGATTGCCAAGAAAAATGTTGCCTCTTTATTTCGACTGCTGCATCTTCACGCAAATAGTTCAAACATGTTTTGCATACAGGCAAACAGTGTGGATGCAACAGTGATTTTTACAGTAGCCAGGAGATAAAGCAGACGACAATTGTTAGGAGTTACGAGCTTGTCTGTAGACAAATGACTATAATATTTTCTATCCTGGAAACAGACGTTTGCTCATCACTTGTTTAATATGTTTGTCATTGATTGTTCCAACACGCTTATTCGACAGGAATGTTGGTAATATATACTGGAAAAAACTACAGACATGGACAGTTAACGTTGTTTAGTTTGTTCTGGAGTTAAACGACCCAGTCGACACTATTGAGGTCATATCGAGCTGATCAGTTACCTATCCCATTTGTCTGGGCAGGCTTATACCAGTGCAGTGCAGAAACTGACAACTGTCCTTCTAGAATCAGCGGATGGGTGAGAATGACTGTAGAAAAGATTTCATGGTCAATCTCCACGAAAAAATGTTGGCAACCACCCGCGTCCTCCTGATCACCAGTCAGATGCACATGCGGCCAGCAATTTAACCCTTATCCCGCTGAATAATTAATTTAGCCCCACCCATTTCTGACTTTGAACCAATCAGATTACTTGATGTAATTCATTCCTGCAAAGCGACAAATTGAATGTCAAACCGTATAGATCCTGATCCTTCAGAAGCCAACAGTTCTGGTTCCACAGTGTTTGCAAAGGTAGGGGCTGTCGTGAACAGCAGGATATAATATTCTTAAAGAATATTTTAACTCTTTTGGAAGATCCTTAAACAGTAGGCCTATACCCCATTTGTAAGAGGAGTTCGGTGTTTTCGTCGGGAATTGGGCTAACAGTGTATGCGAATTTGCCTGCTATGACAGACGATCCACTGATGCGTAGGATTACCTCCTTGTTTTGTAACGGCAAGTAGAAATGCATAAAACTTCCAACTTACATGTGATGTTTAGAATACGTAATACAGCAGCAAACTTTCGGAGGTTCATCTTCACCACTCACGCTAAGTGTTCTTCTACAATCATATTCAGGAGTCGCAGGATATGTCCCAGTCTTCTCCAGACTTTCGGATGAATCTATACTTGAACCGAGGTCCCGTCTCCGTATGACCTTAGCTGTTGGCGAGACGTAAAACTCAAACACTCACTCACTCTACAATCATGTACAAGTACACATGAATTTCCATCTCCCTCTCTCTCTCTCTCTCTCTGTTTGATTTTATATTGATGCCACTATTTAACCATTGTTCTTGAACCTAGGAAATGACTTCCATATAAGCACAATGCTTACCGTCAGAACCTGTCATTTTGCGTGTATGTATCTATGTATGTCTTTGCAATTTATTTGCAAATAACTGTTGTTTAAACCAAGAGGAGTTCCTTCAGGGGAATGGGAACACCTGGCAGATTTTCCGCCTTTTTTCCAAGGGAGACAACTTTTGGGACTTCCTGTTTGCTTTTCTATAAGCCATGTCCCACTGAAAAAGGGGTCTACACTTAAAGGGAAAGAATTTGCTACTCAGGAGCAAATTTTTTCCTTTATGTGTTGACCCCTAATGACAAGGGAGACAAAAATTCTTTTGCGGGAGTTGCCTCCCCTGAAGGTGTATCCATTCCCCTTAAAGAGTATGCACCTTTTGGAAGAGGGGCAAATTCCTTCCTTTATGAGTATACCCCATTTTGAAAAGCAATTTTTTTCCATTTAAGGGGAATGGGAACACCTGGCAGATTTTTCTGTCATTTTTCAAAGGGAGACAAATTTCAGGCCTTCCTGTTCACTTGTCTATGAACTCTATCCCACGGAAAAAGGGATCTACACTTAAAGGAAAGAATTTGTTCCTGAGGAGCAAATTCTTTTCTTTAGGGGTCGACCCCTATTGACATGGGAGACAAAAATACTTTTGCAAAAGTTGCCTCCCCTGAAGGTATCCATTCAAGAGTACATAACGAAAACACGCCTATATAATTTTGACCACATCGAACCCCACTTTTATATAGTAAAACTGGGGTCTGTAGGAGTAAATCTTATTTTTCTTATTTCTACTCTAATATATAGATTGTGGGTACTCGTTAGAACCGCCTCATCGAGGCCCTCGAGGCGGTTTTAACGAGTACCTACAATCTATATTTTGAGCTAAAACAAGAAAAATATCACAATTTTTCATCTCAAAATTTTCATTTTTTCGGCGATAAAGGTTACACTGTTTTGGTATAGGCGTGTTTTCGTAATGTTTTGAAAGTATATCTCTTTTTTTGAAGAGGAGCAAATGATTTCCTTAATTTCCTTGTCTTCCCTATCGAAGAAAGTATTTTGTGAGTGGACATTAAACTTCCTTCAAAGACAATGAACAATACAGTACATGTACTTTAATTTATATTTCACTTCTTATACATATATACTTTTAACAAACAAAAACAATGGAACATTCATTCTTTAACAAGACTGATGGAAGATGGACTGACACATATCACATTACGATAACAGCCTCATGTGACATAGTGCATTTTTCACATCTCCAAAATGGCTTCTTTTCTAATGAAAATCCGTGACATTTTTCTTATTTATGTGACAGACATAGGTTGTGAGTACTCATAAGAACCGCTCATTCATGCGGTTTTAACTAGTACCCACAACCTATGTTTTGGAGCAGAAATAAGAACAAGAGGGAATGATGGCCCTGGATCGCTCACCTGATCCATAGTGTAACAAGTGGGCCCTGGGGAGGGCCATTATTGGCCCCAGGACTATAATTTACATTATCTTGAGGGAGGTCTAAAAGGTGAAGCTTCATACCAAATATCAAAGACTGGAGCCTTCTGGTTTCAAACAAGAAGATTTTTAAAAGTTTTCCTTATACAAGTCTAAATAAAACCTATAGGCCCGGGGCAGAACCATTTTCGGTCCCAGGGCTATAATTTGAACAGTCTTGGTCTAGGTCCACTTGACAAAGCTTCATACAAAATATCAAGGAACTGAGCTTTCTGGTTTCAGACAAGAAGATTTTTTAAAGGTTTTCTCTATATAAGTCAATGGAAACCAAAGGGCCCCGGGGCAGGGGCATTTTGGCCCCAGAGCTATAATTTGAACAATCTTGGTTGAATAGATGAAGCTACACACCAAATATCAAAGACCTGGGCCTTGCGGTTTCGGAGAAGATTTTTTAAGATTTTTCCTATATAAGTCAATGTAAAACCATAGGGCCCCGGGGCAGGGGCATTTTTGGCCCCAGGGCTATAATTTGAAACCTAAGGATCATTCCTGTGAAGTTTGGTCAAAATCCGATCAGTGGTTTAGGAGGAGATGTCATTTGAAGAAATTGTTTATGCACGGACGGATGGTTGGACCCATGCACGACGGACAAAATGTGATCCCAAAAGCTCACCTCGTCACTATGTGACGGTGAGCTAAAAATAATGTATGCCCCTGTAAATGCCAGTTTTCTCTATATAAGTGGGGTTTAGAGGGATGTTCATTTCATGGACTTTGTTAACCTCATGAGATGAAGAAAATATGAACTCTGCCTATAGCTATATTGTGCCTGTATGGACTAGAACATTTGGGTTGATGCTAAGGTTGTCGCAAATGTTGTTGGCTTAAAAAATAGACGAATGGACGAATGATTGTTTGTTTGTTTGTACTGGATTTTAATGGCCCAGTCAACACTAATTTAGGTCATTTTTGAGCCGGTCAGTTTACCCATCCACACTTTTCCTGGGCAGGCTTATACGTAATAGTGCACATTCTTTTGCCAAAAACTAACAACTGCCCTTCTTGAATCAGCGGGAGAGAATGACCATATAAAAGATTTTTTATGATTAATCTCCACGAAAGAATGTTGCTGACCCCGGCATGTATTGAACCCGCATCCTCCTGATCATCAGTCAGACGTGCATCCAACTTAGCTACCGAGGCCATCGGATGAATGAATAGACGGAAAATTTGCCTCCCATACTGCACCATGCTTAGAGTAGGGGGGGGGGGGGGGGGGGGGTGGGGGGGGGGGTGGGGGTGATGACAAAAATGCAATGGAAACAGCATAAATAAAAAATAACAGTCCCATGTAAGCAATTCACAATCAGATTTTATCACATATATACATCGCAGCCAGTAATGAATGATATGCTGTAATTAATGCTTATACTTCCATCAATTCCTATGCAAACATCTGGCGCATATTTTTTTTCTTATTTTGAACTCGGTTTTATGGCTCTTTTCAAGAATATCACACTTGTATCAAACCAATTGTTAACCCATTGCGTACTGGAAACCACAAAACAGGTAACTGGCAAACAGTGTAGGCCCAGATCAGATGCCACAAGCGTGACATCTGATCAGGGCCTACACTGTTTGCAAAAAAAAAAAAAAAAAAATCAGCCATTTTCCAAATAAATTTTGAAGAAAAACAACCTGACACCCCAAAATTTTGAAATGGACTAGTGCTATATAAAGGAAATGGGAGAGACCATTCAGAACAAAATGGGTTAATCAGACTTGGCCAAAAACGACATTACCCGGAGAAAAACAATCTGACCTTCCAATGCAGTACTTGGAAGCTCACATGACTTGAGTGAGGCTCGAACCAACAGCAGTGAGAGACTTAACCCTTATCCTGCTGAATATTCAGTTTAGTCACACCCATTTCTGACTTTGAACCATTCAGATGACTTGATGTAATTTATACCTACAAATCCATAAACTGAATGTCAAACAGTGTAGATCCTGATCAGATGGCTCCTTCAGAAGCCATCTGATCTGGATCTACACTGTTTCCAAAGATAGGGGTTGTCGTGAACTGCAGGATAAGAATTAAGGTTTAACAATTAGCACTCGTTACCATTATAGGCCATGGAGAGAGGCCCACCTGGAGAATTCATTTAACCCTTATCCCGCTGAATAATTAATTTAGCCACACCCATTTCTGACTTTGAACCAATCAGATTAATTGATGTAATTTATTATACAAATTCACAAACTGAATGTCAAACAGTGTAGATACACATCAGATGGCTATTGATCAGGATCTACAGTGTTTGCAAAGAAAGGGGCTGTCATGAACAGCAGGATAAGGGTTAAGAAAGTAAATGAAGACCGGTCAGACATAATATGAGCCCCGCCAAGCGAATTTGTGTCTTTGAGCATTCCGTCATGACAAAATTTAACTGCGCATGCCCAGCCATTCAGAGGGGCCAGGGATATGGCTTTTTGTCTGAAGGTTCCTCTTGATTCACTGCTTGTATGAGCGAGCAGCAAGGTTCTGGCGAGACTGCACGGATGTGCAGGCTCGCCTGAACCTTCGCTGCTGGCATAGGCGTTAAGTACCAAAATTGCTTGACGGGGCTCATATTATGAAAGCCATGTTTTAGCATGGTTCACAGGCTGCTTATCCCCTTACCCCCTTATCTTAAAAACTAATATGGGTCATCCTATGTAAGTGACATTACCTGACCCCTTAAAGACTAATATGGGTCACAACCTATTCAAATGACATTATATGACATCATTGGTTCCTCGCTGAATTGGCTTTTTATCTTGACTTTCAATATTGTCAAGGGGGAGAATCTCTTTGCAGATTTACTGGAATTGATGTTGTTTTTTTTTTATTAATTTTTTTTTTTTTAATTCATTAGAATTTTTCCATGATTTCAATTACCTCTTCAGAGCAGGGACAGGCATTGTCATACTCTTGTGATGAAAATTTCTATTATCATCAAATTAAGAAAGTTTCTTCAAAGTCACATTATGTGAGGCCAGTGCTGACTCAAATTTTGGAACAATATTTATCCCCATGCCAAGAATATATTCTAAGCTACCTTAACTCTTATCATGCTGTTCACGACAACCCATCTTTGGAAACAGTGTAGATCGAGATCAGATGGCTTCTGAAGAAGCCATCTGATCAGGATCTACACTGTTTGACATTCAATTTATGAATTTGCAGGAATAAATTACATCAAGTAATCTGATTGGTTCAAAGTTAGAAAGCTAAAATGAATATTCAGCAAGAGAAGGGTTAAGGTTTAGAAAATACAGTAAAATTCATATAATAATACCACCTTTGGGACTTTGGGAAGACATGCAAAGAATGAATACATGCCTTCAACAAAAAGTGTGTTCAATCCTGAACTGGTTGTGAATATAGGTATAACGTAAATATTACTCTCTAAATAAACAATCACAAAGGCATTATAAATAACATACCGTAAATCAGATCTATAGAAATAAATAATGCTTCTTCTTCTTCTTCCGGTTTCGCCTTAACCCCCGGAGGGGACACAGACGGTGTATTACATACACTCCAGTTTTGCAGGATGAAAGCCTACACAGTAATCATGTAATTACGGTAGGGTTCTTTAACCTGCACAGGGGATGGTTCTCCCTGCACAGGGGGCCTCCAGTTAACGTCCCGATCCGAAGGACGGTGCACTTTATGACATTCATCCCTGCAAATGATGCCAATGGAGCGTGTTCGGACACCGAAATTTTCACACCGCTGCCGGGGATCGAACCCGGGACCTCTAGCATCAGAGGCAAGTGCACTAACCACTGAGCTATCACGCTCCTTAATGCTGTATATCTAACAACATAACTAATTTAATCCTCTTACCTGGGAATTTCTGAAGTGGACTTGTCCATCTTTAACCCTTTTTGTACCAAATGGGATCTTCCTCCTTATATATAGTAGGAGTCCATTTCGAAATTTAGGGGTGACAGGTTGTATTTACACCAAACTTTATTTGGAACATCACTGAGCTTTCAGCAAACAGTGGAGGCCCTGATCAGACGCCGCGTTCTGTGGCGTCTGATCTGGGCCTGCACTGCTTGCCAGGGTACCCTTTTTGGGGTTTCTGGTACTAAATGGGTTAAACAACAGCATTTGTTCAAAACTAACAATGTCGTTAGTTAACATATTGTTAAAACTCTGATCATTAAATATGACAAATATTGTAATATTTTTGATGATAAAATGTGAGCAGCTTTTGCAAATGCAAAAGCTGCTCACATTTTTCCAGCAAAAATACCAAAATTGTAGATATTGTACTTGCTAGACTATTTAACAATATGACCACTAACGAGCTCGTTAAGCTGACAAAGCTTTGAACAACTGACACCAGATCATTAAATATGACAAATATTGTAATATTTTTGATGATAAAATGTGAGCAGATTTTGCAAATGCAAAAGCTGCTCACATTTTTTCAGCAAAAATACCACTGCATTCCATATTTAACTTACTAGGACAGATAACATTTTGCCCAATAACGAGCTCGTTAAGCTAATGATGCTTTAGACAACTGTGCCCAGATGGTTAACTGTCAGTGCTTTTACACACTAGGCCACAGAGGCTCGCTGATATGTGTATTTGCAGTGTCCATGTCTGAAGACAATTTTTATCATTAACATGGCTCAATCACGAATTGGTTACCCCAACCATTGGGGCTTGGAGAAATAGATTGGGCTGCATGGAGCTTCTGTGCAGTACTACAACCGACTGCACATTTGGTAAGCTGCTTGGAAGGTCTAACCATGCCCAGGAAATGTGGTCCAAGCTGTTTCTTTGGGCGGTAGGGCTTGAGATGTCATTTCATCTAAATGCTGGGTAAAAGTCCCACAAAGTCAGAAGCAACATCTTCAAAATGACCTAAATAGTGTTGAAAGGATCGTAAAAACCTCATCAAACACAAACAAACAAATCACTCAGGAATTTATAAGGTGAAAGGAAAATTCTATAGGGCAAATGCCTTCCTTTAACCCTTATCTTGCTGAATATTCATTTAAGCCACACCCATTTCTGTCTATCAACCAATCAAATTACTCAATGTAATTTATTGCTGCAAATTCATAAAATGAATGCCAAACAGTGAAGATCCTGATCAGATGGCTTCTTCATACATTTGTCAGTTACTTCCCCTTAAGTTGCACCCATTGCCCTTAAATTAACTCACAGGTATAGACGACCCTCACTATAATGACAGTATTTGTTCCCTAACAATCTGCCGCTATTTGCCGCTATAAAGAACCCCAATAAATAGTATAGTAGGAAATAAATAAAATTTTCCCCTAATTACTCCAAGAAACAAATGTTGTGGATATTTGTTAGAATCGCCTCAGTGAGGCGATTCTAACAAATTTCCACAACATTTGTTTCTAGGAGTATTAGATAATTATAATATTCTTGAATATTTCTGTTAATCCATCTCATCTTGAGATAAGGATTAGTTCCATTGAAGTTGTTGTTAAAACAAGTATTGTCATTATATTGAACGTTGGTATGAGGCATGACTGTATTACATGTAACTAGAAGCCTCCGTGGTGTAGTGGTTACGCTACTCGCCTTGTAAACCAGTGGTCACAGGATCGATCCCGGGCTTCTCTAGACTTTTGGATGAGTCTTTAAACCAAGGTCCCCGTCTCCATATGACATTAGCTGTTGGTGGGACTTAAAACTCAAACACTCACTCACTCAATGGCCCCTGATACTGGGTTGATGGAAAGGAATATTATTTTTTTGTTGTTTTATGGCCCTTTCAAGATTATTTCACTTATATCAAGCCGATCGTTAATCAGAGGTGGACAAATACAGGAGTACCCGGAGAAAAGCTACCTGACCTTCCATTGCAGAACTTGGCATCGCTTTCTTTACACAACACTGAGCGATGTAACAATGTTGTACTGAACTGAAATGTTATGATGCCATCAGAACGTCACTGGCAAAACTAAAGTATTGTTAACAACAGTCTGAACTAGCTGCCACTTTGGTTTCAAGGTTGTATTTGATGTATTCATATGGAGTTTTGGGTCATTTTCATCACAAATTTGCCAGTGGAATCATAAATTATGCAAGAATAAGAACCATCCATGGTTATTTCATTGCATTAACGTCCTCCAACAGTGTTTGAACACAGCCTTTTGTCCAAACAGCTTCCTTCAACAGCATGAAAAACCATGGTTGATCCTTATAACATGTCTGTGTAACAATGCACTCATTACTGCACATACATTTAGGCTCATGGTATAACTGATGTAACTGCACACACATCTACAGAGCCATTGTATAACAGATTTTACTGCACACACATGTACAGAACCATGGTATAACTGATTTAATTGCAAACACATCTTCAGAGCCATGGAATAACTGATTTAACTGCACACACATCTCCAGAACCATGACATAACTGATTTAACTGCACACACATGTACAGAACCATGGTAAAACTGATTTAATTGCAAATACATCTTCAGAGCCATGATATAACTGATTTATCTGCACACACATCTCCAGCACCATGACATAATTGATTTAACTGCACACACCTCTACAGAACCATGATACAACTGACTTAATTGCAAATACATCTACAGAGCCAAACATAGTGGTATAAAGTAGATTAGGTCGTAGTACCAAAGCGTTAATCCAAAATCATTAGTCCATACGGAATCCAAAATCATTAGTCCATAGACAAAATGGCAAATATCAATGTTCAGATCAACAGACATGGACTCCAGATGAGTGTAATCAGGCGTCCGCGGATAGTAAGCATTACTTGGTAAGCAAGCTTCGCCCATCATGCCCATCGACCCAAACGAAGGAAAGGTGTAAATGCCGAGAAGGGTATATCCGAGATTTTGGAAGTCTTCCTATGGCTTTCCATTGGCAAACATATCAGAAATAATTCTGGAAATGGCCACATTGTATGGATCAACAAGATCATGGTGCCTCCCATAGAACTTATTCCGTGTTGATACCAGTTTGGTTTTTTGATACCCCTGGCATAATAACCTGGTAGTGAACACCTTCCCACGTTCCATAAAGTCCTGATACCTAGAACAGGCTCTAGCATAACGGATTAACTGTGAAACGTAAACTCCATATGCTGGTGCAGACGGGATATTTCTGCTCAGGAAGGGAAAGTTAACAATGGGAAAATTGAAGTCATCTCGTTTATCGTACGACCTAGTAGTAAGCTTCCCGTTGTCAATATAGAGATAACAATCCAAGTATGAGGAGGAGGTTGCAGTCTCTGTTGTCTCCTTAATTTCAAGTTCACGTGTATAGATGAATTCCAAGTACTCTGCGAATTTAGCATTTTTCAGAGACAATAAATCATCTATATATCTGTAGGTGAAATTGAATTGTTGTGCAAGGTGTTACTTGCCTGCTTTGAGGAAATCTTGTACAAACTCCCCCTCATACAAGTACAAGAACAAGTCGGCAAGCAACGGTGCATAATTAGTACCCATTGGTATGCAAATTGTTTGCTGAAATAATAGGCCACTGAACTCCACGAAAATATTGTCAATTAGATATTTAACTGATTTAATTGCACTTTTATCTACAGAGCCATGGTATTACTAACAGAGCTATGGTACAACTGATTTAACACATTTTCATGCATGCAGACTATCAGCTTTCCAAGGTACAGTGAAATACCACTTTTAAGACCACCTAAAATTAAGACTAAATCTGCTTTAAAAAAGGTATTTAGAAGGGTGCAGTTATTCTTCCTTCGTATTTTCTACACACAGTGTCCTCTGGTCAGGGACCACCTTTGGGACTGTTCAAAAGTGGTCTAAAAGACCACTTTTGAACAGTACCAAAGGTGGTCTTAATATTATAATGTTATTAATCAAGTAATTTCATATTGGCCCAGTTACAGATCCCAGGTCTGCTGTATTGGCCGGAGGCCGAAGGCCGAGGCCAATACAGCTGACTGAGGACCTGAAACTAGGCCAATACGAAATTACTTGATTAATAATGACAATTTTATTAATTGATGCAATTAAAAACATGATTTATGATTTTTGAATATTGGTTGACCTTGTGTAATATGGGATAATCAATTAATAATGTTCCATACAACTTTTGGCAATTGAATATGCTTTTGAAATTACGCAGTTATTCGAGTGGAAATAACTAGCAAGAAACTTTCGCTGAACTGCATGAGGAGACATTTTCATGGCTGAAAACTCACTCTTCCGGCAGGGCAAGCCAGTAACAATTTTCACTCATCTTTACCGACAAACTACTCGTAAATACGAGCGGATGAGTGTAAATTTTGAGCCCTAAATAATATAATGTTATTAATCAAGTAATTTCGTATTGGTACAGGTCCGAGGTCTGCTGCATTGGCCCGAGGCCAAAGGCCTCAGTACAATGCAGCTGACCGAGGACCTGTAACTGGGTCAATGCGAAATTACTTGATTAATGACAATTTTATTAATTGACACAATTAAAAAAACATGATTATTGATTTTTTACCTCACATGACCTGGGTTAATATTGGTTGACCTGGTGTCAATACGGATGACCTCCGATCAATACGGAATAGTCAATTAATAAAAGAATTTTACTGTATTTCATATTAAATATTGGGACTTTGGTCTTCTATGTGATAATGGATGATAACACTATATGATTATACACCACAACCCCTTTAAAACACTATTATCTGAGTCGACAGCAGAAACCATGTTAGTTTAACAGACAACCGTGTCATAATATCCAAACAAAAATGTATAGATTATACAGAAAATTGACAATTTATGATCTATACAGTTTTGGGACCTGTATTCGGACATGTATAAATTATATAGAAAAATGACCATTTATGGTCATTGTTCTATATACTCGTAATCTATACATTTTTGGAATCCATCTTTGAACTGTGTTATATCCAAAACTGTGTTTAAGAATGAACAGTATTATAAAGAGGTTTATGTGTTTTAATGATTTACCAGGTTTATACGCATTCAAAGAATCCACACCAATTCATGCTGAATGTTTGGGACTTTTAACAACCCTGTGCCAGTAGATGGAGTTCCAGTTCCTTAACAGTGCCTTGTACAAAGCGGGCACTACAATTGGTTCCTTTTGAAGTTCAACACTATTGAGTTCATGTTGAGTCAGTCAATTCACCTAAACGACACTTTCCTAGGCAGGCTTATATTTTAGCAGTTAACCGTACAGTGCATACAGTCGAACTTCGATGGCTCGAACTCGCCGGGACCGCCGTAAAAAGTTCGAGCCATCGGTAGTTCGAGCCATTGGAGTCCAATTCGGCAAGATCCATCTTTGTGTACTATGATTTTTTATCATATCTGCGGCGATTTGGGGGACTTCCGGTACATTTATCGGTCATAATATAAGCCACATAGTATACATTTCGCACTTTCACGTAGTATGCCTTTCTTATGATACTGATCACGCGCCTGCGTTACTTGATCGATAAAATTGGAATTTTTAAAAAGGTAATTAGTGCGAGCCATCGGTGGGATTTTGCATAGAACATGCACTCTATGGACCAGGCTTAGAGTTCGAGGGTTCGAGCCATCGTGGTTCGAGCCAAGGGTGGCATGTTTAGTTAAAATAAACAGGGATTTTGCCGGGACTGAAAAGTCAGTTCGACCCAAACGTGGTGTTCGAGCCTACCGAGTTCGACCCATCGAAGTTCGACTGTATTTGCATATGCTTGCTCTTCTAGAATCATCACAATGAAGAGAATGGCCATAGAAAAATAGTTTACAGTAATGATCTTAAGTATTTGGATCAGGCCTAGCCTGAGCAAACAGTGCAGACCCAGATCAGACTGCTCCTGAAGGAGCAGTCTGATCAGGGTCTACACTGTTTGCAATTCTGTCTGCACCTTTTGGACCCCTTTTTGGGCTGTGAAACAAATTTTCTAAAATTTTTGGAGAATTATAACAAGTTCTAAAGGCGTCCAAACTTTTAGGATTTTACACAATAATCAATCTCCTTGAAAGAATGTTGATGGACTCAGTATGGACCGAACCTGTGACCCCCTGATCTGACTGGGACACTGGTATACCAGAGAAACAATCCCAATATTATGAGTAATTACAGTTTCAAATTTCAACTCATACACCTTCAGGGGAGGCAAATCTTCCAAAAATGTTTTCCCCTATTAACAGGGGGCTACTCTTTAAGAAAAGAATTTGCTCCTGTGGAGCAAATTCTTTTCTTTAAGAGTAGACTCCTTTCTCAGACAAGAACAATCACCCACAACATAGATTTCTCGAGGGGAATAAGCAAAATTATCCCTGAATTGCCCTCGTTACTTCCCCTTTATCTGGAGCTGCTGTGGCACCAGATATTTTATGGCAACAAAAAAACTGTTAAGGGAAATGGGAACACCTGGCAGTTTTTTGCCATTTTTCAAAGGGGACAACTTTCAGGACTTCCGGTACGCTTTTCTACAAGCCCTGAACCACAGTAAAAGGGGTCTACTCTTAAAGGAAAGAATTTGCTCCTGATAGAATTCATTCCTTTAAGAGTTGACCCCTATTGACATGGGAGACAAAAATACTTTTGAAGGAGTTGCCTCCCCTGAAGGTGCATCCATTCCTCTTAATAGGCAAATATGTGTCTGTGTGCATGTGCACATGGATGACAAAAATCAGCCTGTGTTTCAACTCAGTCAGAAAACAATAATCTGAATGAACAAGCTTCAGGTCAAAGGGCATCCATCAAGTGCACAGTGAAGACTGATTTGTGGTTCTTGGTGGAGATTTAAATAAGTACCCGCAACATGTTTTTAACAAGAAATATGAAAAGTAATCCCTTAACAGAAATGTTTTTAGAAGAAAATGATGTCCCCCTACCATTAAATTAATATGATGAACAAAAAAACTATGCAAGTTTGAAAATGAGGTCAAGGTCACCAAAGTAGAATCAGGACATTGTAACATTGCCACGATATACTTGTACCCAAAGGGTCAGAATTTTTTAATCTTTGATTGGTTCAAGGGATACAGTGCAGACAAGCAAAACAGAACAACCATTCAACCCGTGTGACCTTGAAAAATAGGTCAATGCCACCAAAATCAAATCAGATCTTTTGTTTGTTGAACTGATGTTATTTTCTCCCTGCTTATCAGCAGAACATTATATTTTTCCTGCTTATAAACACAGCCAATAGCTTTTGGAATTTTAATATTTAGACCAAATAAAAATATCTATGTTTCAGTGAAGGGTAAATTGGCAGGGCAGGTAGGATTTTTTTGAGGAATATTTTACCAGAAACATGGCTGCACATATGGAGGAATATCAGGTATAATGTACCTTATTTCTTGTTGGAAACTTATGTTGTGGGTACTTGTTAGAATCGCCTCAATGAGGCGATTCTAACAAGTACCCAAAACATTTGTTTTGATGGAGAAATTACAGAAAAATTCCCCGAATTATCCTCAGTACCCTCTGAATCCGGAGCAATGTAAAAATATACAAATTTAGCGCAAAAGAGCCAATAAAACACAAAACATATTTTTTTTTTCTTCAGAAAACATGTAAAAGTTTCTAGGTTTCACAAAAGGAAGGGTCAGAAATCCAGTAACCCTTAAGATACCGAGAAAACCTACATCTGAATATGTCGTCTGCTTATGTCGTCTGCTGATTTTTTTTGCAAACTTTTTAAAAATATTTTTGTGTACAGGCAAACAGTGTGGCCCCAAATCAGACTGCTCCTCTAGGAGCAGTCTGATTTGGGTCCACACTGTTGGCAAAAATTTCCTTTTAAAGTAACCAGCAGACGACAAAGCAGACGACAATTGTCTTGACAGGCATTTTATGGGTTAACACTTATTTTTTTATTTGGCCTTATGAGCAGAAAAATTTGTTTCCCGCTCGTTTGATTTGAGCAGGTAAATTGTACTGTAACCCCAGGTCCTGACCTTTGACATTTTGCAGCACCTGCTGTGACTATGAAGCACAACTCAAGCAAACTCCCTAAGTGGATTTAGAAGTAGGAATTAACAACATCTGTCAATGAGCCATTGAGCACATAATCCAGGGGCTTAACTTCAACTGCATTGTTTCTGTCACGGATCTGGTTCCACTGCTGAAGAATGTGAGAATACTCTGCAGCCTTGGCCTGGTTCCCAACTTGTCGGTACAGTCGTAATAATCCTCTATAGTCATATTCTAGTCCACTATACCCATCCCCAAATAATTTTTTGCCTGAAATATATCAACACAGGTGTATGGTTTAAAGCCTTTTATATTTAGGGGATTAATGTATATAAAGGTTCTTACATGAGTGCTCATGTATTATTGAATTTATTAAACGAGTTGAGGAAAAGGGATAAAATGCAAGGCTTGCCGAGCATTTTATTCCTTTTCCTCAACTCGTTTAATAAATTCAATAATGCATGAGCACGAATGCAAGATTCTATTCATCATATGACATTTAAAACACATTTTTTTCACGATTGTTTACAAAAATATCAATATTCCGCCATTAGTAAAAGGGACGTCGTTAAGTACGTCATACATGTAACGTTACAGGACGTATCTAGCAAATTTGCATATTTTATCCACTAGTGGATAATCGAAAATATTACATGGCATTATTACACTCTCAGAAGCGCCGTCATATGATAAACAAAATTGTCATTTTTAGAGGGGTGTGTGTAAATCAGTGGTTTTACGATTGGACTTCTGCTACACATAAGGAGGAAGATTCCATTTGGTACAAAAAGGGTTAAGTACCCCTGTGCATTTTTTTGTTATGGAAGCTGTCCAATACACAGCTCAAGATGATATTGAATACAGTAGAACTTCGATGGCTCGAACACCGATGGCTCGTTCACCATGGATGTGTCGAACCCATTCTTGAGCCCTAGCGAAATCCTCTACATAAGAAATTGTTGGGGATAATAAAGGAGATTTTAGTCTTTTATATTGCAAATGTGAGCTGTGTGTACTCATTAGAATCGCCTCGATGAGCCGATTCTAATGAGTACACACAGCATGCATTTTCATTATAGAACACCGAAAAGATGTCTAAAAGTATCTCGTTATGCCTCCTGACAGTAACCTCAATGGCTCGAACTACCCCTGTCTCGAACAGATTTTCGAGGTCCCAAAGGTGTTCGAGCCATTGAAGTTCGACTGTATAATCTTAGAATATTTTTTCTTATTTCTCCATTAAAACATATGCTGTGGCTACTTGTTAGAATCACCACAATATCTGTTCTGACAAAAAAATAAAGATTATCCCTTATCATTATCTTTGTTAATAAAAATAATGTTATGCATAAGAATTTATTTTCTGATTCCCACTTTCACCCCACTGGGTGACCTAATAGTGCTATAAATATCTTGTTTATCTTCTTATAGAAGATTCTCGAAAACCTGAGTCACAGATTAATTTCATTTTTGTAAACAACTTGTTTACAAGGAAAAGTACTTCAGAACCTTCCAGAAAGTTCAGGTTTGCATTATTTTTAGAAAATTACATCATCTTATTCCACAGCCCTGTGGAATATTCTAGAGAAATCTTAGGGTCTATAAAAAAGCTTGATTTTTCTCATTGAGTCAGACTTTGGAGTTTGAAGTTTAGGCTTTTTCTGAATTCTGTGTTGGATTGTTAAAGGATATTATATTTCATTTCCGACTGTGAATTCTATGGGATCAAGGAAAATAGATTCATTCAGGATATTCATAACAGAGCTAAGTACATTTAATTCTCTTGCTTCTAAAGTTTAAAGTTAACTTGTAAACAAGTTTTGTTAAATTTTTCCAAAAGGCTTGTTTGCTTTTTCTTTCTGCTATGTCTGGCTCGTAACAATAATAAAAACCAACTTAATTTATTTTGTGGGTAACACATTAAGTATACTAGTACTAATCTTTCATGTGGCCCACCTTTTTTCTTCCTGTTCCTGGGTAGAAACCAGTACTAAGCAATGTAGATAAAGTCTCTTGCTCAAGGAAACTACACTTGGCATGTGTGAGGATCGAACCGGCTACTTCTCGATCTCAAATCCGATGCTTTACCACTGCACCACAGCGCTTCAGAGGGTTCCTCCTCATCTTGAGCCATACTATAATTTCATCGTTCTAGGAGAACAGAGGAACTTAAATGGCTCGTTTACCATGGCTGAAGCAAACCTGTTTTAGAGTCCTATGGGAATTCCTCTACATGAGGCGTAGTGAGGGGTGATTAAGGAGATTTTCCACTTTTATCTTGCAAATTCATACTGTGTGTACTCATTAGAATCGCCTCAATGAGGCGATTCTAATGAGTACACACAGCATACATTTTTATTATAGGACACTGAAAAGATGTCACAAAATGAACCGTGTTAAGCCTCCTGGCAGTAACCCCCAGTGGCTCGAACTACCTCTGTCTCAAAAAGATTTGGGGGGGGGGGGGGGGGGCGGTTTGGTTTTATGGCACTTTCAAGGTTATTTCACTCATATTGAGCTGATCATTAATCAGAGGTTGGCAAAAACTGGAGTACCCAGAGAAAAAACACCTAACAAGCAAATTCTAAAGAGAATTTATGTCCCCCGCCTTATTTTCATTTGTGAGGTTAAAAATAAGTAAGTTAACCAGGCAACCATTGGTATCACTTAATGCGGAAAGTGAAAAACAATAATTAAAGGATTCTGTAAAAGGCACATGCACATTTCAGTCCATATCAAAACACCTGTAAAGATTCTGAAGGATCAGTTTTAAACTGTAGGAGGAGTTGCACTCACAATGTACCTACTACATATACAGTTTCATATTATAGATGGGCAAAAAAAACCTCTAAGTTAAAAATGTGAAAAAAAGTGAAGAGAATTATTTTAAGATTCTGTAAAAAGCAAATGCATATCTTCAGACCATAATTCAACCAACTTTTAAGTTTTGGGAGGAGTGGCATTAAACTGTAGGAGGAGTTGCGCTCACAAGGTACCTACTACATTATACTCTTTCATAGAATTGATGCATGAAAAAAGTTTAAGTTAAAAATGTGAAAAAAGTGAAAAAAAATTAATTAAAGAAATCTGAGAAAAGCATATGCACAACTTCAAATCATGATAAAGACACCTGTAAAATTTCAGAAGGATCGGTATACAACTGTAGGAGGAGTTGCGCTCACAAGGTACCTACTATGAATTCGGAACCATGCAAAAAAGTCTAAGTTAAAAATGTGAAAAAAAGTGAAAAAAAAAAAAAAAATAATTAAAGAATTCTGAAAAAAGTATATGCATAACTTCAAACCATAAACAAGAGGGCCCAGAGGGCCCTGGTTCGCTCACCTGATCCAAAGCATAACACGGGGGCCCCGGGCAGGGTCAATTTTGGTCCCAGGGCTAAAATTTGAACAATCTTGGTAGAGGTCCACAAGATGAAGCTTCATATCGAATATGAAAGACCTGGGCTTTCTGGTTTCAGAGAAGAAGATTTTAAAGGTTTACCCTGCATATAGAAGTCTATGTAAAACAAGATTTTCCTATATAAGTCTATGTTAAACCAAAGGGCCCTGGAGCGGGGGCATTTTTGGCCCCAGGGCTATAATTTGAACAATCTTGGTAGAGGTCCACTAGCTGAAGCTTCATAACAAATATCAAAGACCAAGTAGCTCATCATATGTCTAATGAGCTCTTGCAAAGACCTAAGCCTTGTGTTTCAGAGAAGATGATTTTTAAAGACTTTCCCTATATAAGTCTATGTAAAACCAAAGGGCCACATGGCGGGGGCATTTTTGGTCTCAGGGCTATAATTTGAACAATCTTTATAGAGGTCCACTAGCTGAAGCTTCATAACAAATATCGAAGACCTAAGCCTTGTGGTTTCAGAGAAGAAGATTTTTAAAGATTTTCCCTATATAAGTCTATGTAAAACCAAAGGGCCCCCTAGCGGGGGCATTTTTGGCCCCAGGGCTATAATTTGAACAATCTTGGTAGGGGTCTACTAGATGAAGCTTCATACCAAATATCAAAGACCTGGGCCTTGCTGTTTCAGAGAAGAAGATTTTTCAAGATTTTCCCTATATAAGCCCATGTAAAACCAAAGGGCCCCCATGCGGGGGTCATTTTTAGCTCCAGCACTATAATTTGAACAATCTTGGTAGGGGTCCACTAGATGAAGCTTCATACCAAATATCAAAGACCTGGGCCTTGCAGTTTCAGAGAAGAAGATTTTTATAGATTTTCCCTATATAAGCCTATGTAAAACAAAAGGGCCCTGGTGCGGGGGCATTTTTGGCCCCAGCACTATAATTTGAACAATCTTGGTAGGGGTCCACTAGATGAAGCTTCATACCAAATATCAAAGACCTGGGCCTTGCGGTTTCAGAGAAGAAGATTTTTATAGATTGTCCCTATATAAGCCCATGTAAAACCAAAGGGGCCCCTGTGCGGGGGCATTTTTAATTTCAGCACTATAATTTGAACAATCTTGGTAGGGGTCCACTAGATAAAGCTTCATAACAAATATCAAAGACCTGGGCCTTGCGGTTTCAGAGAAGAAGATTTTTTATAGATTTTCCCTATATAAGCCCATGTAAAACCAAAGGGCCCCGGTGCAGGGGCATTTTTAGCCCCAGCACTATAATTTGAACAATCTTGGTAGGGGTCCACTACATGTAGCTTCATACCAAATATCAAAGACCTGGGCCTTGCGGTTTCAGAGAAGAAGATTTTTCAAGATTTTCCCTATATAAGCCCATGTAAAACCAAAGGGGCCCCGTGCGGGGGCATTTTTAGCTCCAGCACTATAATTTGAACAATCTTGGTAGGGGTCCACTAGATGAAGCTTCATACCAAATATCAAAGATCTGGGCCTTGCGGTTTCAGAGAAGAAGATTTTTAAAGATTTTCCCTATATAAGCCTATGTAAAACCAAAGGGCCCCCATGCGGGGGCAATTTTGGCCCCAGCACTATAATTTGAACAATCTTGGTAGGGGTCCACTAGATGAAGCTTCATACCAAATATCAAAGACCTGGGCCTTGCAGTTTCAGAGAAGAAGATTTTTTAAGTTTTCGGTGAAAAAAATCTATTTTCGGCTACTGTGACCTATATGTGCAACGGACCAGAACCATTTGAACAACTTTGAAAGGGGACCACCTAAGGATCATTCCTGTGAAGTTTGGTCGAAATCCGATCAGTGGTTTAGGAGGAGATGTCGTTTGAAGAAAAGTTTACGGACGGACGCACGGACGGACGCACGGACGGACGCACGGACGCACGACGGACGACGGACAAAAAGTGATCCCAAAAGCTCACCTTGTCACTACGTGACAGGTGAGCTAAAAAGACACCTGTAAAATTTCAGAATGATCGGTATAAAACTGTAGGAGGAGTTGCGCTCACAAGGTACCTACTATGAATTCTGAAGCATGGAAAAAAAGTCTAAGTTAAAAATGGGAAAAAAGTGAAAAAATTAATTCAAGGATTCTGAAAAAAGCACATGCACAACTTCAAACCATGATAAAGACACCTGTAAAATTTCAGAACGATTGGTTTAAAACTGTAGGAGGAGTTGCGCTCACAAGGTACCTACTACAAGCTCGGAACCACGCACCACGCATCACGCACCACACACTACGAACCAGGGAAAGCCGAATACTATGTCCCCTCGCTTTTCTTCGAAAAGGCGGGGGACAAAAAGTCTACATACCTAAATTAATGGAACGAATATACAATGTCTCCGCTTCATCATATTTTCCCATGTCATAATTATATAGGGAAGCAAGATGGCCGACAGAGAGCGATACTTCATAATCCTCTGCTCCGAGTAACCGCTCCTTGATTTCTATGGCTTGCAGATGCATCTCTTCGGCTTCCTGACAGAAACATTGAAACAAGATAAAATTTGGTTGGCATTACGATAACACATCCGTGTGCTAAATTGACGTCCCTTACATGTCTAGAACTAGTACACCACAACCTCTTTATAACACTATTAATGGGGTCCAAAGGAGATTAATGGGGTCCAAAGCAGTGTTAGTTAAAACGACTATGTTATATTCAAACAAAAATGTATAGGTTATATAGAGAAATGACCATTTTGGGATCCATCTTGAAACCATGTTATATCCAAAACCGTGTTATCACAAACTGTGTTATAATGAGGTTTTGGTGTATTTTTCAGATGAAAATATCTGATATTTTTCTAATTTCTAGTCCATTATATAGATTGTGGTCATTAGAACTTCAATTTGGCAGTTCTAAGGAGTACTCACAAACCATGTTTCTGAGCAAAAAGGAAAAAAAATACCCCCATAAACTCTACTTTTCTCCATTTAAGCTGGGATTAATGGGAATGTTCATTACACAGACTTGTTACATGACTTTCAGTTTCACAGCCCACTTAACACTCTTAAGGTAATTCTGAACTGGCCAGTTGACCTAATCACATGTTTCCTGTACAGGCGTATGGGAGCTGTGGATTAATTGTATCGATTCCTGATCATTGCCTCCATTTCTATTTCTTATATCTACTTGAGCAGTAATGTTTACATTATAAAATATTCTGGCCAGTAATTTACTACTGAATCAGAGCAAATACTTGTTTATTCTAGGAAACATTCACTGCAGGTACTTTACCATCACCATGCTGAACCCAGATAAATCGGTTTTTGTAAACAGTATAGATCCAGATCAGCTGGCTTCTCAGAAGCCAGCTGATCAGGATCTATACCGTTGTGCCCAGTATATTTCTGAAATAATTCTACTGTTTAAAGCGAAGAAACACTTGAGTTGCGAAGATTAAACAAGATCAGGCATAAGAGCACATTTCTGCACAAGCAATTTTCAGTTTAAGGGGAAAATGGATAAACTTTGTATATTTTCTGCCATTTTTTAAAGGTAGACAACTTTCCAGACTTCCTGTTTGCTAACCTATAAACTAATCCCCTTTTAACAATGGGCTTACTCTTAAGGGAATAAATTTGCTCCAAACTTCCTTTGTGAGTAGATTCCAAATGTGCAAATTCTTTTCTTTCAGAGTAGACTCCAAATGAGCAAATTCTTTCCTTTCTGAGTAGATGCAAAAGGAGCAAATTCTTTCCTTTCTGAACAGACTTCAAAGAAACAAATTCTTTCCTTTCTGAGTAAACTCCAAAAGGTGGAAATTCTTTCCTTGATGAGTAGACTCCAAAGGAGCAAATTCTTTTCTTTCTGATTAGATTCCAAAGGAGCAAATTCTTTTCTATCTGAGTAGACTCCAAAGGTGCAAATTCTTTCCTTACTAGTAGACTCCAAAGGTGCAAGTTCTTTCCTTTCAGAGATGACTCCAAAGGAGCAAATTCTTTCCTTTCAGAGCAGATTCCTTTCCTTCCAGAGTGGAATCAAAAGGTGCAAATTCTTTCCTTTCAGAGTAGACCTTTGTAGATAAGAGAGACCCCATATAAGGGATAAACAAATAGTTTTACAAGGGTTGCCTCCCCTGTAAATATATTTGTTCCCCCTAAAAACAACTGTGTTATAATGTGCATTCAGGGCCCAGTTGTTCAAAGCCAACCAAGCCATTAGTTTACCCTTATTCTGCTGAATAACGATACCATAAAAATGCTAAAAATTCCGACTGCTTGAGGACTTGGTATAATTCTCCTAAAATTTTAACAAATTTGTTTCACGATCCAGGAATGAGTCTAAAAGGTACAGACAGAATGACGAAACAGTGTAGACCCTGATCAGACTGCTCCTTCAGGAGCAGTCTGATCTGGGTCTGCTCTGTTTGCTTAGGCCTGTCTGTCCCAATACTTAGGATCATTACTGCAACACATGATGTTGCAGATATTGCTATCATGCTATCCAACAGCTCACATATTTTCTCACCTTAAACCTATGCATAGACTGGTACAGCCTTCCCAAATTGCCATAATGTTTTGCTGTCTGAACGTTGTTTTCACCGAAAGCTTTCCTTGCAAGTGCCAATGACTGTAGGTGTAAGTCTTCAGCTTCAGTCAATAAACGTTCCTCCACTTCTTTATTATGACTGTCGATAGCTATTTCCTCTAGTATTAAAGCTGAAAGAGATTATATTAGCCATCTGACTGGTAATTTCTGTGAAATTTCTAGCTTTCCTAGTTCCTGAGACATCAGTCACGAACATTTTCCAGAATAGCAAAATTTGAAACCAACATAAATGGGTAACTCCAGGAGTCATGGGCCCTTGGCAATTCTTCTGCTTAGGGACTTCCTTATTTTAGAGACTGAGTGTGGTATAAGTTTCATTGACATTCATCTGATACGAAAAATTTCAAGAATGGCAAAATTTGAGAAACTATCAAGGGACATAACTCAAGGGTTATGGACCCTTGACCCCTATTCTTGTATACACAATACATCCAGTCATTGTTCATATTTATACAAACTTTCTAGCCTTCATAGTTCCTCAGAAATCTATCACGAAAGTTTTCGTAAATGGCAAAATTTTTAAATCTAACATGGAACATAATTCCAAGAGTTACGGGCACTTGGTCACTATTCTGCCTCTACACCTTCCTTTCCTTACAGACCAAGTGTAGTATAATATTCAATGAAGTAGGACCATAAACATTAAAATTATTAAGCAAAATGCATTTTAATTTTGCATAAACATAAAAGTTATTAAACCCTTATCTTGCTGAATATTCATTTAAGCCACACTCATTTCTGTCTATCAACCAATCAAATTACTTGATGTAATTTATTGCTACAAATTCATAAACTAAATGCCAAGCAGTGTAGATCCTGATCAGATGGCTTCTTCAGAAGCCATCTGATCTGGATCTACACTGTTTGCAAAAATAAGGGTTGTCGTGAACAGCAAGATAAGGGTTAAGCAAAATGCATTCTAAAATGAGATAACTCCAAGAGTTATGCACCCTTGGCCACTTTTCTGCTACAACACCGTCATTAGCTTAGAGAAGTGTAGTATAAGATTCATCAAAGTTGGACCACAAACATAAAATTATCAAGCAAAATGCATTTTAATTTTACAGCCAAAGCGGGGCTATTAAAAGAATCTTGCGGGACATGGAGGGAATTGAACCCATGACCTCATCTACAGTCTGATTTGCACCCAACTGGGCCAAAGAGGCCTGCCTCTGCCCGTCTTGAAAGAATGTATGAGTTCTGGCATAAAATAATTTCGAAGATAACATAAAAGCTACATACCTTTTACTCTTTTAGATGATGATAATAATAAATGATCAGGTTGCAGTATATTGCCTAAAATTTCTATGGCTTTTTCTGCATGGTCTCTGAAAAATACATAAAAACATATTAACAGGTAAGAGGGGTATTTTGTGAAAATTGATACTTATCACCAAGGTGAGGCAGTTCTAATGAATACACTCAGCAAAGGAATACTTTCAAGGAAGGTAACTCTTTCAAAAAATATTTTTGTCCCTTTATCAAATAGGAGCCTGCTCTTAACCCATTGTATACTTGTGGCCTCTCCCATTGCTTTATGTTGGACAAGTCCATTTGTCATCTAAGGGGTGGTAGGCTTATTTTTCAGTTTTTATTCTAGTTTTGACAGAAATTTCTGTTAGCAAATAGTGGAGGCCCTGATCAGACACCACCCCATTAGGGGTTTCCCGCATTCAATGGGTTAAATATAAGAATTTGCTCCTGCAGTTTTCTTCACCAAAGCTGGAGAAAAAGAGGCAAAAACAAAAAAACTTAACAAAGTCGAGAAATTTTGGTTCCAAGATGTATCTTTTGATTTAATAAACAAAAAATAAAATAAAACACATACCCACATGAGGTTTTTATTCAGAAATAACAAAGTTATAGATGTTTGAACTTCTGGGGCCAGTTGTTCAAAACTAACGACGTCTTTAATTAACGTATTGTTAAAACTTTGATCATTTATTTTGGCAAATATGCTAATATTTTTGCTGAAAAAATGTGAGCAGCATTTGCATTCGCAAAAGCTGCTCACGTTTTCAGCAAAAAATACCAAAAATTTAAATATTAAACTTGCTAGAACAGTTAACAATATGACCACAAACAAGCTCGTTAAAGACAGGACTGGACTATTTAAGGGAGCACAGGAAAACCTGAGTCATTCTTTGTCTGACCTCTGAAGGGTTAACATCAAATTCTATTTATCTGATTGGCTGTAAATGGAGACCTACTGTGACATCACAATGATTGACATTTTAATAATATGTAATTGACAGCTCTGCTCTGTTTGAAGCTAATCTTGTTATCTCAATTATGTAACAGCAGGCACACTCCATAATTGGTTTCAATAGACAAACATAACAATTTAGTCATGACTTATGTATTTATTTTTTTATTTTTAAATTACAAAGAAAGAAAATACAAACATATTTCATAAAGGTTAATTATATAGCATATTTAGTTCTAATATACCAAAAAATAAATAAATAAATCATAAAAAATTAATGCTTCAAATTTGTTGCAAAAATTATTAGTTGACACTATAGAAAACATCTTCTGATAAATAAATAAATCAATAAATAAATAAATAAATAAATAATGTTTGAATGGAAGAGTTGTTTTTAAATTTGATATAGTAGAAAGATTTTTCCATTCTTCTTCTTGTTTTTCTTCTTATAGAAGAAGAAAAATCAAAAGTAAAATGAATTATACACAGGCAGTCTTAGTAAAATAAATTAAATAAAATTGACACAGCTAAACAAATGATGGAATGGCTGAATGAATAAAACAGATGTCCAGGCTTATCTCATTCTATTCTCAGATTAGATTTTTTTTTAAATAAAAAATAGATTTTGGGTGCTCCTAAGAATGGTCTTAATTAAGCAGTTCTAATGAGCACCCACAATATACTATCAAGTGAGGGTATACAATTGTATGGCCTCAATGAGGCAATTCAAACGAGCCCCCACAGTATACTAAAGAGTGTTGGTTTGTTTGTTTGATTTGATGTTTTACGTCCCCGTCAACACTGTAAAGGTCATTTTGGAGACGTTGCTTTTAATTTTAGTGGGACTTTTACCCGACACTGAGATGAAATGACATCTCAAGCCCTGTCGCCAAATGAAACCAATAGGGTTTATAAGCATGGACGGACCGACTCGCACCACTTTGCATGGGCAGGCTTAGATCCTCTAAGCTGTTTACCAGTACTCGTGTACAGGTCGGTTTCAGCTCTGCGTGGAAGCATCATGCAGCCCATATATGTCTTCAAGCCCCATTGGGCGGGGGCCTATAGAGTGTTGGTCTTTTTTATAAAGTGTACTAGCATTTTACACATACAAATGTTCAATAAGGCAGTTCTAACGATTTTTGGGATATGTGTTAGAACTGTTATATCTCAAAATCTTTTTTACAGTGAATCATGTTACAGAGAGTTTATTGTGTACAGAGAAAACTATGAAAACACATTATATTTCTTCCAAACCAAAATTGACATTCAGATAAAATCGTTTTCTGATTTCAGTCAAGTTTGCTATTTTTATTTTCTACTACACAAAACTAGATTTTTTTCTATTTAAATAAATCTTAATTTATGCCCAATTTTTGAAGGTATTTATTTGATAAATATGTGGACAGCAGCTGATTATTACAGTCAATTATATCATATAATCCTTATCAGTTTTATGGCCCCTATAGGTAGCCAGCCCACCAAGACCAAGCCACACCTACTTTTATCTGCTGGTTACCTGTACATGTTTAAGCTGGGAACCAGACCCCCCGGCATGAAAATCCTGTCTTTAAGCTAACGATGCTTTGAACAACTGGGCCCTGAATTGGTGCTCAACCAGCTAACATCTCTGATGTAGAAAGCAGACATTATCCAATAATTTGGAATGTCAAGATGTCAAAAGTCATATGAGTAAGCTGTCCTGTATGAGTGCCCATGTTATACAGATTTCCTACCTCGTATGGGTGCCAATTTGACACTGATTTTGACACTAGGGAGCACACATGCGGATGTCTCAGTTTCACAGGCATTGATATGTGAGAAAATTCAGGAGTACGTTTTCCATCTTCTAGAAAGAATTCCTCGATGACTTAAGAACTAGTTTGATTAAACCAAGGTAAACTAGAGCTGTCAGTGAAACTGACTAGGGCCCCGGCAGCGCTATCAGGAGTAGGAAAATTTGTAGACGGACAGACAGACAGACAGACGGATGGACAGAGTGATTACTATAGGGCACCCACACTTTCAGTGCGGGGCCCTAATGAGCCATTGGCATTCAAACCACTGAAGTTTTATTGAATACATTACAGTAACACATTAGTGCGACATAGTACATTTTTCACATATCCAAAATGGCAACTATTCTGATGAAAATCAGTGATATTCTTATTTATACGGCAAATATAGGTTGTGGGTGCGCGTTAGAACCACCTCAATGAGGCAGTTCTAATGAGTAACCACAACCTGTGTCTTGGAGCAGAAATAAGAGAAATATAGTTTCCCTACTTAAACCCCATTTTTATCAATATAAAGTTGGGTTTTATAGGGGTGTTCATTTCATGGACTTGTTCACGCAATGTATAAAAAAAAAAGAGAAAATATGCTACGGGCATATTACACTCATCATGTACAGTACGGCTCAGGTATTTGAACCGTTTTTCTTTTTCATTCCGCGGACAACTTTTTAAATCCGCGTTTTTCCGCCGAATGGTTTGGAGAAAACCACTCCGAGTGAAAATATTTTACTCCAAGTTATGCGCTCGATATTCCGAGGAAATTCCGCGGACCTCAGAGCTTACCTGTGATATTTGGAGTGTTTGCGAGTATTTGCGAGTGGTGATTAATTTAATTAAACATGTGTCGCCGGTGCGACGTATCAGAGGCCAATAATGGCGACAAACCCGTAAAAATTTCGCTGACAGTTATCATTTTGATTATTTGTTTCTCACTTGTCCGATAATACTTCACATTAAAATTATTAAAGAATGAAAGACAAATGATTATATTATATCAAAATAATTTTCTTTTTTTGAAAATATCAAAATTACATGGAGAAATTTTGAGTTCAAAATGACCGATTTTGCAGTTTTAAAGAAACCAATAATGGCGGCCGAAACCGGTCAAAATTTCGCTGACAGTTATCACCTTTGATTATTTGTTTCTCAATTGTCCGATAATACTTCACATTAAAATTATTAAAGAATGAAAGACAAATGATTATATTATATCAAAATAATTTTCTTTTTTTGAAAATATCAAAATTACATGGAGAAATTTTGAGTTCAAAATGACCGATTTTACAGTTTAAAAGAAGTCAATAATGGCGGCCGAAATCCGTTAAAATTTCGCTGACAGTTATCACCTTTGATTATTTGTTTCTCATTTGTCCGATTATACTTCACATTAAAATTATTATGGAATGAAAGACAAATGATTATATTATATCAAAATAATTTTCTTTTTTTGAAAATCTTAAAATTACATGGAGAAATTTTGAGTTCAAAATGACCGATTTTGCAGTTTAAAAGAAGCCAAAAATGGCGGCCGAAACCCGTCAAAATTCCGCTGACAGTTATCACATTTGATTATTTGTTTCTCAATTGTCCGATAATACTTCACATTAAAGTTATTAAAGAATGAAAGACAAATGATTATATTATATCAAAATAATTTTCTTTTTTTGAAAATATCAAAATTACATGGAGAAATTTTGAGTTCAAAATGACCGATTTTGCAGTTTTAAAGAAACCAATAATGGCGGCCGAAACCGGTCAAAATTTCGCTGACAGTTATCACCTTTGATTATTTGTTTCTCAATTGTCCGATAATACTTCACATTAAAATTATTAAAGAATGAAAGACAAATGATTATATTATATCAAAATAATTTTCTTTTTTTGAAAATCTTAAAATTACATGGAGAAATTTTGAGTTCAAAATGACCGATTTTGCAGTTTAAAAGAAGCCAAAAATGGCGGCCGAAACCCGTCAAAATTTCGCTGACAGTTATCACCTTTGATTATTTGTTTCTCAATTGTCCGATAATACTTCACATTAAAAGTATTAAAGAATGAAAGACAAATGATTATATTATATCAAAATAATTTTCTTTTTTTGAAAATATCAAAATTACATGGAGAAATTTTGAGTTCAAAATGACCGATTTTCCTGTAATTTTATGATGTTCAACATACTTTCAATGACGGACTTGGAAGAGTTGTATGTACTCGTCATGCCGAACTGATTCCCTTGTTTGAAATCACTGTGCAGTTTCACACCCTGGGTAATTAATGATTACCTCTTTGTTGACTTTTGACATTGTTTACATTACAATAACTATCAGTGATAATTGTTATCTTATAATTATATATAACTATATATGATGGTAAAAGAACATTAAATAAACAAAAGAAAAATGCCCAGGTATTTCGTCAAATTCCTCCGAGTATTTCCGCATAACTTCGCGAGAAAGTATTGCCTCCAGGTACGATATTTCGACTCGGAATATTTTCGCGAAACTTCGCATACCGCGGACCTTGCGAGTGTTTTCGAGGAGTGTCCGCCGAATATATACATATACTCGGAACAATTCCGAGTGTTTTTGAAAGTACTCGAAACGACGAGATTCGGAATAAAGAGTTTTTTGGTTCTTATACCTGAGCCGTACTGTACATGAAGTTACAGGATAAAATATACCATATCCTGGTATAAACCTCACTTACTTTGCATCTGTAAATTTTCCTGAGTTATATTCTTGCACATAGGAAGCATACGCTAAATCTTCATGTGCTGTTGCCACATGTAAATTGTTACCACCAAACACAGACTGTCGAATATCTAGGGCATTCTGAAAGAAAACACAGAGACAAATTATGGAATTTGTTATTGACCTAGGCCAAGCTGTTCAAAGTCAAGCTGTTGTTTGCTTAATCCATTGTATGCTAGTGGACTCTTCCATAGGTTGGACAAGTCCATTTGTCATTTATGGGGTGGTAGGCCTATTTTTTTTGTTTTAATACCATTTTTGACAGAAAATTCTGTTAGCAAATAGCACAGGCTCTGATCAGACACCACATTCTGCGGCATCTGATCTGGCCCGGCACTGTTTGCCAACGTAACCCTTTAGGGGTTTCCCACAGGTAATGGGTTAACAAGCCCATTGTTTATTTGTATTGGAATTTAATGGCCCAGTCAACACTATTTTAGGTCATTTTTGAGCCCATCACGTGAACAAGTCCGTGAAATATAAACCCCCCTAAACCCCACTATATATAGAGAAAAGTTGGGTTTATGGGGGTAAACAGTATTTTCCTTATTTCTGCTCCTAGACATAGGTTGTTGGTACTCGTTAGAACCGCTTCAATGAGGCGGTTCTAACGAGCACCCACAACCTATTGCGTATAAATAAGAAAAAAAATCACAAATTTTCATCAGAAAAATTACCTTTTTGAGGTCAGAAAAAATGCATTATATCACACGGGTATGTTATCCTAATGGGTCAGTTTACCTCTCCGCACTTTTCCTGGGCAGGCTTATACATAAGCGGTTAACCAGTACAGTGCACATTCTTTCGCCAGAAACTGACAACTGCCCTTCTTGAAGCTGCCGAAGGGAGAGAATAACCGTCAATCTCCACGAAAGAATGTTGCCGACCCGGCAGGAATCGAACCCACGTCCTCCTGATCACCAGTCAAACGTGCATCCGACTGAGCTACCGAGGCCGGCTTAACAAGCCAATTAGTGGCTAAAATGTGAAATGATGTAGGAAACAAAACATTTAATGCATAGCTATTTTTGCTGAAAAAATAATGTGAGAAGCTTTTGAATTTACAAAAGCTTCTCACATTTTTTCCAGCAAAAATATTAGCATATTTGCCATATTGAATGATTAAAGTTTAAATACATTAACCAAAAAAAAAATGACATTGTTAGTAAAATTCTTTTTTTTTCAAAGAAATCAACAACTTAGCCCCAGATAAGGCGGAATAACAAAGATAATCACGGGATTATTTGAGCCCCGCCAAGCGAATTTGTGTCTTCGAGCATTCCGTCATGACAAATTTTAACTGCGCATGCCCAGCCATTCAGAGGGGCCAGGGAAGTGGCTTTCTGTCTGAAGGTTCCTCTTGATTCACTGCTTATATGAGCGAGCAGCGAAGGTTCTGGCAAGCCTTCGCTGCTCGCATAGGCGATAAGTACCAAAATCGCTTGACGGGGCCCATTTTATTTATTTCTTGTTATTAACCCTTTTTGTACCAAATGGAATCTTCCTCCTTATATAATGCAGGAGTCCATTTCAAAATTTAGGGGTGTCAGGTTGTGTTTTCTTCAAAATTTATTTGGAAAATGCCTGAACTTTTTGCAAACAGTGTAGGCCCTGATCAGATGCCACATTCTGCGGCGTCTGATCTGGACATGCACTGTTTGCCAACTACCCATTTTAGGGTTTCAAGTAAAAATGGGTTAAAAATATATATTACATGCATAACAAAGAAATATTATGATTTCTCAATGAATTAAAGATGATAATCAACTCTCGCCTAGGAAGATTTATTTATACTATGGAAATATTTCTCTGTAGCCAGTCATACTTTTCCAAGACAATTGTTGTATTCAGATGCTGGAAAGTTAAATTCATGTCAATGCATTGTTCTTGACGTCATGTCAATGACGTCTCAGAAGATGTCAACAATGTTCAGAATGTATGACATTGGACTTGGAGCCAGCATTGAAATAAAGATTACATGGACATACGAGGACTTTTCAAATATGAATGCAAGTAGAACGTTTTCTCATGCACTAATGCGAAAATCACCTGGAAATAAATATCACAGCATAGAAAAACATTTTACCTATACATTGATACCAAACCTGTTAAAATCTGTACACTTTAGCCATGTATATCGTTCGATAAACACTGTCTACCCTTGTATACTAATACAAAACATGGTTGGAAGAAGGTCAGAGTACGCCGTTGAAATACGGTCCTATATTAAGAATCGTTGTATTCTTGGTTTACGGTGCAAAGACATTTTTGATGAAATATGTTCGGTTTATTGGCATAATGAAATGTCTTTTCCGACAGTTTTTTGTTGGTGTAAGAAATTCAGCTGTGGGCTAGGCTCAACAGAAGATGCACCACATGATCGTCGACCGAAAAGAGCAACATCTGCCAAGATGGTTGCTAGAGTGAAAGAAATAGTTGCTACAGATGCACGATACACCACTAGGCAAATAGCTAGTATGGTTGGCATCTCATTAGGAGTAGCTCATACAATTCTGAAACAGGATTTGAAAATGAGAAAGATCTGTGCTAGATGGATTCCCCATCTGTTGACAGATGAGCAGAAAAAGAAACGCGTTCAGTGCGCCAAGAAGTTGCTTAAAAAGTTTCCAAATTACAATGCACGGTCTTTCGCTAATGTCGTCACAGGTGACGAGACATGGGTTCACTTTTTTGAGCCAAAACGAAAGATTCAGAACAAAATATGGGCAACAAAGTATTGCAAAAGACCATGCATTGCAAAGCGGACCATGAGCGTCAAGAAGGTAATGTTGCCATATTCTTTTCAAATCAGGGCCCTACTATTCAGGTTGCTGTGCCTAAAGGCAAATCTGTAAATGCGAAGTTTTACAAGAATAAAGTTCTTCGAAAATTGAAGAAATATTTCAAAGAACGAAGACCCGCAACTGGTTTGGCCAATGTCAGATTGCTACATGACAATGCGTCATTGCACAACGCATTAATTGTGCAAGACTATCTGAAGCAGGAAAAGGTTGTTGAACTCCCTCACCCCCCATATTCCCCTGACCTTGCCCCGTGTGACTTTTTTTGTTCCCGCGGCTGAAAAAATACCTTTCTGGTCGAAAATTTGTACAGCGCAAACACCTCGGTTCTGCAATATTCCAGTGCCTTCATAGTATACCTCGAAAAGACTACCAAAATGCATTCAATGATTGGATCAGAAGACTGAAAGTTTGTATATCTGTTAAAGTGGAATACTTTGAGGGGACAAAATAAAATTTTCATCGAAATCTATCACAGAATCATTTTTATGTGCTTAGTTGCATTCATATTTGAACAGACCTCGTAACCAATGAGTGGGGCGTATGTTAGGTTACTGTACTCTCACATTTTTAATTGTTTTATCATTATAATAATTTTAGCTCTTCTATTTTCATTCAGTACAACAGAAAGCGCTTTCAAAATGGCATCTATAGTTTTTGTTTCAGTCAGCTTATGTGTCACTGCACCCACTACCATTTGCATGGACTGTATTTTAAGAGTGAGCTGTACTAAGAATTAGATGCAAAATGATCCATCGGCGCTATCAAATGCATGTAATATACAATTTATTGACTAAGCCTATTTTAAATATGGGATTTATAAACCTCGGTAGGTAGAACATCCAATAAAGAAACTAGTGCACAAGTGCAATCATTTCTCTATCCTTGGTTTATATAGAAGATCTTACATGAGTGTTCATGTATTATTGAATTTATTAAACGAGTTGAGGAAAAGGAATAAAATGGGAGGCTTTGCCGAGCATTTTATCCCTTTTCCTCAACAAGTTTAATAAATTCAATAATGAATGAGCACGAATGCAAGATTCTATTTATCATATGACATTTAAAATGCATTTTATTCATGTTTGTTTACAAAAATGTCAATATTCTGCCGTTAGTAAAAGCGATGTTGTTAAACACGCCGTACATGTAACGTTACGGGACGTATGTAGCTAATTTGCATATTTAATCCACTAGTGGATTATCGAAAATAATACATGGCGTTATTACACTCTCAGACGCGACGTCATATGATAAACATGTAAATCCCATATTTAACCCATAACATGCCAAACACAAGTCTTTAAACCAAGGTCCAGTCTCTGCATTACCTTAGCTGTTGGTTTTTTTTTTTTTTTTGGTTTGGGTTTTATGGCCCTTTCAAGATTATTTCACTCATATCGAGCCGATCGTTAATCAGAGGTGGGCGAAAACCGGAGTACCCGGAGAAAAACCACTTGACCTTCCGTTGCAGAACTTGGCGTCTCACACGTGGCCCGAGCGAGGCTCGAACCTACGTCGGTGAGAGACCTAATGACTAAGAGTCAGCGCTCTTATCCACTAGGCCACGGAGGCCCGTCTTAGCTGTTGGTGAGATGTAAAACTCAATCACACACACAAACACACATTCTATCAGCGTTATGCAGATAAAACCCATTATCTGACATACATGAACAGCAGCACAATCAACATTATGCAGATATACATGAACAACAGCAGTTATACTATCAACATTATGCAGATAAAACCCATTACCTGATCTACATGAACAGCAGCAGTTATACCATCAACATTATGCAGATAAAACCCATTACCTTATATACATGAACAGCAGCAGTTTTACTATCAGCATTATGCAGATAAAATCCATTACCTTATATACATGAACAGCAGCACTATCAACATTATGCAGATAAAACCCATTACCTGATATACATGAACAGCAGCAGTTATACCATCAACATTATGCAGATAAAACCCATTACCTTATATACATGAACAGCAGCAGTTATACTATCAGCATTATGCAGATAAAGTCCATTACCTTATATACATGAACAGCAGCACTATCAACATTATGCAGATAAAACCCATTACCTGATATACATGAACAGCAGCAGTTATACTATCAACATTATGCAGATAAAACCCATTACCTGATATACATGAACAGCAGCAGTTATACTATCAATATTTAGCACATTACCTGATATACATGAACAGCAGCAGTTATACTATCAACATTTAGCAGATAAAAACCATAGTCTAGTAGGGCATCAGAATATTTAGGATGATGAACACCAAAACATTCCCTGGAAAAAAAAGTTTACATGATGAAATAAGGAAGAATTCATTACACCTCAACCTCATTATAACACGGAACTCCGGAACCAACCAACAGACCTTAATAGTTATCCGAATCATGTTATAAACGCCGACCGTATTTGTCACAGATTGACACTATGGTGATCAATAGTTTTCCAAACAAGATGATGTGCCGTCCGGTTAATAACCGTATTTCCCGACTAAAATGTGTTTAGAACTAATCAATGGCAGTAAATACCATGGCCCATCTAGTCAAACAAGTCTCTTTAATTGAAACCACCTGATAAACTACGTTTTTATCCACAAAATCGTCCGATCTGACAGCGAGTATGACGCCATTTTGATAGCTGGTTCCTGGCCCATGTATGATTCCGAACTGTTGGCTATTGTCCGGGACTGTACCGAACTAAAGTACCGTTAATAGATTTCAATGGTAAAATTACCGAATTAGGGTTCGGAACCGGATAGGAGAAATTTGAATTACTTCCCTTGGAATGTCTCACCCATTTGAAACGATTTTAATGGCGCACATGGTCTTTGAATGATTTTTTGACCGCGAAAATCGATCATGAATATGTTTTATCATTTGCTTTTAAGTTGGAATAAATCTGACTTTCTTTTACATGTGGCTCTAGAAAATCAGTTTTATTGCAGTTCACGGATCAGATCATCTGCATCGATGTTTAAAATTTCTGCTGAGCAGTGATCCTTGACAGAGAGTTTTATTTTTTTTCCGGTTGCGTAACGGAATTCCTTAATCTCTTTATCTCGCTAAGCCAACACTTTCGATTATGCCGATGGCAGTTCATGTTCATCGTGCGTGTCAAGCTAAACAGATTCATAGTGCAGTTTATATTTTACTTTTGGTCCTTTGAGATCAGCGTGAATATTCTGAGAAATCAGAAATAAATTATTGGTTTAGACTCATATTCTAGACAGGTTTGTAATTATTTGGACCCAATTTTGATTTATATCAGTCTTTGTATCGACTGCCTATTCGAAATTCGCAAAATTGCAGTATGTTTCCTCTGGCTTTCTTTGGCGGATCATTACAGGGTCACTGATGAGGCTTTATTAGCCGAAACTATGTAGTATGACCCATCTTCTTTCTTATGAATGTTTTCATTGCTCTTAAAGGAACTCATTTTTGATTTTTAATTATATATACTGTATATTCAACTGTATATTCAACTCTGTTAATATCGATGACATGTTTGGAGGCCTGCAATAAATATCAAAAAGTACCGTTATAGATCGTGTTAGCTACCGTAGTATCGCAGTCAAAAGTGGGAAGAAAATAAAATTGCTTTGCTTAAAACCTGATAGAATCCTCGGAAAATATTTATAAATGTTGGTTGGGGAAAATATGGGGTCCAAACCAAAACCGTGTTATATCTGAATTAGTGCTGTAACGAATCGTGCTATAAAGAAGTCCAGGTGTATTTTCCCTTGAAAGTAAATAAACATTTATCTAAAACTTTTTTTGACCATTTTGTACAAATGATACCACATCTGCTGTGAAAATGAGCTTTTATGCAGTCTGCCTTGCTCTCGTATGAATAACAAGTCTTGGTTTAAACAATATTTCATTTGATATGTTAATTACAAACATTTTCATACAATATATAGAAGATATTTACTTTTTTGAGGTGGATATCAAAAATATGCAGATCCAGATCAGATGAAGAAGCCATCTGATCAGGATCTTCATTGTTTGTCATTCTGTTTATAAAATCGTTGCAAAAATTTTCATCAAATAATCTGATTGTTTAATAATCAGTAGTGGATGTGGCGTATTCAAATATTCAGCAGGACAAGGGTTTTAACAAGTTTAAGCTAACAATACTTTGAATAACATCACATGAACAAGTCCGTGAAATGAACACCCCCTTACACCCCACTGTATATAGAGAAAACTGGGGTTTACGGGGGTAAACAATATTTTTCTTATTTCTGCTCCAAGACATAGGTTGTGGGTACTCATTAGAACCGCATCAATGATATCAATCAATCATCATATCATCAACTAGTCTGTGTAATAAATAGAGATTAATACATCTTGTGGAGTGCTGTGGTACAGTGGTAAAGTATCGGACTCGGGATCGAGAGGTAGCGGGTTCGATCCCCACAAGCAACAAGTGTTGTTTTCTTGAGCGAGAGACTTTATCCACATTGCGTAGTACTGGTTTCTACCCAGGAAAAGAGGGCCACATGGAAGATAAGTACTAGTTTACTAAATGTGTTACCCTCTATAAATAAGGTCGATTATTATTATTATTATTATTTTTAGTTTTAAATACAGGAAATATTTTCCCGAGAGACTTGCAAATCAAGTAAACAACTAGTGCGAATCCAAGTTTCAAGGGAAATATTTCCCACATTCAAAACAAAAGATGTATTAATGTTTATATTACATTTATTAAATCGGCCGTTTTTGGCCTTTCTAACGTCTAAAACTGACATAATTAGCGCTGTGACGTGACATAATTTGTCCCGATTTTAGCGCGTCATGGTGCATGATGACATTCGAAAGGAAATATATCCCTGCCAGAGAGATATATTTTCCCTGCAGGAAAATATCATTTTTATTTCCCCCAAAAATTACTTAAAATAGCAGCAAAAATGTAATATACACCTTTATCATATAACATGAGTGTTATTTCGTGGATAACGTCATGTAGTAACAAGAATTCCGCCGAAGGCTATGTCGCGCCTGTGGGGGCGCAAAGTCACCGAACCATGACATCTAGGCCAAGATCAAACATAGATGCTTGCATAAAAGGCTTGCACTAAGTATCGTTAATGAAGTTCAAATAATTCCTGAGAAATGAACTTAACCATTAGGGTGAACGCTAGGGTGGTGGCAATATTTTACAAGTCAGTGAAGCATAAAATGTAGGTCAAGGTCAAATATGGATGCTTGCATTTAAGTTGCCATCCACAGATTCAAGTTTGTACCAAATATCATTAAAGAAGCTCTTATGGTTCTTGAGAAATTAACTTTGCTATCCGGGTGAACGCTAGGGTGGTCGCAATATTTTACAAAGTCAGTGAACCATGAAATTTAGGTCAAGGTCAAATATGGATGCTTGCATTGAAGTTGCCATCCACAGATTCAAGTTTGTACCAAATATCATTAAAGAAGCTCTTATAGTTCTTGAGAAATAAACTTGGCTATCCGGGTGAACGCTAGGGTGGTCGCAATATTTTACAAAGTCAGTGAACCATGAAATGTAGGTCATGGTGAAATATGGATGCTTGCATGAAAGTTGCCATCCCCAGACACAAAATTGTATAAAGTATCATTAATAAAAATCTAATAGTTCTTGAGAAATAAACTTGACCATTAGGGTGAACGCTAGGGTGGTCGCAATATTTTACGAAGTCATTGAACCATGAAATGTAGGTCAAGGTCAAATATTGATGCTTGCATGTAAGTTGTCATACCCAGACACAAGTTTGTACCAAGTATCATTAATGAAGCTCTTATAGTTCTTGAGAAATAAACTTGACCATTAGGGTGAACGCTAGGGTGGTCGCAAATGTTGACGCCTTGATGAACGGACGGACAAACAGACGGAAAACCAGGCGCCTATATCGCACCATGCTAATAGCAGGCGCGACAAAAATCTTATGAACACACATGTAATAACACATGGTTACTGGCACGTCACGTCATGGCGCTGTCCGTGATAATCCAATGTTTCTTTTGAACTTTTTCGGCGATAAAAACTGATTTGAAATTGTTATATGATAAACAGAATCTTACACTTGTGGTACTATCATATTATGAAATTTTTAAAACTCGCTGAAGGCTCCTTTCAATAAGTTCATATGAAAAGATACTCTATATCTAAAACAGAAGTGAGGGCAATGATCGGGAATCAATACAACTACCCAACCATTACAATAACACACCCGTACAACATAGTGCATTTTTTCACATCTCCAAAATGACTACTTTTCTGATGAAAAACTGTGTTACTTTTGATTTGTTTGCTTCAAATATAGGTTCAGGGGTCGCAGGACCATTCCCGGGCTTCATCAGACTTTCTGATGAATCTTTAAACTGAGGTCCTGTCTCCGTATGACCTTTGCTGTTGGTGGGACGTAAAACTTTAACACTCACTCACTCAAATACAGGTTCTGGGTGCTCGTTAGAACCCTCAATGAGGCGATTCTAACGAGTACCCACAACCAATATCTTGGAGAAGAAATAAGAAAAATAATGTATACCCCCAGTAAACCCCAGTTTACTCTATATAAAGTGGGGTTTAAGGGGGTATTCATTTCACTGACTTGTTCATGTGACGCTCTCCCATAAGAGACACTACTTTATGTAGGGAAAAGTGTGTTTACAGTGATAGACATTATTTTCCTTATTTTTGCTCAAAAACCTAGATTAAGGTTACTTGTAGAACCGCCTCAATGGGGCAGTTCCAATGAGTGCCCACTATCTATGCCTGGACAAGAAAGAAGAAAATACACCAAAACCTCTTTATAACACTATTGTTTGGGTCCAAAGCAGAAACCTTGCTAGTTAGATAACCATGTTATCCAAACAACAAGAGGACCAAGCTGAGTCCTGTATTGCTCACCTGAGCTGACAGATTCAAAGTTTCAGGAAGTGCAAACCTTTACTGAAGGATTAATGGAAGGACATGGTGATGACAGGGTAAGCAATTTCTGCAAATCAAGTAGAATGTAACTCTTTGATAAATAGGCTGACCTCACCAGTTTTCAAACTCATTCAAGCTTTTATTCCTGACTTGCTAAGAAGATCCGATATAAACTGATGGGGCTATGATGATGACAAGTTCAAAAATAAGCAATTAACTGCTGCAATCAAAGGGGTGTTACTCTGTGACAAATAGGCAAACCTCACGAGTTTTTAAACTCCTTCAAGCTTTTCTGCCTGACTTATATGTTTGTAAGTTTCATGAAGATCCCATCAAAACTGAAGGGGCAGCAGTGCTAACAAGGTCGAAAATAGGCATTTTTAAGCAATCAAAGGCACGTAACTCTATGACAAATGTGCAGACTTGGCCAGTATTCAAACTCATCCAAGGTTTTATTCCCACCCACCTGACATAAAGTTTCAGAAAGATCCGATCAAAACTGAAGGGGCTACAGTGATGACAAGGTCAAAATTTGGCATTTTTAGCAATCAAAGGGATGTTACTCTAAAATAAATGAGCAGACTTGGCCAGTTTTCGAACTCATCCGAGGTTTCATCCCTAGCCACTTTATATATAAGTTTCAGAAAGATTAGATCAAAACTGAAGGGGCTACGGTGATGACAAGGTCAAAAATCATCAATTTCAGCCATCAAAGGGCTATAACTCTACAATAAATGGGCTGACTTGGCCTGTTATCGAACTCATCCGAGATTTTATCCCCAGCCACCTTACATATAAGTTTCAGAAAGATCCGATCAAAACTGAAGGGGCTATGGTGATGACAAGGTCAAAAATCGGCATTTTCAGCAATCAAAGGGACGTAAATCTACAATAAATGGGCCAACTTGGCCGGTATTCGGACTCACCCCAGGTTTTATCCCCAGTCACCTTACATATAAGTTTCAGAAAGATTCGATCAAAAACTGAAGGGGCTACGGTGATGACAAGGTAAACCAGAGGACCAGTGGTCCTGAACCGCTCACCTGTCTGGTGACAATTTTCCTACTTAGATCAGCAGAAGATGTCATTTACCCTGCTCATAAATTTTAAAATGCCATCTCAATATTTGTTGGCATTTTAAAACTTATGAGCAGGGTAAATTTCATGCTGAAGTGAGTTGAGCGTGAAAAAAGTTTTATAACCTCGGTGCCTGGCTCACAGAAAGGGAAAATATGAGGAACTGTCCATTGGACATAAATGGTATACTGTATACAGAAGCAAATGAAACAAAAAGAAAACTTGTTCTAATTTATTTTCATATCTCAAGAGCAGTAACAGAACAAAACAAGAGGCCCAAGAGGGCCTGTCGCTCCACCGGCTAACTTCAGACAATTGTCATATTTATTACATTAACCAATGGTATACTAGTGGACTCTTCTATTGCTATATGTTGGACCAGTCCATTTGTCATATAAGGGGTGTCAGGCCTATTTTTTTTCCTATTTTTGATGGAAAATTCTGTTAGCAAGTAGTGCAGGCCCTGATCAGACATGGTGTTCTGTGGGGTCTGATCTGGGCCAGCACTGTTTGCCAAGGTACCCATTTAGGGTTTTCCCGCATGCAATGGGTAAAAAAGAAACAAGTGATCCACCCAAGGAATGTCCATTCTATATTTTTTGGACCCCAGAGCCATGGTTGGCAGGATTTATGTGAGTGACCATTTGGCATTGCTCCGTTCTAAATATCTAAAGCTCTGGGCCTTATGGTTTCAGAGAAGAAGACTTTTTTTAAGTTTTTCCTATTATAAGTCTATGGGAACTAATATGCCTCTGGGCGTGACCAATTTTTTACCCCAGGGGCATTGTTGGCAGGATTTATTTGAGTGACCACTTGACGTTGCTGCATACTTAATATCTAAGCTCTGGGCACTGATGGTTTCAGAGAAGATTTTTGTCAGTTTTTCCCAGTATAAGTCTATGGGAGCTTATGAGCCTCAGGGTGTGGCCAATTTGGACCCCAGGGGCATAGTTGGCAGGATTTATGCAGATGAATACTTCAAGTTGCTACATACTAAGCTCTTGGCCTTATGGTTTCAGAGGAGAAAAGTTTCAAGATTTAGTCATTATTAGTCTATGGGAGCTACTAAGCACCGGGGCGTTGCCAATTTGGACTCAAGAGTCATAGTTCGCAGGACTTAGTAGGTGACCACATAACTTTGCTACATACTACAGTTCAACCTGTATTAAGCAAGTGCCTAAGGGATAGTCAAAATATGCTTGCTTAAGACAGGTTCTTGCTTAATACAGGTGAAATTTAACACATCTGCCTTTCTTGGGAACTGAATGCCTGCTTGCTTAAGACAGGTTGCTTGCTTAATAGAGGTGGCCACTAAGACAGGTTTTACTGTAAATGTCTTAGCTTTAGGCTTTATGGTTGCAGAGAAGAAGTTTTTCCGTTTATTGGTCTATGGAAGCTAATGAGCCAAAGGTGGTGGCCATGGCGGCCATGTTTTTTGTCTGATCAAAATTTCTTCAATGAATCTGACAATGGTAGACACAAGGAACATTCATGAAAATTAAGAACGAAATCCATTTAGCAGTTTTGGAGGAGAAGATTAAAAAAAAAAAAGATCCCTTTATGAGTCTATGGAAGCTAATTAGCCAATGGGTGTGTCCATGGCAGCCATGTTTTTTGTCTGATCAAAATTGCTTCAAGGAATCTGACAGAGGTCCACCCAAGGAACATTCATGCAAAGTAAGAATGAAATCCATTACATGGAGCGTTTTGGGGGAGAAGGTTTTTTTAAACTTTTCCCCATATAAGTCTTTGAAAGCTAATGAGCCAAGGGGCATGGCCATGGCAGTCATGTGGGGCATGGCCATGGTGGCCATGTTTTTTGCCTGATCCGAATTTCTTCAAGGAATCTGACAGAGGTCCACCCAAGGAACAAAGAATAAAATCCATTGAGCGGTTTTGGAGGAGAAGATTTTTCAATATTTTTTTTTGCTTTCGATGCCATTTTGTTCTGCATGTAACAAAATTCTTTGAAGGAATTCAGAAAAGGACTATGTGAGAAACATTCCTGTGAAGTTTGGTTACAATCGACCAAGTAGTTAAGGAGGAAATGTTTAAAGAAAAAAGTTAACGCACGGATGCACAACCGCACAGACGCACAACAGACACAGGGCCATAACATATAACATAAGACCCGCTGGTCTTTGGCCAGTGGAGCTAAAAAATGAACAGATTTATGTTTTTATTTCTTTATTTATTTATTTTTTCCTTTCCTCCGTCGGATTCGGTATGCCTCCCTTTTCAACTAAGCCATTTTAACCCTCAGGTATCTGGAGAACTGTTGACACTGTAGTATAATTAGGTCTAATAAATCAATCTCCCTCAGTATTTTGAATTTATTTTGAAACATCAAGTCATATAAATAGAGTTTGTGTTGAAAACATCAGTTCTATCACCAGTGTGATGGGCATGTGAAATTTCTGATGTTTTGAATTTTAGAATGACAATTTGTAGGTGACCTCTATAGATATGTGATAGTCAGCAAAATTGGAGGAGATTAATTCAGATACAGGAAGGTACTTTTAAATAAATAAATGAATAAATAAACAAGAACTTTTGAAGAAGAGAAGACTTTTTTAACATTACACTACATGTTATATAGTGAAAATAAACCCCGCCCACTGCAGGCATGTTTTATGTCGGATCAAAATTTCTTCAAGGAATCTGCCAGAGGTCCACCAAAGGAACATGCATGCCAAATAACTATGAAATAAAACAAGAACTTTTGCAGAAAATATTTTCAGCATTACACTATATGTTATATAGTGAAAATAAGCCTCGCCATGGCGGCCATGTTTTTTTGTAAGATCAAATTTTTTTCAAGGAATCTGACAACAGTCCACTCAAGGACAATTCATGCAAATTACAATGAAATCCCACAAGTACTTTTTCAGAAAATGATTTTTTAGCATTACGTTATATGTTAAATAGTGAAAATAAGCCCCGCCCATGGTGGCCATGTTTTTTGGCGGATCAAAATTTCTTCAAGGAATCTAAAAGAGGTCCACCCAAGGAACATTCATGCAAAATAAAAACAAGGCATCGCATGCGATACAAATCCCCTCGCACTAGACAACTTCGTGTGTGGAAAACACTGAAATGGCAAAAGTCCAACTTGCTTGAGATATTATCATATGCAACATTTGTGTAAAGTTTGTTTAAAAATCCTCCAATAAATGTACATTCTAGAGTGATGACGTTTCTCTAAAAATAGCCATAGTGACCTTGACTTGAGGCCATGACCACGAAAGTAGATCTTGCTCAAGATATTATCATAAGCATCTTTTGTGTGAAGTTATATTAAAATCTGTTAATAAATGTAGGCGGTAGAGCGATGACAAAGTTTTTCTAAAGATAGCCACAGTGACCTTGACTTTGAGGTCATGACCTTGAAAGTCGAAGTAAGTCGAGATATTATCATAAGAAACATTTGTGTGAAGTTCTATTACAATCCATCATTAAATGTAGGCGCTAGAGCGATGACAAAGTTTTTCTAAAAATAGCCACAGTGACCTTGACCTTGAAAGTCTAAATAGCTCGAGATATTGTCATAAGGAACATTTGTGTGAAGTTATATTGAAATTTCTGAAAAAATGTAGTCACTAGAGCAATGACAAAGTTTTTCTAAAAATAGCCACAGTGACCTTGACCTTGAAAGTCAAACTCGCTCGAGGTATTGTCATAAGGAACATTTGTGTGAAGTTATATTGAAATGGATGAAGAAATGTAAGCGCTAGAGCCATGACAAAGTTTTTCTAAAAATAGCCACAGTGACCTTGACCTTGAAAGTGGAACTCACTAGAGATATTGTTATAAGGAACATTTGTGTGAAGTAATATTGAAATTGGTGAAAAAAATGTAAGCGCTAGAGCAATGACAAAGTTTTTCTAAAAATAGCCACAGTGACCTTGACCTTGAAAGTCAAACTCGTTCGAGGTATTGTCATAAGCAACATTTGTGTGAAGTTATATTGAAATCAGTGAAGAAATGTAGGCGCTAGAGCGATAACAAAGTTTTCTAAAAATAGCCATAGTGACCTTGACCTTGAAAGTCGAAATGGTGAGATATTGTCATAAGGAACATTTGTGTGAAGTTATATTGAAATCGATGAAGAAATGTAAGTGCTAGAGGGATGACGAAGTTTTTCTAAAAATAGACACAGTGACCTTGACCTTGAAAGTGGAACTCGCTAGAGATATTGTCATAAGGAACATTTGTATGAAGTTATATTGAAATTGGTGAAGAAATGTAAATGCTAGAGCGATGACAAAGTTTTTCTAAAAAATAGCCACAGTGACCTTGACCTTGAGGCCTTGACATTGATAGTCGAACCCGCTTGAGATATTGTCATAAGGAACATTTGTGTGAAGTTATATTGAAATCAGTGAAGAAATATAGGCGATAGAGCGATGACAAAGTTTTTTTCTAAAAATAGCCACAGTGACCCTGACCTTGAGGCCATGAGTTGGAAAGTCTAACTCGCTGGAGATATTTTTACAAGGAACATTTGTGTGAAGTTATATTGAAATTGGTGAAGAAATGTAGGCGCTAGAGCGATGAAAATGTTTTTCTAAAAATAGCCACAGTGACCTTGACCTTGAGGTCATGACCTTGAAAGTCCAACTCGCTCAAGATATTGTCATAAGGAACATTTGTGTGAAGTTATATTGAAATCAGTGAAGAAATGTAGGAGCTAGAGCGATGACAAAGTTTTTCTAAAAATAGCCACTGTGACCTTGACCTTGAAGCCATGACCTTGAAAGTGGAACTCGCTCAAGATATTTTTATAAGGATCATTTGTGTGAAGTTATATTGAAATTGGTGAAGAAATGTAAGCGCTAGAGCGATGACAATGTTTTTCTAAAAATAGCCACAGTGACCTTGACCTTGAGGTCATGACCTTGAAAGTCCAACTCGCTCGAGATATTTTTATAAGGATCATTTGTTTGAAGTTATATTGAAATTGAGGGAGAAATGTAGGCGCTAGAGGCATGACAAAGTTTTTCAAAAAATAACCAGAGTGACCTTGACCTTGAGGTCATGACCTTGAAAGTCGATCTAGCTCCAGATATTGTTGTAAGGAACGTTTGTGTGAAGTTATATTAAAATCGGTCAAGAAATGTAGGCGCTAGAGCGATGACAAAAGTACGTACGTACGTACGTGGCGCTAGAGCGATGACAAAAGTACGTACGTGGCGCTAGAGCGATGACAAAAGTACGTACTTACGTACGTACGTACGGGACAAATGCTATATCCCCCCTCACAACTATGTTGTGCGAGGGGATAATGAAATCCAACAGGTGGGTTTGGAGGAGAAGATGTTTAAAGATTTTTAATTTTTTGTGTGGTTTTGTTGCCATGGCAACCAGAGTTCTGGGTGTAACAAAATTCTTTGAATAATAATAATAATAATAATAATAATAATAATCGACCTTATTTATAGAGGGTAACACATTTAGTAAACTAGTACTAATCTTCCATGTGGCCCTCTTTTCCTGGGTAGAACCAGTACTAAGCAATGTGGATAAAGTCTCTTGCTCAAGGAAACAACACTTGCCGCTCATGGGATTCGAACCCGGTACCTCTCGATCCCGAGGCGGATACTTTACCACTGCACCACAGGAATTTAGAAGAGGACTAAGTAAGGAACATTCCTGTGAAGTTTGGTTACAATTGGCCCAATAGTTTAGGAGGAGAAGATGTTTTAGCATTACACTATATGTTAAATAGGGAAAATAAGCCCCGCCCATGGCGGCCATGTTTTTTGTCGGATCAAAATTTCTTCAAGGAATCTGAAAGAGGTCAACCCAAGGAACAGTCATGCAAAATAAAAATGAAATCCAACAGGTGGTTTTGGAGGAGAAGATTTTTAAAGATTTTTATTTTTTTTTGGTTTTGTTGCCATGGCAACCAGAGTTCTGGGTGTAACAAAATTCTTTGAAGGAATTTAGAAGAGGACTATGTAAGGAACATTCCTGTGAAGTTTGGTTACAATTGGCCCAGTAGTTTAGGAGGGGAAGATGTTTAAAGAAAAAATTAACGCACGGACGCAAGACGGACACAGGGCCATGACAATAGCCCCGCTGGCCTTCGGCCAGTGGAGCTAACTAGAATTTGTTTTTCTACAAAAACACAGAAGTCTCCCCCTTTTTTTTTATTTTGGTGACACTGTCTTCAATGGTTTCCTACAAATCCATTATTTTCACTTTGCCCCATGCAAAAGCCTAAGTCGGCAAATTTGACATTGCTGTAAAATAGGATAAGGTCAACCCAGGGTCACCAGTTGTACAAACCATGATGGGCCTGAGTACCATATGCTACATGCCAAGTTTCAAGGCCACTGGCCTTATGGTTCTGGAGATAGATTTTTGAAGGCTTTTTACCATATATGGGCATGGCGGCCATCTTGGTCATGTGATCCAGACCCCGCAAACAAACTTTCGTTCCCCCATCCCACTGAGGCTCCATATGAAATTTGGTTTTGATTGGCCCTGCAGTATAGGAGAAGAAGATCTTTGAAAATGGTGGACGGATGGACGACGGACGGACGACGGACCATGGCTATACTATAAGCTCACCTATGAGCCTAAAGGCTCAGGTGAGCTAAAAATCGACATTTTCAACCATCAAAGGGACATAACTGTTTAGTAAATGGGGCGACTTGGCCGGTATTCGAATTCATCCTAGGTTTTAACCCCAGTCACCTTACATTTAAGTTTCAGAAAGATCCAATCAAAACTTAAGGGGCTACAGTGATGACAAGGTCAAAAATCAACATTTTCAGCAATCAAAGGGACCTAACTCTATGATAAATAGGCCACCTTGGCCGGTATTTGAACTCATCCAAGGTTTTATCCCCAAAATCGACATTTTCAGCCATCAAAGGGACATAACTATATAGTAAATGGGGCGACTTGGCCGGTTTTCTAACTCATCCGAGGTTTTATCCCCAGCCACCTTACATATAAATTTCAGAAAGATTCGATCAAAACTGAAAGGGCTACAGTGATGACAAGGTAAAAAATCGGCATTTTCAGCAATCAAAGGGACGTTACTCTGTGATAAATGAACCAACTTGGCTGGTTTTCAAACTCATCCGAGATTTTATCCCCAGCCACTTTACATATTAGTTTCAGAAAGATTCCATCAAAACTGAAAGGGCTACGGTGATGACAAGGTAAAAAATTAGCATTTTCAGCAATCAAAGGGACGTTACTCTATGATAAATGGGCCGACTGGGTCGGTTTTCGAACTCATCCGAGATTTTATCCCCAGCCACCTGACATATAAGTTTCAGAAAGATACAATCAAAACTGAAGGGGCTACGGTGATGACAAGGTCAAAAATCGGCATTTTCAGCAATCAAAGGGACGTAACTCTATGATAAATGGGCCTACTTGGCTGGTTTTCGAACTCATCCGAGTTTTTATCCCCAGCCACCTTACATGTAAGTTTTAGAAAGACCCGATCAAAACTGAAGGCACTATGGTGATGACAAGCATTTTCCCATTGTAAGTCTATGGGACCTTGTGATAGCCATAGCAACCAAAGTTTTTGAGCGATTTCGAAAAAAAGTTTATGTCATCAATGCCCAACCAGAGGCATGCTACAGATGAGATATGATTGGGATCAGCCTGCAGGTTGCAGAGATATAGCTGCTCAAAACGGACGGACGACGGACGGATGGACGACCCACTATACTATAAGCTCCCCTGGAGCCTTCGGCCCAGGTGAGCTAAAAATGTATAGATTATATAGACGAGAATTCCACCGAAGGCCATGTCGCCCCTGTGAGGGCACAAAGTCACCGAACCATGAAATCTAGGGCAAGGACAAATATTTATGCTTCCATGAAAGTTGCCATTCCTAGATGCAAGCTTGTACCAAATATCATTAATGAAGCTCTAATAGTTCTTGAGAAATGAACTAAAACATTAGTTTGAACACTACCGTTGATGCAATAGTTCACTAAGCCAGTGAACCATGAAATTTAGGTCAAGGTCAAATATTGATGCATGCATTAAAGTTGCCATCCACAGATACAAGTTAGTACCAAGTATCATTAATGAAGCTCTTATAGATCTTGAGAAATAAACTTGACCATTTGGATGAACGCTAGGGTGGTCGCAATATTTTACAAAGTCAGTGAACCATGAAATGTAGGTCAAGGTCAAATATGGATGCTTTCATTTAAGTTGCTATCCACAGATTCAAGTTTGTACCAAATATCATTAATGAAGCTCTAATAGTTCTTGAGAAATAAACTTGACCATTTGGGTGAACGCTAGGGTGGTAGCAATATTTTACAAAGTCAGTGAACCATGAAATGTAGGTCAAGATCAAATATGGATGCTTGCATTTAAGTTGCCATCCACAGGTACAAGTTGGTACCAACTGTCATTAATGAAGCTCTTACAGTTCTTGAGAAATAAACTTGAACTTTTGGGTGAACGCTAGGGTGGTCGCAATATTTTGCAAAGTCAGTGAACTATGAAATGTAGGTCAAGGTCAAATATGGATGCTTGCACTTAAGGTGCCATCCACAGATACAAGTTTGTACCAAATATCATTAATGAAGCTCTTATAGTTCTTGAGAAATAAACTTGACCATTTGAGTGAACGCTAGGGTGGTTGCAATATTTTACAAAGTCAGTGAACCATGAAATGTAGGTCAAGGTCAAATATGGATGCTTGCACTTAAGTTGCCATCCACAGATACAAGTTTGTACCAAATATCATTAATGAAGCTCTTATAGTTCTTGAGAAATAAACTTGAACCTCAGGGTGAACGTTAGGGTGGTCGCAAAAGTTGACGCCTTGACAAACGGACGGACGGAAAACCGGGCGCCTATATCGCGCCATGCTAATAGCAGGCGCGACAAAAAATGACCATTCTATTTATGATCATTTTTCTATATAATCTATACATTTTTGGAATCAATCTTGAAACTGTGTTATATCCAAAACCGTGTTGTAACGAACCGTGTTATAATGAGGTTGTGGTGTATCTGAAAAATGCTAGTTCTGGATATCCGAAAGATGCAGTTGTAGCATGAGGATGTGTTCTAGCAATGGTGATCCCTATTTTATGAAATTAAACACACTGTGTTGCTTATTTGATTGATTCCTTACCTAGCGAAGTTGACAGCATGTTTCACAAGAATTTCTGCTTTTGCAAACTCTCTTTTAACTACACAAACCTGAAATTAAAACAGGCACAAATGTGTAAACACAGTCTTACAAATTCAAATACAGTAGAATGTACATTTTTGTTTAAAAATTTTAACCCTTCAAAAGCTATGAAAAGTTCTAGAGCAGATGAGTCATATTTTCTTCCTTATTTTTCAGAGAAAGGGCTTGCCATTTCATGTGAATCTTCTGTCAAGCAGAGGATTCAGAGGACAAGTCAAGCCCTATTTTCTCAGAAAAATAAGAAACAGTGTTTTTAAATGCTGTCTGCTAGGGGTGAACTAGAAATGCGTCCATAGGACACTAATGCCCCAGCCTGAAAATATGTCTATGTTCGTATTCATCCATAGGAAGTTATTGACAGTGTTTAAGTTTTGAACCCTTTTATCACATTTGACCTCTAAGTATGACCTTGACTTTGGAGGTACAGATCTGGGTTTTGCATGTGACACGTCGTCTCATGATGGTTAACATTTCTACAAAGTAATTTCAAAATCCATCCAGAAATAAGAAAGTTATTGACTGTGTTTAACTTTTAAGTTTCGGACCCTTTCTTTGACCTTTGACCCTTTTATCACATTTGAACTCCAAGTATGACCTTGACCTTGGAGGTACGGACCTGGGTTTTGCACATGACACGTCCTCTCATGATGGTTAACATTTCTGAAGAGTAATTTTAAAATCTATCAAGAAATAACGAAGTTATTGACCGCGTTTACGTTTCGTTTCAGATGCACGGACGAACGGACAGAGGCAACGCTATATGCCCTTTCCACCATTCTTCGAATGGCGGGGGCATAATAAAAGATGTTAGGCAATGTCCAGACGCTGAAGTTGACTGTGTTAAATACAATCAGGTGCTTTTACAAAGAAATAGAACGTAAGATGAACTCGTGTCCATTTCTTTCTATTCTGATATTTTAATCTCGAACCAAATACATTCTGTCCGAGGGAATACATTCTGTCTGACAGTATCTTGCTAAATCAGTGTGAAAAGCAGAATGATTGCTAACATAATTTTGTGAATGCTTTTGAACCAATCCAAGACTTTATACATTAAATAAGGAATATGGATTAGATCATTTTTACACCAAAGAATGTGGGTGAAATGAAATTGTCATGGTGTTTTGGTGTTGGAAGCGATGTTAATTAACTGAACATTTCATCTATAATCTTTGTACAATTATTTTTCTGCCTACTAAAGGATGCTATGGACCAAGCCTATCACAGCCCACCATAAATGATCATTTTTCTAAATAATCTATACATTTTTGTTTGGATTTAACATGATCGTTTAACTATTCAACACCGTTTCTGCATTGAACCCCATTAATAGTGTTATGCAAAGGTTGTGGTCTACTGAGGCTGGCAATGCATCAGTGGAGGAAAGAAACATATACTCTGCAATACCTTAGAACACTGCCTTAAGACATCCACAATGGCTTTCTGAGGCAGAGTCGTTGTTAACTCTCTCATGGCTAGAGAACAATGGCGGAAAGCCTCATCATATTGGCTCTCGGCAAACAGGAGGGCGCAACATTCGGTGTAGAGTGACGCTCGGCTGATTGGGAATCCAAGTTCTAGGAGTTTGTCAAGAATTTCAAATGCTCCTTTACATGTAGCGTTAGCTTCCTTGAACTTGCAGTTGGAGTTCTGCACATGCAATAACCTGGAAAGTATAAAACAACTCACAATTCAAATGCAAATAAGAATGTAATGTTTAGCCTTATAAGTGCACATTCATTTGCCAGATACAGAGGACCCTCATTGTAACAACACTATTTGTTCCCCATTACTGTGCCATTATCAAGAATTTGCTGTTATAAAGAATACCAGTTAGGATTATAAAGCCTTTTCCCCATTATTATTCCAAGAAACGAATGTTATACACGATGAGGCGATTCTAACAAATATCTATAAAGTTTGTTCCTTGGAGTATTAGGTTACAAGAATCTTTTATGACAATGGTTTCGATTTGTGCATTTCCAACACGAGGGAAGCCCACGCCGCTGAGCATTTATCTAAGAAGTCATTCCATTGAAATTGCCGTTATAACAAGTTTTGTCGTTACAAAGAATGTCGGTATAAAGAGGGTTGACTGTACAATCAACTCTCTTCGCTTCAGTAGGAGAGCATGATCATAGAAAATACTGCATGATCAATCTCCATAACAGAATGCTAGTGAATCACCAACCACCAGTTATGAGAAATATACCTGACTAGGTCACCCAGCCCGGAGATCTCAAGCCTGGAGGGCAATGGATATGCAGAAACTGAAGAAAAAACAACACCCCATCTACCTTTACTTGCTGCAAGGACAGCAGGCCTTGCCCAACTCTAGGCCAATATCAGTTGGGATGCCCCAGTGACACAAGATACATGTCGCCTTTGCCTCACCCAACTACCCCAACTCTCCCTTATTAATAGTGTTAAACTTTTGGAGAGTTTGCCCCTGAGAAGGAAACTCTTTTCTTTAAGAGAAGACCCTTACAGTCTCTAAATTTTTCTGGGTGCAGGTAAGCTAGTATATAGTCCCAAAAGTTGCCTACTTGTAATCAAATTGGTGTATCTTGTTCCTAACCATTAAACTGACATCTGCGGACATCATATTCCATTTTTCCTTATTTTTCAGACAAAACTAAGGTTTGACATTACATGTGAATCGTCTGCTGAGCAGACAATTCACATGGAATGTCAAGCCTCATTTTCTCGGAAAAATACATGCAATTAAAAAAATATTGCCTTCTGTTCCAAAAATTTCTGTCTCGGCACTTTATGGGTTAAGCTTTAGTGTAAAATTGGTTTATAGACAGCAAGGATATTTGTTGAATTACCTTGAATCCAGCAAAACAAACAAGATCTGTGTGACCAGTGAAAACTCAGATAAGCATGTGCATCTTCAAATATGATCTCTGATCAGAGTCTATTTCATCATGTGAACAAGTCCGTAGGATGAAGACCCCTCTAAAACCCAATTTATCTACAGAAAAATGGGGGTTTATGGGGGTATACATTATTTTTCTTATTTCTGCCCAAAGACATAGGTTGTGGGAACTCGTTAGAACCGCCTCATTGAGGCGGTTCTAACGAGCACCCTTAACCTATGTTTTGAGCATTTATAAGAAAAATAACAAGGATTTTCATCAGAAAAGTAGCAAATTTTGGAAATTGTGAAAAATGCACTATGTCATATGGGTGTGTTATCGTAATGTGTTTGAGTATTCTAAAGCTGCTGAGACCGACAAAGAGCAAGAAGCGAAGACTCAAGACAGGCTGGGTGACTTCAGCAGCTGTTGGTGGCACATTCTTTTTTTTTGTTTGTTGTTTTTCATTTGTCTGGTTCTGTCCCAGCTCAAAGGTCTGTAAAACGAAGATAAACAAAAACCTGCTGATAACTCCCTTCATTATAATACAGTATTGTTTGTTTGTTGGAGTCTTATGGCCCAGTTAACTCTATTTAGGTCAAATCGAGCCAGTCAGTTTCCCTTTCCACACATTTTCCTCCTTTCCACACATTTCCTTCAGCAGGGAAATGGAAACAGAAATGGAAAACCAGTCCTGTGCACATTCTTTCACCAGACAAATGTCCTTTTTGAATTAACAGAAAGGAGAGAAAAGGAGAAAATGACTGTGAAAAAGATCATTCTGGACATACAGGAGTATATATAAGGAGGATGCCAAAAACATTTAGATTATATAGAACAAGAATTCCGCCGAAGGCTATGTCACACCTGTGGGGGCGCAAAGTCACCAAACCATGACATCTAGGCCAAGGTCAAACAAAGCTGCCATTCTGCAAGCTTGTACTAAGTATCATTAATTAACCTGTAATAATTCTTGAGAAATTAACTTGACCATTTGGGTGAACGCTAGGGTGGACGCAATATTTTACAAAGTCGGTGAACCATAAAATGTAGGTGAAGTCAAATATGGATGCTTGCATTTAACTTGCCACCCCCAGATACAAGTTTGTACCAAGTATTATTAATGACGCTTTTATAGTTCTTGAGAAATTAACTTGACAATTTGGGTGAACGCTAGGGTGGTCACAATATTTTACAAATTGAGGTCAAGGTCAAATATGGATGCTTACATTTAAGTTGACATTCTGAGATACAAGTTTGTACCAAGTATCATTAATGAAGCTCTTATAGTTCTTGAGAAATAAACTTGACCATTAGGGTGAACGCTAGGGTGGTCGCAAACATTGACACCTGGACAAACGGACGGACAAACGAACAAACAATCGGAAAACAGGGCGCCTATATCGCGCCATGCTAATAGCAGGCACGACAAAAATGGTCATTTTTCTATGTAATCTAAATATTTTTTGTTTGGATAACTATCATGTTTTCTGCTGTAATAAAGAGGTTGAGCTGAGCTTATGATGAATGTGGTTCATTTCATTGATAGCTATTGCAAGTTTTGAAAGGGGCCATAACCACCACCCGCTCAAAAAAGTTTACCTACCTTACACTACACTCCAGAGCCCTACACAGACTGGGTACCGTCGTATCACTGTGACATAGTCGTAGACAACTCTGATACACCTTCTCACTGTCAAAGTACCAGCCAGCATCACTGAGAAAACCACCTAAGCATTGGAAAGAAAACACATTACAGTCAAACTTCAATGAATAAAACACCTTTGGGACAATGTATATTTATTTGAGACAGGGGTAGTTTGAGCCATCCAAGGTTAAACACAGAGCTAGGTAGGTGGGGGGGGGGGGGGCAAAACTTGGGTGCCCAGGATGTGTGAAGAATTCGAAACTTATCAAAACAATTTAATTAGAATCATGTACATGTAATTGTAACAATTGTGCTTAACATTTGTTGTGTATAAATTTGCTCCTTCAAGATATGGATATTACACCTCAGCCCAATTAGAGCATGATTGGTTATAACACAAATTCGGATATAACGCAGATTTTGTTTGGACCCCAAATTTTCTTCAACTTTATGGAGCATGGTAGCTCAGTGGTTAGTTGATTCCCGGCAGCGGTAATAAAATTGTGGGGTGTCCGAATGTGCTTCATTGGCATCATTTGCAGGGATGAATGCCATTAAGTGCACCATCCTTTGGATCGGGACTTTAACTGGAGGCTCCCTGTGCAGGGAGAATCATCCCCTGGGCAGGTTACAGATCCCTACTGTAACTACATGATTACTGTGTAGGCTTTCATCCTGCAAATCTATAGAATGAGCTTTAGTTGGCCTAGTCCCAGCTCAGCTAAGAAGTACTTAAAGTCATTTCGTGTTGTCTCTGGATCTACTCTTGACCCTTATACTACTGTTCACGACAGCCCCTACCTTTGCAAACAGTGTAGATCCAGATCAGATGTCTATCTGATCAGGATATACAGTTTGGCAGTCAGTTTGAGAACTTGCAGGAATAAATCTTACCAAGTAATCTGATTGGTTCAAAGTCAGAAATGGGTGTGGCTAAAATTGAGTTTTTAAAAGTAAAACTTATTTTAACTAGGATACCCACCTCAGGCTTAATGACTGCATTTCCCTTATTCCCCGCAAAGAAATTTATGGTTCGTTCTGTATGTTTCGGTACTTCGTAGAACCGATATCGGTTTTTACCCAGTGACAAAAGCGCGGGAAAGCGCCCGAGAATCACGGATTAATCAGAATTCCCTTGCCCTCTAGATGGAGGGGTTAGGGAGGTGGGCCATCTGCCTTAAGCCTGAGGTGGGTTTCCTAGTTAAAATAAGTTTTACTTTTAAAAACTCAATTTTAACTGTCGTCTACCCACCTCAGGCTTAATGACTGCAGAATTAGCCTAGGCGGGATGGAATCTCCAACCACATACAGAACGATCCTTTATTCCAGGGATAAATCCTGTAGAAACTTAGGATTCTAAAAAGATTAACAATAGAAATTGAGGAAGAAAACTAAATTTCCACCATTTCTATCCCTGGAACATCACTATCAGCTCCAAGTACCTTTTGAATGTGTCTTGCAAGGCCTCAGAAGATAGTCTCCAGATTAGCATTGAGGATGAGGAAGACCAGACTGGCCCCCCACCACTTTTTGAGCAGAAACCAATGGACCCATCAGTCGTAGGTTTTCTCCTTGTGTGTTCAAGTCTCGTAAATAGAACTTGGCAAAAGTCGAACAAGAGGACCACACGGCAGCTTTGATAACATCCTCAACTGGGGTTTTATTCAAGTAAGACCAAGAGGTTGAAAGGGCCCTTAGCTCATTTGCCTTAATCTTAAGCAAAGCTATTTTAGACTTAGACAATTTCTTATAAGCTAATCTAATAGTATAAGAAATCCATCCGGAGATAGATCCCTTGGTAATATTGTGATTTCCCTTCAAGGGAAGAAAAAGCCTTTTCCTGTCTTTCCGGATAGGCTCAGTCACTTTCAGGTAACGTTTTAAAGCCCTAACCAGGCATAAAAACCTGTTAAAGTCATTAAATTTAACTGTTCTGGCTAAATTTTGAACCAAAATATCATCCGGGCAAATGGATGGTAATTGATTTTTTGCCAAAAAACCTGGTTGTGTCCTTAAAGAAACAGAACTATCTGACTGATTGAATCTGAGATGTCCTGAATCCATGGAGAAAGCATGAATCTCACTAACACGTCTTGCTGTTGCCATGGCAAGCAGAAAAACTGTTTTCAGAGTGAGATGGAACCTAGAAGCTTTATGCAAAGGTTCATACGGTTCAGAACATAATGAAGAAAGGACACAAGAAAGGTCCCATTTCGGAGCTAAAGACCTTTGAACAGGCCTCTGTAATTCAAATGACCTTATAAGTTCTGAAATGATAGGGTCAGATCCAATGTTTATGTCAGATGTGAATTTCAAAGTATTAGAGATAGCAGATCTGTAACCTTTGATAGTACGGACTTGACATTTTTTCTCCGTGAATAAATGTAGCAAAAAGTCTGCTACTTCCATCGGAGATGGATTGAAAGGATGAGTTTCCCTGCAACTACACCAATCGGAAAAGACTTTCCATTTGGCGTCATAAACACGCCTGGTAGACAATCGCCTTGCCTGAGCAGCGTGTCTGGCAACATTCGCCGAAAAGTTTCTATCCGTAATGGATCGGCGGATAAACTCCAAGCGTGAAGTTTTAGACTTTCCACGTTTTGACGAACGAATTTCTGACCTACTTGTGTCAGCAAATTCTGCACCGAGGGAATCCGAATTGGAGGTGCTACAAGTAACCGAAGTATGTCTGGAAACCAAGACATTTCGGCCCAAAGAGGAGCTACCAGCACAATGTTGCAATGATGTTGACGAATCTTGTTGATTATCGCCGGGATCAGTGCAAACGGAGGAAAAGCATACGCATGCATTCCGTCCCAGTTCATTGACATTGCGTCTATCGCCAGAGCATTCTCGTCTGGGATGGGAGACACATAGAGAGGCAGTTTCTTGTTGAGACGAGTTGCAAACAGATCTATGTTCGGAAAACCCGTCATCGACAGAATTAAATTTTAAATCGTCTGATCCAAGGTCCATTCTGTCGCAATTGGCTTGGAAAGACGACTTAGCCTGTCTGCCAATATGTTCGATTTCCCTGGTATATGTCTGACCAGAAGATTTATGCCTTCCTGATTGCACCAAAGGAGTGTATCCCACACCTCCATGCACAGAGACGGAGAATGGGTGCCCCCTTGTTTCTTCAGGTACGAAACTACTGAAGAGTTGTCTGTGGCAATCAGTACTGTTGAATTGGTGACATACTGATGACATTGTTTTAGAGCAAGCAATATTGCTTTCATCTCTAGGATATTGATATGAAGAACTGATTGGTCTGGAGGCCAGACTCCATGACACAGAAGTCCTTCCGGTTCGAGATGGGCTCCCCATCCAGAGAGACTCGCATCCGTGAACAGAGTGTGAGTAGGAAGAGACGGTTTCAGCGTTACACCCGAGCTGAAACGACCCTTGTTGTTCCACCATTCTAAATGCTTCCTGATCGAAACATTGAGAAGAATAGGATGCTCCAATGGAAGAGCATGAGGCTTCCACTGAGCAAACAAAGCCATTTGAAGCGGACGTAAGTGCAATCTGCCCAGTACAACAAACTGGGCTGCTGCACTGAGTTTTCCCAGAAGAGACAGAAAGACTCTTGCTGAGACCTGCTCTTGAACCTTGAACCATCGTAATAGTTCCAGAATGCCCTGTATTCTGTCTAACGGCACCCGAACTATATTCCTTTGTGTAAAAAAATCCATTCCTATGAACACAAAGTTCTGAGATGGTACTAAGTCCGACTTCTCTTCGTTGATTATCAGTCCTAGGGATGTAATCAACTTGACTGTAAACTGTCGATCTCTCAGAATTTCCTGACGAATCTGATTTCTGACCAACCAGTCGTCCAGGTACGGAAACAGTACAATTGCCCTCTTCCGTAGATAAGATGCTACAGCAACCATCAAACGGGTGAAGACATACGGACTTGTTGCAAGGCCAAACGGAAGAGCCTTGAACTGATAAGTTTGACCCTTGAGACAGAATCGGAGGTACTTCCGAGACTGTCTGTGAATGGGAACATGTAGATATGCATCCGTCAGGTCTAAGGAGATCGCCCAATCGTTGGGTTCGATCGCCTGTCTGACTTTGTTGGCTGTCTCCATTTTGAACGACTGAACTTCCAGAAAAGTATTCAGTCTGGACAGATCTATTATAAGTCGTAATTTTCCGTTTTTCTTGGGAACTAGGAAAATACGAGAATAAAAGCCTGGACCTTCCGGCTCTATCATCTCCACTGCCCCTTTGAGTAGGAGTTTGTTGACCTCTTCTTCCAAAGACCGACTTTCGGTCTGATGAAGAAAGATTGGCGTTGGAGAAAGAAGAGGTTTGCTGATGAAAGGTATTTTGTACCCTTTTTTTACAACAGAGAGGACCCATGAGTCCTCTGTTATTTCTCCCCAACGATTTTGAAAGTGGGCCAACCGTCCTCCTACTGGAAGGTCCTTTCTTGAAAGGGACAGTGGAGGGAGTGTATCATTGTCGAGAAACGTTAGAGGCACCTCCTCGGGAGGGGGTGTACTGACCCCTTCCTCGAGAGCTTGAGCCTCCACGGCGAGAGCCTCTCCTAGGACCACCTCTATTCTTATGATTGGGAGGTCTAGTAGAGGAAGATGAATCCCTGTGTGCAGACTTCTTTTGGCATTTAGGAATCTTAAAGCCAGAAGTAGAAGCCTGCTTACTCTGTGCAACAGAGGAAGCAATGAAACTCTGCTGTTGAGATTCAGAATTTAGTTTCTGAAAATCAGTAATCATTCCACCAAAGCGGGATTCAGCTGAGATCGGAACCGAGCGAAGCTTAGTCTTCGTGGCTTCCGTCAGAATCTTAGACCTTTCAATGGCAGCCTCCCTTCTAGCTTGCAGGAGTTCGACTGCCAAAATCACTGCCATAGAGGAAGAGTGTTTCAAGCAACTAACAATAGAGCTGAGTAACCTCTTCAGCATCGGAGCATCCAAGTTGTCTGACTCCAATGCTTGAACTGAAGCAGCAGTGAAAAGGTCTGCATAAGAGTTAATGGAAACCATGTTCCTTGCTTGACGCTCCATAGTCTCCAAACTCTTGACTGGCAAATTGGCATTCCCAGAGGATATCAGATCCAGTAGAGAAGCATCTTTATCAATTTTAGGAACACTGTCGGGAAATAACTGACCGTGTGTGTGCGGTAATGTTTCACGTTTATACCAAGATCTCTCTCCAGAGATTTATTGGTAACCCAGCCAGGTTCCAGCTTAACCTTCTTATCGATCAGTGATTGAAAGACATTTACAACGTCTTTGATCAATAAGGACTGAGGGAGAGAAGCTGAGCTCTTATCCTCAGATGGGTTAAGTGCATCCAGTGTGGACCTAGGCCTCTGAAGAGTCTCCGAGGACTCCTTCCTGGGGCAAAATTCGAAGGGAAGTAAGCTCATAACCTCCTAAATTGCCTCGGCAAAAGAAATGATACCTTCCTCTTCCTCTTCAGAATTGGAAGAACCTCTGTCAAATCGAGTTTTCTTTGCCAAATCAGAAGAGGCTTTATGGGGTGAACCAGCTCTGCTCTCACCCTCAAATTCATTATTGTCCACCCTGATGGAGAGATTATCATTCCTATCCGAGCTTGAAGATAAAGCTCTAGCACGATCCTTATGGCGAGTACCATAGGAGTGCCTACGTCTCTTATGACTTCTAGAGACAGAAGAACGATTGTGAGACTTCTTCTTATGGCGCCTGTGCCTATCAGAAGAGGTAGACCAGTCCGAAATGATTGAACTAGACCTCGTATGATGATGGCGTTTAAGGCGTCTAGATCTAGAGTTTTTTCTCTTCACTCTCGATCTATGCCTTCTATGAGGCGTGTGACGATCCCGTGAACTCGATCTGTGTTTAGATCGATCACGAGATGTCCGTCTCGGCGATCGGTGCCGATCTGACCGTTTCCGTGAATGGCGCCGTGATGACTGTCCCGGTGCCCGGTGGCGAGATGATCTGCCTGGTGAACGGTGACGAAATGAACGTCCCGCCGAAGGATGCCGGGATGACCAGTCCCGGGAACGTTGCCGGGAAGTGGACCGACCCACGGACCGGTACCGGGATGTAGACCGGGTTACCCGGTCCGGGTATCGATGTTTGGACGATCGATCTTTGGATTTGGGCCGAAATGACCGGTCGCGAGAAACCCGGCCCGGTGACCGGCCAGATTCCCGGCCCGGTGACCGGTCAGATTGCAAAGAATCTGGTCCCGAGGACGAGGAAAGACTATCCCCAGACTTGGCGTTGGGTGTTCTTTCTGTCCTCTTGTCCGCAGACACTTGGGTGGAAGACCCACCGGGTCGATCTTGAGTAGATTGACGTGTGTCTATCGGGGAATTTTCCCGGTTCTCCCGGTAATTCTCCCCCGATGCGGACGCAGTCTGAGAAGGGTTCTCAGACTGGGACTGCTTGGGAGCAGTCCCGGACTGCTTAGTTGCAGTCCCGGAGCCTGACTGCTTGGAAGCGGCTCCCTTCTTGCCCATCTTCTTCTCTTTAGTGGAACGTCTTCGCTTGTACGACCGTCGGTTTACGGCAAGCGTCCACACTGAGCTCGTCAACAGTTTGCAAGTGGCACAGCGTGACTCAAAACTGCAATGAGAGCATGTAAAACAAGAAGAATGATTGTCCCAGGAGGCTTTTAAATGTCCGCAAGAGCCGCGGATTTGGGACATTGAAGGACAAGAACAAAACAAACAATAACGAAAAAGGTCACGAAATTATGTGACAACAAGAAAAGAAGTTAAAAGCAGAAATTCCTGCTAAATTAACTATATGAAGAAAGGAAAACAAATACCAACATTTCCAGCGAGGGAAAAACAGCGTACCACCCGAGTAAACAACAAATATTAGAAATTAAAATCCAATATCTGAAAACACATCCGAATTGGTCACGCGCAAAGGGAATTCTGATTAATCCGTGATTCTCGGGCGCTTTCCCGCGCTTTTGTCACTGGGTAAAAACCGGTACCGGTTCTACGAAGTACCGAAACATACAGAACGAACCATAAATTTCTTTGCGAGAATAAGGGAAATGCAGTCATTAAGCCTGAGGTGGGTAGACGACAGTTAAAATAATTATTCAGCGGGATAAGGGTTAAAGGACAGAATTTGCAGCATAGGATTATATCTGGCATATTTCAAACCAATATTTATAAGGTAGACAACATTTTGGGCTTTCTGTTTGCTTTCCTGTACACTCTACCCAATCAAAAAATGATGCCTACACTTAACTCTTATCCTGCTGAATAAATTAATTTTGCCACACCATGTCTGTCAACAATCAATCAAATAACTTGAAATATCACATAATGTATTCGTTCAAATTCACAAACTGAATGACAGTGTAATTCGAGATCAGATGGCTTCTGCCATCTGATCTCGATCTACACTGTTTGTAAAGGTAGGGGTTTTCATGTGCAGTGGCATAAGGGGAAATAAGCACACCTCTATTGACAAGGGAGACAAGAAATTTAAAAACATTGTTCAAAGAGTTGCCTCCCCTAAAGGTGACTCTATTAACTTTACTCTTACCTAGTGAGAATCCAAGCTGAATGATCTTGTCTCTGGCTGTTTCCTGTGTGGTGGGTGGGTTCGCTAGCTGGCCGGAGAATGTTTCAGATAATATCTCAGACACTCTCACACCGTGATCCATTAGAGCTTGAAAACAGTGATGCAGCAAATGTCTGAAAAATTCAAATTTTATACTGCATAGTACCATTAAGGAGGAGTTATGAGGAGTTTTTAGGATAATTTTTCTCAAGCCCCTATCTCAAAGGGATGCGACTGTTTGCGACTTACATTCTCGAGTGAGTCTCAAAGCGGTCTTGAAACAGTCACAGTGATTCAAAATTTCCTCGCATATGTTGCAAAGAGTCACAAATGGTTCGCGAAAATTTTTAACATGCCAAATAGTCGCAGTCATTGCGGGTGTCTCGCAACCCATCACGAACCCTTTGAAATTTAGTTTCGCGCAGTCCTAAACGGCATGGAACATGATAGATTTGAGAAATAAATAAGACTAAATTGCGAACCAATTGCAATATAAATATGACAATTTGTGACTAAATTGTGAATAAATAAAACTGAGCGACGTTCGGGCAAACATTGTGAGACAATCACACGAATGTCTCACCATTATCGTGCGAATGTCTTAAATCACTCGCAATTGTGGCGTGAATGGTTCGTATTTTGTCACATATGACCCAGGTATGGTATATATAATAGTATGTCTAAAAACAGTTTGCTCACATTGATAGTTTCACCATGCCAGCAAAACAAAAGAAAGGGAGGGGTACGGTTGCCACTACACCTGACCCCCAACCAACAGAATCTGTGATGAAGAAAGCTCAGAAGCTTCCACAGTTTCGGAGACTGAATGATTGCAAGAATGTTTATTTTTTCTTGGTTAATCATTTTCTCAAAGAACCATTGAACCACGACCTTCGAGCGACAGTCGCACAACCTTCGCAAGAACATTGTGTGACTGTTGTTGGTGCTAAATGTTCGCAATTTCATTGTGCCAACATAGTGCGAGTGTCTCAACAACTGTGTACTACCCAAAAGTGTGTTATAATGAGCTGTGTTACAAACAAAGAGCTTGTGGATTATAATGCTTTTGTACTGCCTATATGGGTGCAGAACTAGTATTTTGTTCTAGTGGTGTGTAAAGCAGGTAATCTGTAAAACCTGGACTGGACTCATGTGCTGGGTTAGGCAAAAAGTGTAGACTCAGATCAGATGCCAATTTATGCAGTGTCTGATCAAGGTCTGCACTATCTGCTTGAAGTACAGGAACTGACCCTGAGGGTATTAACCCTTAAGATGCCAAAAAAAACTACATATGGAAATATCGTCTGCTTATGTTGTCTGCTGAATCTTCTTGCAAACATTTTAGAAATATTTTTTCATACAGGCAAACAGTTTGCACCCAGATCAGACTGCTCCTACAGGAGCAGTCTTTTGACTTCTCCTTCTGATCCTAAAGGAGCAGTCTGATCTGGGTCCACACTGTTTGCCAAAATGACTTTTAAAGTAACCGGCAGACGAGAATGCAGGTGACAATTGTCGTGATTGGCATTTTATGAGAAAATGTAATATTCTCAGTCCCCTTTCAAGACCATTTTCCCATTCTATTCTCAGAGGCAACTTACCCACTGTTGCTGCCAGTGCTTGATTATTTATTAACCCTTATCCTGCTGAATAATTTAAATAGGCAAAGCCATTTCTGACTATCAGCCAATCAGATAACATAATATACTGTTTTCCATCAAAATCAAATTCACAAACTGAATGACAAACAGTGTAGATCCTGATCAGAAGCCATCTGATTTGGATCCACACTATTTGCAAAGGTACGGATTGTCGTGAACGCATGATAAGGGTTCATCTACACAGGATGAGGAATAAAGAAAAGCTATAAATACCTCTTATCATTAACCTTGAGCACTTTTGAAAATGTCTCCAGTTCCGAGAACTCGATACCCAGCTGACACAACCGACCCTTGTTGTATAACTGCAATAAGAACCAAAGATAGGACATCAAAATTTACCATCACGAAAACACGCCTATACAATTTTGACCCCCTCTAACCCCACTTTTATATAGTGAAACTGGGGTTTGCAGGAGTAAACCTTATTTTTCTTATTTCTGCTATGAGATATAGATTGTTGGTATTCATTAGAACCGCCTCAATGGGGCAGTTCTAATGAGTACCCACAATCTATATTTTGAGCAAAAAAAAGAAAAATATCACAATTTTTCATCTGAAAATTTTCATTTTTTCAGCGATAAATGTGTCAATGTATTTGTATAGGGATATTTTCGTAATGAGTTTTTGGAAGTATGTGTAATAAGCAGGAAGTGTTTACCCTTTTTGTACCAAATGGAATCTTCCTCCTTATATATGGCAGGAGTCCATTTCGAAATTTCGACAGCTGTTTTCTTATAAATTTATTCAGATATGCAAATAGTGTAGGCCCTGATCAGACGTCACATTTTGCGGCATCTGATCTAGGCCTTCACTGCCAGGGTACCTGTTTTGGGGTTTCCGGTACAAAATGGGCTAACACTGTCATAGCTCTAGATAAGGTGCTTTTTCCATCCAAAAAAGTACTGATATTTTTCTTAATTTTGCATGCAAACATATGTTGTGGGTACTCATTAGAAGCGCCTCAGAGAGCTCTGAGGCGCTTCTAATGAGTACCCACAACATATCTTTTCATGCAGAAATAAGTTTGTTTGTTTGTATTGGAGATAAACGTTATAGTCACCACTGTTTTAGGTCATTTATGAGCAGGTCAGTTTACCTATCCACACTTTTCCAGAGCAGGCTTATACGTAAGCTGTTAACTAGTACAGTGCACATTCTTTCGCCAGAAACTGACAACTGCCCTTCTTGAATCAGCAGAAGAAAGAGAAAGACCATAGAAAAGATTTTATGATCAATCTCCAAGAAAGAATGTTGCTGACACTGGCAGGTATCCAACCCGCATCCTCCTGATCACCAGTCAGAAGCGCATTCGACTGAGCTACCAAGTCCCGCTCGGCCCCCGCCCATAGGGGCTTGAAGAAATATATGGGCTGCATGATGCTTCCACGCAGAGCTGAATCCGGCCCGCACACAAGTACTGGTAAACCGCTTAGAGGATCTTAGCCTGTCCAGGAACCGCGGTGCGAGTCGGACCGTCCACGCTAATAAACCCTATTGGTTTCATTGGGCGACAGGGCTTGAGATGTCATTTCATCTCAATGTCGGGTAAAAGTCCCACAAAATTGGAAGCAACGTCTCCAAAATGACCTTTACAGTGTTGACGGGGACGTTAAACTTCAAATCAAACAAAAACAAAACCAAGTCCCGCTGCAGAAATAAGACAAATACTATGTGGATACCCCTCTTATCTGGGGGCTATGACGAGTAACCTGGTGTCAAAGAAAATTCTATTTTCTTATTATTTTTCAGACAAAATGTTGCTTAATTTTTCATGTTATTACGAGAGGACATCCATGTGAGATAGTGCATTCTTTCACATCTCCAAAATGGTTATTTTTCTGATGAAAATTTGTGATTTTTTTTCTGATATTTCACCATACATATGCAGTGTGTGCTTGTTAGACCGGTTCTACTGAGAAGCCACAACCTATATGCATATCTTGGAGCAGCAATAAGTAAGGGTGACACGATTAATTGTATAATCGATCGATAAATTCAACAAAAATGATTATCATTTCTGATTTGCTTTTAATTGATTACTTGATAAGTACAATTTACTACCCAAAGTTATGCCTCAAATAGCTGGATGAGTGGCAAACAGTGCATACCCTGATGAGATGCTGCATTCCGCGGTGTCTCATCTGGGTCTACACTGTTTGCTCAGACTGTCTGTTCAAATATACATATGGTAAAGTACATCATATGGTAGGAGTCATGCTGAGAAGAAAGCCAGACAGGTAAAATTATGACAAAAACCTCAGCGATTACTAATCGATTATCGATCGCAATGACGGGACTGATAATCTATTATCTTTTCAGCTCCGATTAGCCAGCCCTAGCAATAAGAATAATAATGAATACACCTGAGAATTCAATTGTTCTCCCAGAGTGGGATTTACAGTGGCGTTAATTACAGGGAATTGTCTGCTCACAGGGCATTTTCTGCCTATTCAGCAGGGCCGAAATTCGGCCCCATTCCTAATGCCAAATAGCCTAAATTTTTCCCAATTTCACCATATTTTTCCCCCAAAAATGAAGAAATAAAACCCATAACAAAAGGAACAGAGAAAACAATACTTTACATCAGAGGTTAACATGAAAATTCACCACAGTGAAGCTACAGCTGTATTTCACTGTTTAGCTATAAAATTCATAAGACTATCATGAGCAAAATTCCTCCTCCTGGCATTTCTCCGATGAAATTGTGTTCCCTATTTTGGTATTTTGTCGGTAATTTTTTCCCAATTTTGCCCATGGGCCTTTTCCCAAAATACCTGGGTAAAGCCCTGGCTCTACAGATGATTCATATGTTATGTCAAACCTTATGTTTTTCTCAGAAGAAAAAACAAGAGGGCCCAGAGGGCCCTGGTTCGCTCACCTGATCCAATGTATAACAAGTGGGCCCCGGGCCGGGTCAATTTTGGCCCCAGGGCTATAATTTGAACAATCTTGGTAGAGGCCCACAAGATGAAGCTTCATATCAAATATGAAAGACCTCGGCTTTGTCGGTTCAGAGAAGAAGATTTTAAAGGTTTACCCTGCATATAGAAGTCTATGTAAAACCAGATTTTCCCTATATAAGTCTATGTAAAACCAAAGGGCCCCGGAGCGGGGACATTTTTGGCCCCAGCGCTATAATTTGAACAATCTTGGTAGTGGTCCACTAGCTGATGCTTCATAACAGATATCAAAGACCCACACCTTGTGGTTTCAGACAAGAAGATTTTTAAAGATTTTCCCTATATAAGTCTATGTAAAACCAAAGGGCCACATGGCGGGGGCATTTTTGGTCTAAGGGCTATAATTTGAACAATCTTGTTAGAGGTCCACTAGCTGAGGCTTCATAACAAATATCAAAGACCTACGCCTTGTGGTTTCAGAGGAGAAGATTTTTAAAGATTTTCCCTATATAAGCCTATGTAAACCAAAGGGCCCTGGGGCGGGGGCATTTTTGGCCCCAGCACTACAATTTGAACAATCTTGGTAGGGGTCCACTAGATGAGGCTTCATACCAAATAGCAAAGACCTGGGCCTTGCAGTTTCAGAGAAGAAGATTTTTAAAGATTTTCCCTATATAAGCCCATGTAAAACAAAAGGGCCCTGGGGCGGGGGCATTTTGGGCCCCAGCACTATAATTTGAACAATCTTGGTAGAGGTCCACTAGATGAAGCTTCATACCAAATATCAAAGACCTGGGCCTTACGGTTTCATAGAAGAAGATTTTTAAAGATTTTCCCTATATAAGCCCATGTAAAACCAAAGGGCCCCGGTGCGGGGGCATTTTTAGCTCCAGCACTGTAATTTGAACAATCTTGGTAGGGGTCCACTAGATGAAGTTTCATACCAAATATCAAAGACCTGGGCCTTGCAGTTTCAGAGAAGAAGATTTTTAAAGATTCTCCCTATATAAGCCCATGTAAAACCAAAGGGCCCCGGTGCGGGGGTATTTTTGGCCCCAGCACTATAATTTGAACAATCTTGGTAGGGGTCCACTAGATGAAGCTTCATACCAAATATCAAAGACCTGGGCCTTGCGGTTTCAGAGAAGAAGATTTTTAAAGATTCTCCCTATATAAGCCCTTGTAAAACCAAAGGGCCCCGGTGCGGGGGCATTTTTGGCCCCAGCACTATAATTTGAACAATCTTGGTAGGGGTCCACTAGATGAAGCTTCATACCAAATATCAATGTCCTGGGCCTTGCGGTTTCAGAGAAGAAGATTTTTTAAGTTTTCGGTAAAAAAAATCTATTTTTGGCTCCTGTGACCTATATGTGCAACAGACCGGAACCATTTGAACAACTTTGAAAGGGGACCACCTAAGGATCATTCCTGTGAAGTTTGGTCAAAATCCGATCAGTGGTTTAGGAGGAGATGTCGTTTGAAGAAAAAGTTTACGGACGGACGCACGACGGATGACGGACAAAAAGTGATCCCAAAAGCTCACCTTGTCACTACGTGACAGGTGAGCTAAAAAGAAATACATGTACTGTAAAAATCCTAAAAATTGAGGACTTGCTGTAATTCTCCTAAAATTTTAACAAATTTGTGAAATGATCCAGCAAGGAGTCCAAAAGGTACAGACGGAATGGCAAACAGTGATCTGAACAATCTTTAAGAGGCCTGTCTACTGTCTATCCAAAAACTTAGGATCAATATTAGTGTCAATGGCACAGCTAAATGCATACCTGTGATTTTATTTTTACCTGCTTAATATCTCAATTTCTGACTTGGTCGAGATTTCTAAAATATTTTAAGACCAAAATCATATTTGCCATATTTGCCACTTTGGGCATATTTTCCAGGCCGGTAAATGCCACTGGTAAATACCGGGGGTGGAATTTGCCACTCAACCTTGTCCACATGGGCCATGATGTTTGAGGAGACTATGTGTTCAAGCAATTTACACAGATTACAAGTCAGAGACACTTTCTTTCTTTCTACTGCGATCAGTCACATCTGACCATTACCCGCATGTGTACATTACATACACACCAGGTTTGCAGGATGAAAGCCTACACAGTAAACATGTAATTACGGTAGGGGTCTTTAACCTGCACAGGGCATGACTCTCCCTGCACATGGGGCCTCCAGATAATGCCCCTATCCGAAGGACACAGGGCGATAATTAAGAGCAAGAGCCCTATCTCCTTTTTGAAGAGTGGGCCAATGTTTGCTAGGAGCCATTCTTTGGGGATTTCACCTTTGAATTCATGTTATGGCCAACCGGACGACCAGAGTCTCTTACGTGGTCAACCAGAAACAAGGAAGTTGATTCATACCTGTGATAATTTTTTTAATTGTAAGAGGGAGATGTAAAAAATATATAGAGAAATTCTCAGTTCAAATAAGAAAGACTCCAAAAGTTTACTAAAATTTAGCATAAATCATGTAAATTGGACATGATTTGACAAGACTCCGTTATGCCAACCCACCGTGCTCTATATCTTTATGAGCTCCTATGCTAAATGTTATTTCAGCATCAGTGTCATGGAATTATTTAGTTGCATAGACTAAAGTGTAATTTGATCGATTTTCTGTAACAGTCAACTAAAATATGCCCTTAATATTAAACCTATTTACAATGTGTTTATATGGAACCAGTGGCTTTTTGCCAACCACGAAAGAAAGTAACAATGTCAAAAAATTGTACCCAGAGTACCCAGAATCTATATTTTGAGCAGAAATAAGAAAAATATCACAATTTTTCATCTTAAAATATTAGTTTTTTCGGCGGTAAAGTTTCCAATGTATTTGTATAGGCGTGTTTTCGTAATGAACAATTCTGATTTGACAGACTCCGTTATGCGAACCCACCGTGCTCTTTATCTTTATGAGCTCCTATGCTAAATGTTATTTCAGCATCAGTGTCATGGAATTACTTAGTTGCATAGACTTGTGTATACTGTGCTCCCTCTTAGGCTAAGCCTATTTACATATTATGTGCTAAGCGTAGACCTAGCTTTTGTAAAAAAGCTATACTTGTGTGACATAGACATTTGATGTGTTTATATGAACCGTGTCCCAAAGCGATAATGGCTGTTGGATTCTTTTAACTGTCTAAAGACTATATATGTCCGTAACCAACAAAACCTTGCCATGTATCACTATAGACACATTCAAACACTACGTCAACACTCAATAATACTATTTGCCGGGACTTACCGGTGGTGGGCAAAAAACTTCTTTACCCAACATTGAGATGGAATGACATCTCAAGCCCTGTCGTCCAATGAAACCAAAAGGGTTTATTAGCATGGAAGGTCCACCTCACACCGCGGTTCCTGGACATGCTTAGATCCTCTAAGCGGTTTACCAGTACAAGTGTGCGGGCCGGATTCAGCCCTGCGTCGAAGCATCATGCAGCCCATTAGGATGATCGGCGTGACGTCACTTCCGCTGAGGTCCGCCATTTTCAGAGGTATAAACAATGGTATTCTGCTATATGATTTTACCAAGTGTGCACAAGAAATATTTTAAATCAGTCTTATACCTCTGACAAAGACTTACTCTATATTATTGTTCCGTATATTTCCTTTAATTTCTGATGATTGTCGATAAAATAATCAGACACATTTTGCTTTAAAAACTGTTTAAAAATAATCAAATTTTAGCAATGATTTGTTTGTTTGATTTGAGGTTTAACGTCCCCGTCAACACTGTAAAGGTCATTTTGGAGACGTTGCTTCCAATTTTGTGGGACTTTAAGCCAACATTGAGATGAAATGACATCTCAAGCCCTGTCGCCCAATGAAACGGTCCGCCTCGCACCGCGGTTCCTGGACAGGCTAAGATCCTCTAAGCGGTTTACCAGTACTAGTGTGCGGGCCGGATTCAGCTCTGCGTGGAAGCATCATGCTGCCCATATATTTCTTCAAGCCCCTATGGGCAGTCAGGTGCATAACCTAAACAAGTTATTTGTTTATAACCTGTTACAGTTATAAAGTCACATACCGCCATTGAATTTCAAAGTGAGGCTATAGAAAATAACTTGTTTAGGTTATGTTAAATTGAAAAATACGAAAATATTAAAGTGAATGCGTTAATATTCTCCTCACCCCACTCTTGTTTGAAACACGTGCGTACAACTTTTTAGACGATGCGGACAAAGAATTTCGATTTCAATCATCCAATTAAAGTCTTCTTTCCATTTAAAAATTGTCCCCATATGCGGCAAAATTGCGATAAGGTGGGAATTCAAGTTTTAAAACCATGAATTTTACCGTTTTGGCGCTCAAAATCCACTCAAAAAACATTCTTTTCTGAATGAAAACTTGATAGTGTTGATGAATCCACCACCTTGTTAGAAAGAGCACTTCTTGTGGAATCTCGCAATAACGTTATAATGACGCAAAATGCCGCGAATTTCAAAAAAGAAGAGAAAAACTAGGCCGATTTTTACCAATTCTCGAAAAACCAAATATAATGCAAATGAGTTATTTTTTTTTTTAACTTGTTCAGGTTATGCACCTGACTGATGGGCGGGGGCGGAATTTTAGCGATGAAACCGAAGCTTTCACCTCCACCAAATGAAAAAAAATGGCGAAAAGATAGCTGATTACTGAAGAGTTCCCTGCCGACTGTCCTTATATATTTCTACCAGCCCCTATGGGCCGGGGCGCTAATTAATTGTAATAAAAATGCGCAAAACGAATTACGAAAAATGTGGGAGATGAACGACTGGGAGACGTAACTATGAACATACAACAGGGAGATGCAGGAATGAAGTCTAGAATATATTTATCTACTCATTTAAAGTGTTATTCGGTCGATTTTCTGTAACAGTCAACTAAAATATGCCCGTTATATTAAACCTATTTACAATGTGTTTATATGGAACCAGGGGCTTTTTGCCAACCACGAAAGATCGTTATCAAAAGGAAAAGTAGTTTTGCTCATGGGCAGTGACAAATAAACAAGGTCACGTTTCAAAACATTGGATCCATCTATAGAGAACCAACGGGGAAAACACAGAACCGGCATTACATAAAAGATATAAAAGGAAAAAGTTGTTCAGCTTTTTAAAGAGCTCGAAAACAGACGCACAGGGTATACCTATCTTGAAAAAAGGTGAGTCAACCTACACACAGAATGTTGACCAGGCAAATGTACTAAACGCACAGTTCCATTCTGCATTTTCAGCTAGATCAGCACTTAATATACTGCCTGATGTCATAAGGTGCAGGTTTCCAGTAATGCCAGAGATAGAGATTTCTGTGAACGGAGTTGCCAAACTCCTATCAAACCTAAATTCTGCAAAGGCAGCTGGTCCGGATGCAATCAGGCCTATAGTATTGAAGGAACTCAGTCAGGTTATAGCACCAGTGATTACTGCTATTTTCCAGAAGTCTCTGGATACAGGTATGGTCCCTTCAGACTGGAAAAAAGCCCAAGTCTGTCCTCTCTTTAAGAAAGGTAGCAAACAGGACCCTGCTAATTACCGTCCGATATCACTTACATGTATTTTGTGCAAGACTATGGAGCATATCATTGCTTCTAGTCTCACAAAACATTTCAACCAGAATGACATTCTATATGACCTTCAGCATGGCTTTCGAGAACGAAGGTCATGCGAAACCCAGCTTGTACAGTTGATTGACGACCTTGCACGAAACATGACAGAAGGTAAACAGACAGACCTTATATTGCTAGATTTTAGCAAAGCTTTTGATAAGGTCAACCACCTCAAACTATTATATAAATTGCAGGTACATGGCGTGCAGGGCAGGACACTTGGATGGATTGACTCTTTCCTTTTAGGCAGGAGCCAGACAGTTGTCCTCAATGGGGAGAGCTCGGATGAACTTCCTGTCCTTTCGGGAGTTCCCCAGGGGTCAGTTCTGGGTCCTATCCTGTTTTTACTGTATATAAACGACCTGCCGGAAAACTTACAGTCACAGGTTCGTTTGTTTGCAGACGACACTGCAGTATACTTGGCAGTGCAGGGCCCGGGGGACTCGAAAAAACTTCAGGATGATTTGAATCTGCTTCAAGAATGGGAGAAAGAGTGGGATATGGAGTTTAATCCATCCAAGTGTCAGGTCTTGCATATAACCAGATCTCGTAGTCCTACCAGGTATAACTACGCCATGCATGGTCAGACCCTTGATTCTGTTGAGAATGCCCGGTATTTAGGTGTCAACATATCCTCGGATCTGAGCTTCGGTCACCATATCAACAGAATTACCACTAATGCACAAAAAAATCTTGGTTTCTTGAAAAGGAATATAAAAACTACCCATTCTGGAATTCGTGAGGCGGCTTATAAAACTATTGTTCGACCCCAGCTTGAGTACGCCTCTACTTCTTGGAGTCCACACACAAAAAAAGACATTCACAAAGTTGAGATGGTGCAGAGAAGGTCGATTCGTTGGATATGTCACTCGTACTCCTATTATGACAGTGTTAGTCGTATGCAGTCAAACTTAGGCCTCAGGTCACTGGAACAGAGGAGAGCCGATGCGAATGTCATACTGCTATACAAGATAGTCCACGGCATCGTTGCCGTTCCACTTCCAGCGTACTTTGAGCAACTTACCAGACAGACACGACATAGCCATCCCTATGCCTTCCGCCAGATACACACTACTGCTAACTATTACAAGTATTCATTTTTTCCATTGTCTATAGTTTACTGGAATAGTCTCCCATCCGAGGTTGTCATGCTGCCTACACTTGACCAGTTCAGTGTGGCAGTTCGGTCCCTGGACCATCGGCTGCCATAACACAACAATAAAGCTGTTTTTAACCTGTTTTTAAATTCTGCACTTTTCTTTTAACACTGTCACCTTTCACTTTTCTTTTTCTGTCCTTGCATCGGATTTTAAGTCGCAATCAACCTGCACATAATCCTCGCGAGGGGGTGCTGCAGTATGGAAAGATAGATAGATAGATAGATATCTATAGATTCCAGTCGTTGATGATTCTGAAAATTTCATGCCGGTCAATTAGTCGATTTTTTTCTTGATTTTTCTTTACCTTATAATATATATCGAACTGAACTCGCTCAGGTAAAGACTTTAATTCTCTTCTGTGTCGTGTGTAAGACGTAACTATGGCAGAAACGGCCATATTATACAAAGAATCTGGAACCCAACCCATCGCACAGGCGGAAGCCATATTGAATAATTGACAGCTTACGACGGTCAAGGTCGCAAGTGAAATCTATTAACTCGAAAGTCGTGCAGAGTCTTGACCACCTCCCGCGCCACACACAGTGTTGGTTCCCAGCAAGCATGTGTATATGGGGCCCATATGGGCAGATTCCGGGCATTTAGCCCATTTGGGTCCTACATGGGTCCCATATAAGATTTTTTGCCCATATGAGACTCATATGGGTCCCGTATACGCTACATTGGATACCTGAGATGAAATTGCAATAATCTAAGATACCTTCAATTTCAGGATACATAAAAGGGCCTCAAATGGCTCCTATGTGGTACAGATATTGGACCAAATTATTCCCATGGTATCTGCTTTCTACTGTATGGGGCCCATATGGGCTCGATGTGGGTAATAAGGGAAACAGCTGTGCCATTATTCAAGCTTAATATAAAAAAAGTAAATTTCTTGATATAAATGCAGATACTGACGACAATAATTAAATAAAATAAATGGTTTTATACATCACAAAATTAAAATATCTATTAACTTCCATTTAGAATTTTGCACGACATGGAAATTGTTTTAGGTCATGCTTTTTATTAGAACTCGTTGTTTTTTCCAGTTACTTTTAAAATCTTAACCCCCACAAATCCCCAGGTCCTGATGACCTCAGCGCCCGTGTGTTAAAAGAATGCAGCGCAGAAATTGCTCCAGTCCTTGGCTGCATCTTCAATCAGTCCCTGGCCCAGGGTAAGGTCCCAGATGATTGGCTTCAAGCCAATGTGGCACCCATTTACAAGAAAGGGGAAAAGTATGACCCTGCCAATTATAGGCCTGTATCACTGACTTGTATTTGCTGTAAGTCTCTGGAGCACATCATCGTGGGCAAAATCATGCAACATCTTTCAGAGCACAAGATCCTTGTCGAATCCCAACATGGATTTAGAAGCGGTAGGTCATGTGAGACCCAGCTTGTCCAGTTCATCCACGACCTACAGGAAAACCTGGACGGGGCCCATAATAGGGGTCACAAACAAACAGACCTAATTATTATGGACTTCGCTAAGGCTTTCGATAAAGTCCCCCACAGAAGACTTCTGTATAAACTGGAGTACTATGGTATCCGAAATGATACCCTCCAGTGGATTTCTGCTTGGCTATCCGGACGAACACAAAGAGTCGTACTTGACGGTGTTTGCTCTGACCCCGCCCCGGTGCTGTCTGGTGTCCCACAAGGTTCCGTGCTGGGACCGATATTGTTTTTGATTTTTATTAACGACCTGCCAGACAACATCAACTCTACAATCCGCCTTTTCGCTGACGATTGTGTACTGTATAGAAATATAAGAGGGTCTGATGACCTACAGATACTTCAAGATGACTTGGAAAAGTTGGCTACCTGGGAAGAGGCATGGCTCATGAAATTTAATGTCGCCAAATGTCACTCTATGAGAGTGACAAGGCACCCTCCACATAAACAGATGGTCCATGGTTATACATTACATAACCAGGTTTTAGAGAACGTTTCTTCTGCTAAATACTTAGGAGTTCAAATCACTGATGACCTCGAGTGGGGTCAACACATTAATGAGATAACTAGTAAGGCTACTAAGACACTCGGTTTCCTTCGTAGAAATTTGGCCTTCGCACCGAGGGAAACCAAGGATGCTGCATACAAAACCTTAGTCCGCCCCAAGCTTGAATATGCAGCTCCAGTTTGGATGCCCTATCATCAAAAGGAGACTGATAGAATAGAAAAAGTTCAGAGGACTGCTGCTCGCTGGACCTGCAGACGTTGGTGCAACCAAAGCCACGTTGGAGAGATGCTTGAAGAACTCCAGTGGCCGACTCTGCAGGATAAATAGAACTTGAAACGTTGCGCTATTTTTATCGATGCGACAAGAGCTATCTATAGAGTCTTGACAGGAATCATGTGCTGGATAATACCCAGATCAGACGCCGCGGAATGTGGCGTCTGATCAGCAGGTTGCACAGGAACTTCACTGTTTGCTTAAATAGTGGCATTTGAGGATTAAACGAAATAGTATAAGAATGCCAGGTTGCTCACGTAATGAAAGAAAAACAATATCTTAATCCAGTCACGTGACGTCTTTCGGAACATTCTATTTATAAAACTGTTACACAAATGTATGCCAAGTCGAGTAAAAATAGACTTTTCGCACTCGTGCTAAGAACTTAATTTTAGAACCCTGAAATGTTTAAGTGCAAAAATGAGTAGCCCAGACTTTATACATGTCTGGTCGCTTAATGTTTGTATTTCTTTCCCTTTGGTGTCTTTTATGGGTGGAGTAAGTTAATTGTATCAAGTCCTGATCTTTGTTTTACTTCTACTTTATAGGTGGTACCGTTATTAGACATACCGCGTAGACCAAGATCGGATATAGAGTACATTGCTTCTGATCAGGCCGGCACTGTTCGCCATATGTATGCAACAACAGTTTTGAACATGATTCAGGACCGTAAGCAGACTCTGAAAAGGGGCGGGTTGAGGATGCGAATTTCAGGTATTTTGCAGAGGGTGAAAACTGCATGAATCTGAAATAATTTCCAAAAGATGGGAGGTGGCTGCGTTTGCACCCTCCCCACTCTGTTGAACAAAATCCAAGCACTACCCTAAGACGTCCGAGCGCAGCGTAAGAAGAAAATTCTGGACTGTGCTCGTTTGTTTGATTTAAGGTTTAACGTCCCCGTCAACACTGTGTAGGTCATTTGGAGACGTTACTTCCATTGTTTCGGGACTTTCAGCTCTGCGTGGAAGCATCATGCAGCCCATCTATTTATTCAAGCCCCGATGGGCGGGGGAGGGTAGACTGTGCTCGTACACTTGGGCATTGGCAAACATAATCTACATAATCAGACGCCACATAACGCGATGTCTGATCAGCTCTACTGTGCTTGCTTAAAGTTAAACGAACAGTTCGATTCCCAGCCCAGGACTATTTTCTCAACCTACATCCAGAGACGATCGGCCCACCAGTGCTCTCAGTGCTTTGATTTTTTAGTATCTATTGTATTAACAAATGTTTACCTTCAACAAATAATATGTTCCAGAAAGGGTTATCCTTTGGAAGCAAGGAACACACTACAAAACTTGAAATATGGAGTGCACATGTTTTCTGGGCCAGACTAGCTAGTTTCGGCCAATTAGGCCTCATCAGTGACCCTCATATATTTCAAAATTCCACAATGGAATCAATGATCCCAAAGGACAAGAACATATAAACTACACTATGGTGTAGGGCAGGGAGACGTTTTACGGCAGTCATACATTCCCAGACACCAGCTGTAGTGACTTTAAATATGTTCCAGAAAGGGTTATCCTTTGGAAGCAAGGAATACACTACAGAACTTGAAATATGGAGTGTAAATGTTTTCTGGGCCAGACTAACTAGTTTCGGCCAATTAGGCCTCATCAGTGGCCCTCATATATTTTCAAAATTCCACAATGGAATCAATGATCCTAAAGGAAGTCCACACAAAAATAAAATATCTTGAAAAAAAAAAAAAAAAAGAAAGAAAGAAAAACACGTCTCAAAGCTGGATTTGAAGAAGAAGAAGAAAGCAAATTAAAGGTCTCTTCTTTCCCTTTCCATATAATCTTCTCTTCAGATCTGTCCTCTGACACAGTACATAAAACCTGTCTTGTGATCTTCAACTTCCTTTTCAGCATGTAAATAGTATGTCAAGAATCAACTTATTCACATGAAACTGTTAACTTCTATGACAAACTTTGTTTTCGTTTAGTTTTCATTGTGATTATAATAATTAGAGATTATCACATGGGATTTTGGTTATCGCCAGATGTATCAACCCGAGACCCCATTATCTGCCCGAAGGCTTTAGCCTGAGGGCAGATAATGGTCGAGGGTTGATACAAAGGGCGATAACCAAAACCCCATGTTATAATTTGTTTATCACATGTTCAGGTCCTATTCTTACTGTGTTTGACGTTCATAAATTGAAAAAAAAAATGTGATAAAAGCGTGCTTCATGCAAAAAAAAGCGCGTAACGTCACGCCTAACTATTCGCGTTACGTCATGTAATTGGCAACGTCACAATAACGTCATGAGTGGGCTGATAACCGCTGTCCGTTCAAAATGCACTGTTTCCGGTTATCAGACCATGCGGGCTGATAACCGGAAATGGAAACAAGCATTATCACACATGTAAAACATGGGTTATCATGTTAAATATAGTACTGAATATGTGATAATCATATTTATCACATGACGTCGTTGATAAGCAGTGGATTACGTCATGTAATAAAAATCGTATGACCACACGTGTAATAACACTTTGGCGGGATTAAGTAACGTCATGACGACGTCCATGTCAACCATGCTTTTTTGTAGATAAAATTTTCAAATTTAAAGGCGATAAAATCCAATTTAAAGGGTCATATGATAAACAGAATCTTACACTCGTGTTCATTTCATATGAAATTTATGAAACTCGCCGAAGGCTCGTTTCATAAAGTTCATATGAAATGACCACTCGTGTAAGATCCTCTATTTATTTATTCTTTTCATTCTATTCATTCCATTTTTATATATTGTACTCAAACTTTAAGAATCTAAAAAAAAAAAAAAAAAACAATGACAGCACTGCGCTGTTGTAGCTATACCAATAGACATACGATGTTTCTGTTTAGATTCAATTTACATTATTATTATGATTGTCATTTTTTACTAATATTATTATCATTTCCATTGCCATTATTATCTTATATCATATGCTGCCTCAGTGTTGAAAGCAAGACTTGCGACCAGTCTTCTTCCTCTAAACTTTAAGCCGTGTGTGTTCCTGCATGGAAACCTGCTTAGGCATGCTCCATTTGCAGCCTCAGTCAAATGGCCAATATCAAGCGACAAAAAGAAAGCGCACTATTGAATCACTTATCGCTCTTGAGCAAAGTATAGAAATCACGATTTGCAGTCGTATTGGCACTGATTTCTATACATTTTCATCTCATTTTTCGACCAGCCTTTGAAATAAAAAAAACAACAACACACACACACACAAAACAAACAAACAAAAAAAAAACAGGCAGTGCTTCATCTTCTATGGTGGGGCACCTGCAGTCCAAGGCTATTTGCTCTTATTGGACAAACTACCACAATTTGCAGCCCAGAGGCAATTAGAGAGTTTTTATTTATATTTGAAGATTTCATTTAACACTTAACCCTTGTCCTGCTGAGCCCGGATATGCCTTCTCTTTGAAACAATGTAGATCCAGATCAGATGGCTTCTGAAGAAGCCATCTGATCAGGATCTTCATTGTGGCCATCGAGTTTATGAATTTGTTGCAATAATTTGCATCAAGTAATCTGAGTGGCTGATAATCAGTAGTGTAACTTATTTAAATATTCAGCAGGACAAGGGTTAATTCCAGAGTTTCTCTTGAAATTATTAATCCAGATCAAGGTTCACGATTCTATTGCCCAATGGCTGTGTTCCTACCAATTGTATTCGTTCAGCTTCCTGGCATTACGCAAACACGCCTATACAAATACATTGCCACCTTTATCGCCGAAAAAATGAAAATTTTAAGATGAAAAATTGTGATATTTTTCTTATTTCTGCTCAAACTATAGATCGAGGGCACTCGTTAGAACAGCCTCGTCGAGGCGGTTCTAACGAGTACCCACAATCTATAGTTTAGAGCAGAAATAAGAAAAATAAGGTTTACCCCCGGAAACCCCAGTTTTGCTATATTAAAGTGGGGTTCAAGCGGATCAAAATTATATAGGCGTGTTTTCGTGATGAATAACCGAAAGTTCATTAAATACCTATTGGCCTCGTTCTATCTACTCACTAACAGATCCATCATCCTTCTAAGGGTTAGTGAACAAAATGTCTTAGGGTTAGTAATAACTAATTGCGTGATTATGTACAGGTGACACTACTATTGACATGCTAATAATGTTCAGTGGTAACGTTTCCCTATATCTTTCTAAATTTTAGAGTCTTTCCTCTTAAATGGCCCCCGCCCATAGGGGCTTGAAGAAATATATGGGCTGCATGATGCTTCCACGCAGAGCTGAATCCGGCCCGCACACTAGTGCTGGTAAACCGCTTAGAGGATCTGAGCCTGTCCAGGAACCGGGGTGCGAGGCGGACCGTCCATGCTAATAAACCTTATTGGTTTCATTGGGCGACAGGGCTTGAGATGTCATTTCATCTAAATGTCGGGTAAAAGTCCCACAAAATAGGAAGCAACGTCTCCAAAATGACCTTTACAGTGTTGACGGGGACGTTAAATCATAAATCAACCAACCGACTTTCCTCTTAAGAGTGTAATAGTGTGGAGAGCTCGGTGACTGGTGAAAAGCAATACTTGAACACCCGGAAATAAAATTTCAGTATGTCTCTTGGTAAGGGTTCTACTTCATGTCAAAAATGTTCACAATTTGACTATTTATTTCCAGCAGAATCCAAAAGCAGTAATTGCACGACCCGCAGAAAAAGCAACCGACTGAAGTCGGATGATTTCTAAGAGTGCCCAAAAATCACCGTGTCATTCGGTCATTCGGTCATTCTGTCAGTCTGTCCGTCCGTAACCCGTTTGTGAAAATTGGTGATAGTGACTTAACCGCTTGGAATATTTAAACAATTTTTGGCATACTGATAGATATCAATGAGATCTAACCAATGAACTTGCGAATTATTACATTCCATTTAGTATAGCCTCGCCGAGGGGAAAATGTGAAATTTTTGAACTGCTTCTCCTTGGAAACCGTTGGGCCGATTGAAGTCAAATCTCATATGGAGCCTCTATGGGATGGGGGAAACCAAAATTTGCTCATGGGGTCCAGGTCACATGACCAAAATTGCCACCAAGCCATATATGGTAAAAACCCTTCAAAAGTAGTCTTCTCCAGAACCACTGGGCAGATTTCCACGAAACTTGATAAATAGCATCTGGGACGTAGGCCCATCATAAATTGCTAAAATGGTGACCCTGGGTTGACCTTGATCTTCTTTGGGCCCGTCCGTAACCCGTTTGTGAAAATTGGTGATAGTGACTTAACCGCTTGGAATATTTAAACAATTTTTGGCATATTGACAGATATCAATGAGATCTTACCAATGAACTTGCGAAATATTACATTCCATTTAGTATAGCCTCGCCGTGGCGAAAAATGTGAAAATTTTCGAATTGCTTCTTCTCGGAAACCGTTGGGCCGATTGAAGTCAAATTTCATATGGAGCCTCTATGGGATGGGGGAAACCAAAATTTGCTCATGGGGTCCAGGTCACATGACCAAAATGGCCGCCAAGCCACATATGGTAAAAACCGTTCAAAATAGTCTTCTCCAGAACCACTGGGCAGATTTCCACGAAACTTGATAAATAGCATCTGGGACGTAGGTCCTTCATAAATTGCTAAAATGGTGACCCTGGATTGACATTGACCTTCTTTGTGCCTAGGTCAAACTTTGACACATATGCTTTTGTATTGGAAAAGTGAGAATGCATTTTATCCTGCAAACGATCAAGAATACAGTACTAAAGTATAAGATATATTTTTGCTCCTTACGATAAGGCGCATTTATTGGGGGAACCGTTTTCGGTCCAGGTCACATGACCAAAATGGCCGCCATACCCATATATGGTAACACTCATAAAGCTAAAAGCATCCGGCGGGTCGTGCACTTCAGCTGAAGCACTGGTTATTATTCGAAATTTCAGTATTTAGTTCTATGTACAGTATTCCAGGCTTTGCTCAGATGTGTGTGCTAAAATTGCCTCATATGTCTGATTATCTATCATGTAATGTCTATTTCTTTAATATGTACCACCTATACAATAATATACATAAAACACATTTGACCATAAGAGTTTCTACCTGAAAATAAGTTTGCATTTATCAGGCTGGTGTATGATAATGCCAAATTTACCGAAACCCGAAAAAAAAACTTCCTCAGTTCACAATTTTCACAATTTTCAGTTTCCGTGCTTTCAAAGCATTACCACTTTACAGAACATATTTTGACGTAAATATGAGAAACTCAATGAATTATAGACAACGTCGGCAGGGTGTCAACCAGTCTACTCTCCTGGAGTTAATTGAAGACAGATGCTTCCTTTATTCAAGCGGTAGAATCAGCTTTCTTTCCATGACTGAAACACGCCTATACAAATGCATTGTAAATTTTATCGCCGGTAAATGGAAAATTTTAAGATGAACAAGATGTGTTTGTGAAACACGAATATGTCCCCGGGCATGGTCATTTTTTTCAAAGTTGGTCACAATTCAAAGTCAAGGTCACAGGTCAAGATTTTGGTTGGAGTGGGAAGCCCTTGGCACAAGGAACTTACATGCCAAATATGAAGGCTCTGTCTTAAACGGTTCGAAAGTTATGAACAATAATATTTTTTCTTTAAAGTAGGTCATAGGTCAAGGTCACAGGTCAAATAAATTTGCAGCTCTTATCACAAGGAACCTACATGCCAAATATGAAGGCTCTATTTTGAACGATTCAAAAGTTATGAACAATTTTATTTGCTCTTTTAAGTAGGTCAAAGGTTAACGTCATGGTATAAAAAAAACATGAATGTAAAGCTCTTATCATAAGGAACCTACATGTCAAATATGAAGGCCCTATCCCAAATGGTTTGAAAGTTATGACCAAAATGTGAAGTTTTTCTTTTAAGTGGGTTAAAGATAAAGGACAGTCATGCAAACGTTTTTGCATGAATGTAAAGCGCTTGTTACAAGGAACCTACATGCCAAATATGAAGGCTGTATCTCAAACGGTACAAAAAGTTATGACCAATTTTAACTTTTTCTTTTATGTAAGTCAAAGGTCAAGGTCACAGGTCAAAATTTTTGTGTAAATGTAAAGCTCTTGTCACAAGGAACCTACATGCAAAATAGGAAGGCTGTATCTCAAATGATTAAAAAATCATGACCAAAATGTTATTTTTTTATTTTAAGTAAGTCAAAGGTCAAGGTCAAAGATCAAATTTTTTTTTGCATGGATTTAAAGCTCTTGTCACAAGGAACATTCGTGCCAAATATGAAGGCTGTATCTCAAGCGGTTCAAAAGTTATATCCAATGTTATTTTTTTTCTTTTAAGTTGGTCAAAGGTCAAGGTAAAGGTCACAGGTAAATTTTTTGTGTGAATGTTAAGCTCTTGTCACAAGAAACCTACATGCAAAACATAAAGGCTGTATCTCAAATGTTTCAAAAGTTCTGACCAAAATGTTATTTTTTGTATTTTAAGTAGGTCAAAGGTCAAGGTCAAGGTCACAGGTCAAAACTTTTTGCATGAATGTAAAGCATTTGCCACAAGGAACAGACATGTCAAATATGAAGGCTGTATCTCAAGCGGTTCAAAAGTTATGACCAATGTTTTTTTTTTTTCCTTTTAAGTAGGTCAAAGGTCAAGGTAAAGGTCTCAGGTCAATTTTTTTGTGAGAATGTAAAGCTCTTGTCACAAGGAACCTACATGCAAAATATGAAGGCTGTATCTCAAATGGTTCAAAAGTTCTGACCAAAATGTTATTTTTTGTATTTTAAGTAGGTCAAAGGTCAAGGTCAATGTCACAGGTCAATTTTTTTTTTGCAAGAATATAAAGCTTTTGTCACAAGGAATATACATGCCAAATATGAAGGCTGTATCTCAAGCGGTCCAAAAGTTATGACCAATGTTATTTTTTTCTTTTAAGTATGTCAAAGGTCAAGGTCAAGGTCACAGGTCAATTTGTTTGCATGAATGTGAAGCTCTTGTCTCAAGGAACCTTCATGCCAAATATGAATACTCTATCTCCAACGGTTCAAAAGTTATGGCCAACGTTAAAGTTGTCTATGTACAAACCAACAAACCAACCAACAAACAAACAAACAAACAGGACAAAAACAATATGTCCCCGCTATCGCTATCGGGGACATAAAAATTGTGATATTTATCTTATTTCTGCTCAAAATATAGATTGTTGGTACACGTTAGAACCGCCTCATCGAGGCGGTTCTAAGGAGTACCTACAATCTATATTTTAGAGCAGAAATAAGAAAAATAAGGTTTACCCGTGTAAACCCCAGTTTTACTATATGTATATAAAAGGAGGATCCAAGGGGGTCAAAATTATATAGGCGTGTTTTCGTGATATTTTGTTTCTTTCCAATAGTCTTACCAGTAATCAATGGTTCAATCGGATGCGCATTTCACCTGACTTGTGATCTGGCGGTCGAAGTTCGACATGCCGAGTCGTCAACATTCTTTCGTTGAAATTGATCAGCAAATCTTTTCTACGGTCATTCTCTCACTTCAAGAAGGGCAGTTGTCATCGTAGATACAGTTTTCTCGAAGACCAGCACCTGGTCAGGTGGTATTTCTCTAGGTACTCCAGTTTTCGTCCACCTCTGATTAACGATCGGCACGATATTAGTGAAATAATCTTGAAAGGGCCGTAAAACCCCACAAAAAGTCATTGTCAGTGGACAAAAACAATAACTGTATACCCTGGCAAAGTCTACGTTTCTTTCTTTTAATCCATATATGACAATGGAGTCTTCCGCCAAATAAGTTTGGATTGGTCTATTTTCAGATATAGGGGTGTCGGGTTTGTTTTGTTGGTGTGTGTGTGTGTGTGTGTGTGTGTGTGTGTGTGTGAATTCGGGTTTAACGTCGCTTTCAACAATTTTTCAGTCATATCACGACGGTGTCTGGTTGCGACAGGGATCTCAATGCTCGCTTTTATAGTGCTGCCTCACTGAAGTATCATGTCCCAGACACATTACATGATACCACACCCAGTCACATTATCCTGACACTGGATCGACCAGTCCTAGCTCTACCCCGTAAATCTGAGTGCCGAGCGAGGAGCAGCTAGTACCATTTTTAACGACTTTGGTATGTCGCGGCCCGGGATCGAACCCGAGACCTCCCGTTCCCCGGAGCGGACACTCTACCAACTGAGCTATCGGGGCCGGTTTGTTTTGTTGGTGGAAGGGTTTACATAAATGCATGTACTTTAAGCAAACAGTTTAGACCTAGCTCAGTTGCCGCGCTCTGCGACGTCTGATCTGGGTCTACACTGTTTGCCAATGTTCCAAAAATTGACTGTTAGGCATATATGGATTTTGTTTGTTCGAACGACGGTTTTACGTCCCAGTTAACACTATTTAGGTCATTTTGCAGACTTTGCTTCCAATATTGTTAGACTGTTACCGACACTGAGATGAAATGACATCTCAAGCCCTGCTCTTAAAAGAAGTTGCTTATTTTCATTTTCTTTAACAATAGCCTCTGTGTTGTGGAAAGAAAATAAAGAAAATATTTTTACATTTAGGTCATTTCTTCTATCTTAAAATATTTTTCATTATATACATGCGTAATCTGCGTAATGACGCAACGCACTAAATGTAAATCTAGAGAAAAATAATCTGTCTCCGAGAGGAACTATTCTTAAGGGAAAATAGAAGCTAGTTCTTTTCTTTAAAAATAGTCCCTATGTTGTGTATGATCGCTTTATTTAGGTCCTTTCTCTTTTCTCATCACGAAAACACGCCTGTATAATTTTGAACCCCTTAACTTGACCACACTTTTCATAGTAAAAAACTAGATTGTTGGTACTCGTTAGAACCGCCTCGCCGAGGCGGTTCTACATGTGGGACAATTGTAATCCGCCTATTACCTGTGTCCGATTTAAACCGCGCGACAAAGTGTATAGAAATTAATAGGGCATGTGAATCTAAGACATGATTGAAAAAATACTAGGCTAGATAGCGAAAATGTGATTGAAAATTATGAAAATTCAATCTTTTATCTTAATTTTGATTATAATTTTATATTTTTTAAATAAAATTTAAACTGGTCAATTTTGAAAAGAAAACAGGATCCTTCGTCACGTGAACCTCTCGTTTACTTCAATAGAAAATAAGCAAAAACTCACGAGGGTGTCTGTTTTTATACTGTAATAATTAAATTATAAAATACGTTGTTAAAAATGTGACTTTAGATTCTAGAAGAAAAATGATTTTTCTTTCCAACAGTATCAAATAATTGAAGATCAAATAAAAACAAAGTTGGTCATTTTCAGGTTGTTTTCTTGCCATTTTCAGTACTTTTAGCCGTCTCTCCTCATTGTATCTATTTATAGCTATCGGTTCTCATATTACGCGATTAGCGGTTTAAATCGGAAATTTCCGGGTTTTAGCTGGTTTAAGACGAATGTCAAAGTGAGCTGCTGAAAACATTTTTGTTAATGACATTTAATGCTGAAATAAATTTATTTTTATTTCGTCTTATTTATATATTTACTGTTTTTGATTATTTTTCATTTTTTTTCTTGTTTAATATATTATTTCTGCATGTGACTGATGCGCAATTAACAAACACTTCATATTGTTTACAAAAGAAGAAGAAGAAAAAAAAAAACTTTAATTATAGATTTTTTTTGACTAGCGAAAATATATTGATTTCGGTGATTTTTTTTTTGATTTTTTTTTTCGGGTTCTTCACACACATGCTTAATTGGCAATTGTTGCTAATTACTGTCAATCATGCCGGTTGTGGGAATACTACTTAAAACCGTTAGGTACTTTTTCTGATCAGAGTCTACGTTGTGCGAAAGATCCAATGCTTCTTCATCCAGCAAGAGAAGTCTAGGATGCGCACGCTGATGTGATTCTTTGCTGGGAACACGTAAATTGTAGGGAGTGCTGTGCCCTGGTTCAAATATTATTTTCTGGGATAAATTGCATGTAATTACACATAGAAAAATAATCATCATGAAAACACGCCTATATAATTTTTACCCCTTGAACCCCACTTTTATATAATAAAACTGGGTTTTACAGAGGTAAACCTTGTTTCTTATTTCTACTCTGTATATAGATTGTGGGTACTCGTTACAAAGTCTATATTTTTAGCAACAGAAAATTTCACAATTTTTCATCTTAAAATTTTCTCTTTTTCGGCAATAAAATTTACTGTGTAGTTGTACAGGCATGTTTTGTAATGTGTTGTCAGGGTTGCAAAACAAAATTTATTTTAATACTAACCAGTAATCAACGAAGTTTCGATTAATAGCATATCAATTAATACATGTATATAATTTAGGATTTGACACGCGCTGTGTGTATATTCAAACTAATCGCTTTATGACCCGGAAGCCTTAATTGTTGACATGATATCGACAAACTGATGTTAGGTAATCTTAAGACAAACGTTCTCTGTAGTTAATGGACTCGGTCCAGTTAACGCTTTCCCTTTCACCCCTAAGCTTCTGTTAATTAGAATTTAGTCCACCCCGGCCCCCATCCCCCCTCCCCCCAAAAAAAAGAAAGAAAAAGGGTTGAGCACAATTCAAGTCTTTCTATTATAACAAAATATATCCATATAACGCACAATGAACACTCTGATCAGATTGTGCAAATGCCAGGTTGGTCTGGGGTTTGTCATATAATCTTATTCGCTAGTTATCAAGTATCCTATTTTCTTATCCAAGATATATCTCTTACAGCGGTCCTAACGAGTACCCACAGTCGAAGTTTTGGAGCAAGAATTAACACACTCGCGTGCATTTTTTTCATATCTCCAAAATCGCTATTTTTCTAATGAAAATCCGTGATAATTTTCTTATTTATACTGCAAACATAGGTTATGGGTGTTCGTTAGAACTGCCTCAATGAGCGCAAAATAGTGAATACCCCGTAAACGCAAGTCTTCTCCTATACAAAGTGGGGTTTATGGGGTGTTCAATTCACGGACTTGTTAACCTAATGTATGTATTTACTTTTTTTTTAGGTAAATACCAAAAAATGTTATTTCATCGAGTGTATTGAAAACATAAAATTTTTCACTCGTGCAAAAAAAGAAAAAAAAAAAAGAAACTTTTCTAACGAGTGCGTTGAAAACGTCATAGTTTTCACGAGTGTTTCAGATATGCAAATATTTCACTGCTAATCGTGATTAACCCATTTCAAACTGGAAACCCCTAAACGGGTACCGTGGCAAACAGTGCAGGCCCAGATCAGTCGACTGATCTGGGCCTACACTGTTTTAAAAAAAATCAACCATTTTCCAAATAGATTTTGAAGAAAATACAACCTGCCACCCCTAAATTTTGAAATGGACTCCTGCTATAGGAGGAAGATTCCACTTGGTACAAAAAGGGTTAAGTGATGTTAGGCCAATATGGGTTCAACGGATTAAAAACCAATTAGTTGTCAAATGAAATGATTAAAAATGAAACAGTTTGCTTACTGTGTTCTCCTTTATTGCTTAACGAGGCCAACAGGGCTTTTGTTTGTATTGGAATTTAGCGGTCTAGTCAACACTATTTTAGGTCATTTTTGAGCCGGTCAGTTTACCTATCCACTCTTTTCCTGGACAGGCTTATACGTAAGCGGTTAACCAGTACAGTGCAAATTCTTTCGCTCTCTGACGTGCGGCTTTAAATAGCCGTTTCCCATCACGTAAAGCAAGTCCTTTAAGAACCCCTCAAAAACACGCTCTGTATTAACAGGGGCATACATTATTTTGCTCTTTCTGGTCCTAGACATAGATTGTGGGTACTCGTTAGAGCAGTCTCAATGATGGGTTTCAAACAGACCAGTGAAAGGCACGTGGAAATAAGCAGTGTAAAGCTTCTGTACTTAGTAGCGTTTGTCAATCCGTCTCAAAACTATCAAAACTTTAACATTTAGTCAACTACGTTCTATTTAACACTAATTGATCATCAAGGCCAAGTTGTTCAAAGCAGCGTAAGTTAACCTTTTTTGTACCAAATGGAATCTTCCACCTTATAAACAACAGGACTCCATTTCAAAATTTAGGGGTGTCAGTTTGTGTTTTCATCAAAATTTGGAAAATGACTGAACTTTAAGCAAACAGTGCAGGCCCTGATCAGACGCCGCGTTCTGTGGCATCTGATATTGGCCTGCACTGTTTGCCAATGTACCCCTTCAGGGGTTTCTGGAATACTGAATGGGTTAATGAACTCGTTAATAGTCAAAACGTTAACTATTCAATAGGTACCTAATACTCTTGTATTTCTACTGGAAAATGTGAGGAGCTTTTTGCAAATTTGATACAAACCCTATTCGCACTTTTTTTTGCTGTACAAAATGATACAAAATCTAACGACTCGTTAACTAACGACTTCGCAAAAGAAATAAAATAAGATAAATAAATAAAATAAATACATAAAAGTGGCATTAGGTTATTTTATAAATGCGGCATAAAACAAACTTTTTGATTTTTATTTTTCCATCAAAATACTATATCTGAAAAGCAATTTAATCCGTATTATATATGGACCAATAAATCATCATATTTAGTTAAAACAAATATGCCACTGTAATACCCTTAAGCAATTGTCTGAGACAAGGATTAACGGTCACAACCGATATTCATCGAAAACTGCCGACTATAGCCGAATTGCTTTAAAACAGGTGTCAAGTAGCGTAATTCTGGAAGCTACCTGGAAAAACTGCCAGTACAGGTTTGTTCCCTTGATTTCCCTTGATTTCATATGGCCGAACTTTTCCCGTATGACGAGTACCACAATCTATGTTTTGTACAGAAATATAAAAATATCAGAATTTTTCATCTTAAAAAATTGAATAGGCATGTTTTCGTAATGTGTAAATATTTTTTTTTTATCACGCATTTACGTTATCAGCGTTATGAGCTACGCACAACAATACACTTTTACAGACAAACGTCAGCTTTCTTCGAGAGGGGGTACCCTTAAAGGAAAAAGATTGGTTCCCGACATTAAGGGTACAGTCCCAATGTTGTGTAAAGAAAATGCTTTATTATTTAGATGTTCTCGAGTGTAAGTATTTTTCATTACGCACATGCGTAATCTGCGTAATGAGTGGCACGCATACGGAGATAGCCGTAGCACCATTTCTTGAAACATTTAACAGCCTCTGTTCATGTTTTATGACAAAGCAATATCTTCAATCCTTTTATCTTTAAGCCTTAGCAATTCTCTGTTATTCCCAGATAAATCAGCGACAATGCAATAAAACCTTAAACACCAAATGAATAATGAGACAGCACTCAGCAAAACATACAGTCAGTCACGTTAATTCGGTGAAATAAATACTCCCGTAAACCATAGAAAACCGGTCGGCTCCCGCCTATCGGGGCTTGAAGAAATAGATGGGGCTGCATGATGCTTTCGCACAGAGCTGAAACCGACTGGAAAACCGCTGAGAGGATCTAAGCCTGTCCAGGAAAGCGGTGTGAGTCGGACCGTCCATGCTTATAAATATAAACCCTATTGGTTTCATTGGGCGACAGGGCTTGAGATGTCATTTAATCTCAATGCCGGGTAAATGCCCCACAAAATTGAAAGCAACATCTCCAAAATGACCTATACAGTGTCCACCCCCCCCCCCCCACCACCACCACCACCAACAACAACAACAACAAAAAACGGGGTTTACAGGGGTTAGCATTATTTTTCTTATTCCTGCTCTAAGACATAGGTTGTGGGTACTCGTTGGAATTAATGTTCTAACGAGCACCCGCAGCCTATGTTTGGAGTTTAGATAGGGGTATATTTTGGTTTTTCTTTTAAAAAATAAAGGTATGTCGTGTGTACTCATAGAATCGCCTCATCGAGGCGATTCTAATGACTACACACAACATACATGTTCAAAACAAAATAAGACAATTCTCACTAAAATATATTAATAACTGCAGTTATGTGATTTTTTTCTGGGGACTCAAAAAACAAAAACAAAAAAAAGAGTTTGAAAAAGCCGTAGTGAATGTGGCAATTCTAATACACACACCGAGTGTGTGTGGGTGGGTGTGAATTCGGGTTTAACGTCGCTTTCAACAATTTTTCAGTCATATCACGACTGTGTCTGGTTGCGACAGGGAGCTCAATGCTCACTTTTATAGTGCTGCCTCACTGAAGTATCATGTCCCAGACATATTACATGATACCACACCCATTCACATTTTCCTGACACTGGGTCGTCCAGTCCTAGCTCTACCCCATAAATCTGAGTGCCAAGCGAGGAGCAGCTCGTAGTACAATTCTTAACGACTTTGGTATGTCGCGGCCCGGGATCGAACCCGTGACCTCCCGTTCCCCGGAGCGGACACTCTATCAACTGAGCTATCGGGGCCGGTACACACACCAAGTAGTGTGGCAAGTACACACACCATACACCTAAAATATACCAAATACATAAGTTAATATCTGCAGTTCGGGGACTCAAGAACGGATTCAAAACAAGCGTGGTATACGAGCAATCGGTGTTCGAGACATCAAATTTTCACTGCACAAGGTATCACAGTGTGCATCCGATCAGCATACGGATCCGTTTTCTCGCTGCCCTACTGAGCCTCCGCAAGTATAAATGCCGAGCTGTCCAGAAATCAAATAGGGAAGACACTGGGCGGGCTGCACTCGGGGTCAGAGTATATTAGCTCGACGCATGGGTCCTCTTGTTTGTTTTACTGTGCCTCACCACATATTTTCTCTCTAACAGAACTGGTGTGTTATTAAAAACGACATGTCATTTATCCAGACCTAATCCGAGCGTCAGCGAGATTAGAGGTGTGAAATGAACACCTTTTAAAGGCATTACAGATTCCATACAATCTCGCTAGAAAACAACAGAACAAGCATCTGCTACTTGCTAAAAAGTTTCCTTCTGGTATGCAGAAAATGTCGCCTTAGAAATCAGCTATAAGTTTTTCAATATAGCTTTTTTATCATACGACATTTTCATTATTAGAGATTGATAATATAGATTAAATTTCTTTTTTACCATATGACATTTGCAAATAAGATCACGTAATATAACCTTATTTATCAAATGGCATTTCCAGTTGTCATTACGAACACACACCCCTATACAAATACATTGCAAACTTTACCGCTGAAAAAAAAAACAAAAAACAAAAACAACAACAACAAAAACAACACGAACATTTTAAGAAGAAAAATTATGATATGTGTCTTATTTCTGCTCTAAAATATAGATTGTGGGTACTCGTTAGAACCGCCTCATCGAGACGGTTCTAACGAGTACCCACAATCTATATTTTAGAACAGAAATAAGAAAAATAATGTATACCCCTTTACTATATAAAGGTGGGGTTCAATGGGGTCAAAATTATATAGGCGTGTTTGTGTGATGTGATTTATAATACAACTTTCAATTACGAAACACAACCGTGTGCTAAAATGACGTCGTTCATATCCCAAGAAAATATGCGATATTTTTCTGATTTCTAGTTACCACCTCATTGAGGCGGTTCTAACGAGTACACACAGCCTATGTTTTGAGCAAAAATAATGGAAATAATGTATACCCCTGTAAACCCACCCCACTTTTCTCTATATAAAGTGGGGTTTAAAGGAGGTGGGGTGTACATGGACGTGTTAACCTGATACTGAGACTCGTAATGAATAATAATAATAATAATAATAATAATAATAATAATAATAATAATAATAATAATAATAATAATAAATTTCATTTATCATACAGTTAGGTAATACTTGTTATGTTGTATTTTTATCAAACGGTATTTTCGGTCGTGATTTAAAATACAACTTTCTGATTATTCATATCACACTTTCAGATAAGACTTGTAATAACAATATTAACTGTGTTATTTATAAACATTTTTAGATACCCACTTTCAGATAAGACTTGTAATAACAATATTAACTGTGTTATTTATAAACATTTTAGATACCCACTTTCAGGTAAGACTTGTAATAACAATATTAACTGTGTTATTTATAAACACTTTTAGATACCCACTTTCGATAAGACTTGTAATAACTTGACTTGATAGAGTTTGTAAGGTAACCGGGCGCTAAAAGCACATGGGTGGGGTATCCAACTTGTAATAACAATATTAACCGTTATTTATAAACATTTTTAGATAAGAATTGTTATGTAATATAACCTGATTAAGCTTACGACATTTCAGATGAGAATCTTATTTATCGAACGACATACATGTATTTGTATTAGATTTATATGATGACAGGTATTTATCACACGACATTTTCAGATGAGATTTATAACATAATTGACTTATTTAACATACGACATTTTCAGGTAAGATTTATAATACACGTAATATACTTACTTAACATTTGACATTTCCAGATGATATTTATGATATAATTTACTTACTTATCATACGAAATTTTAAGATGAGATTTAACTGACTTCAACTGATTTAACTTCATGTAACTGACTTCAACACTCGTAAAAAATTATTAACTGCTAAACTCCTTAATCAGGGTTATCGGTACCATAAACTACGCAAAGCCTTTTCAAAATTTTATAGACGCCATTCTGATTTAATTTCAAAATTCAATATTGGACTTAAATCTCTTCTGCAACAAGGTCTATCGGAACCCGAATTTTATGGTGACTTAGTATATAAATTCAAAAAATATATAACCGCAATGACTTCAGCACCCAGTTTCGTAAAATCATTCTTCGATATAAAAAGATTGGGTACAACATGGATGTTATTCGACAGACTGCATGCATGGTAGTTAACCCAATCACGGTTGGAAACTTTGCTTCCACGCCGGTGGGTCAGGCCTCAGATTCTATGACGGCTCCAACGTAAAGGCTTATTGAGAATTAGAGAGATCTAATTCAAGGTAATGTTGGTTGGTGCCTGATGCTCTGTCTCTGGTCGGACCCATCGGAGTCTAACTGTTGGTTTTCTTTTGCTCCAGCATTTCAGTGGTTTCTTGCCGTCGAGTCCTCACCGTTGTCTCACCTCTGTGGTTCTTTGATTTTTTGTGTTCACGGAGATGTTGCACTGATGAGTTAGGAGGCCTTCATGCGGACTGAACAAATTATTTGTCTAAATCGCGACGGAAGTAAGGGCGAGGATTGTGACCACGTAAAATCGATTTAAGATCCCCCCCCCCCCCAGTGGAAATCATTCCACTGACCGTTCCAAGGCGGTTCTTCTGTGGCGGTTTATTTATGGTGTTGTTTGTTACTTACTGTGTGTATCACTTGTGTCTTTTTATTTTGGATGGCCATATGGCCATTTTGTGGGAAAGTAACTGTCCTTATGGCCTTCCTTTGTTAAGGTTTCCATTATGGTCTGGTCGCTTAATGTTTGTGTTTCTTGCCCTTTGGTGTCTTTGATGGGTGGAGTAAGTTAATTGTATCGATTCCTGATCTTTGTTTTTCTTCTACTTATAATATAATTGACATACTTGATATTAAGGACGACATTTTGAGATAAGATCTGTAATATAATTGGCTTACTTAACATACGACATTTTCAGATTAGATTTGTAATATAATTGACATGTTTAACACACAGCAATTCCAAATGAGATTTGTTATATAACTGACCTACTAAACATGCGATATTTCCAGATGAGATTTGTAATATAATTGACCTACTCAACATACGACCTTTTCAAATGAGATTTGTAATATAATTGACCTACTCAACATACGACATTTTCAAATGAATTTTGTAATGCAATTGACCTATTCAATATACGACATTTTCAAATGAGATTGGTAATATAATTGACCTACTTAACATACGACATTTTCAGTTGAGATTTATAATATAATTGACCTACTTAATATGCGACATTTTCAGGTGAGATTTGTAAGATAATTGACCTACATAACAAACGACATTTTCGGATGAGACTTGTTATATTATTGACCTACTTAGCATACGACATTTTCGGATGAGATTTGTAATATTATTGACTGACTTATTATTCGGCATTTTCTGATTTGATTAGAAATCAGACATTGTTATTTATCAGACGATATTTTCAGATCATTACGAAAACACGCCTATACAAATACATTGTAAACTTTACCCCCCAAAAACGAACATTTTAAGACGAAAAATTGTGATATTTTTCTTATTTCTGCCCAAAATATAGATTGTGCGGTTCTAACGGGTACCCACAATCTATATTTCGAAGCAGAAATAAGAAAAATAAAGTTCACCCCTGTAAACCCTAGTTTTACTATATAAAAGTGGGGTTCCTGATGAGTAAGGAGGCCTTCATGCGGACTGAACAAATCATTTGTCTTAATCGCGACCGAAGTAAGGACGAGGATTGTGGCCACGTAAAATCGATTTAAGCACCCCCAGTGGAATTCGTTTCCGCTGACCGTTCCAGTGCGGTTCTTTTGTCGCGGTTTATTTTTGTTATGGTTTGTCTTTAGGTGTTTGTGTCGCTTGTGTTATTTTTTTTTTTGGATAGCCTATTGGCCATTTTGTGGGAAAGTAACTGTCGTTTTGGCTTTCCGCTATTGATGTTTCCATCAGAGTCTGTTGTTTCGTGTTTGTGTTTCTCTCCCTTTAGTGTCTCTGATGGGAGCTGTGGGTTGATTGCATCGGTTCCTGATCATTGCCTCCACTTCTATTCACGGGGGTTAAATTATATAGGCGTGTTATCGTGATGAATATTTGTAATTAACATACGGCATTTTGACAAAATTTCTAACCAAGCTTTCATTTTTATCATACAGCATTTTCAGAACATATTTGAAACAAAACTTGCCATGATAGTTTTATGTCATTCTTAAGGTTTGTTGAGTGAGTGAGGCGAAGCGAAGTTGTCATGTATCTTGCGTCACTGGGGCGTCCAACTGATATTGGTATACAGTTAGGCAAGGCTACTGTCCTTGCAGCAGGAAAGGGTAGACGGATAAATGTCAAGCTGTTCCTGCTCTTTCATTCATTTTCTCTTTCTTCCCTATCCCCTCCTTAATCTCCCCTACCATCTCTTCTATCTCTTTTCTCTCTTTCTCTGGGAGTTGACACAAGCTGACCCACAAAGGTTCACGTTTCGCTATACCTCAACACAATCACCCAATCAATCGATGGGATTTTTTAATATAATTTTCTTATTTATCATCCAAAGGTTTTACCAATTTCTCTGTATAAAGGTTTTCTACGATGCACATTACATCAACTTTCGGGAGTGGCTGTTTCTTTCTTTCTTTCTTTCTTTCTTTCTTTCTTTCTTTCTTTCTTTCTTTCTTTCTTTCTGTACCAACTTCACAATGCACACCCGTCTTACGTTTAATATTACTTTGTCAGTTATACTGTTTTCATTTTGGAAAAGTTCTGGTCGAAAAATATTCACAGTTTTTGTTACAGAAGCACATTGAAGAACAGATTTTGTCGCCTTACGGAAGATGATATATGGTGTCATCACATAATACAGAATGAGGTACTCCCAGGAGACGAACTTTTACCACTCCTGTTTTACGACTGTTTGCAGAAAGGCCAGGAGAATTCTTCATACTAACTATGCCTGTCTATTATTGCGACAGGGGAATCTTTAGAGAGAATATTTTCATCTAATCACAACACTTTCTTGACATCTACTTTCTTCACTGAAATAAAATAAAGATTAAAGTAGTGTCTTATTTATAGATGTTGGCTACGCACGACACCAGTGTTATGAGGCTTTCCCACAGAGAATTGGCATATTTAGTATAACATACCTACAAGTATCATTTCGATAACACATCCTTGTTGCGTAGTACATTCTCTCATATCTCCGACACATTGCGATAACACATCCGTGCGTCATAGTGCAATTTTTACATCTCCAAAACGGTCAATTTTCTGATGAAAATGTGTGATATTATTCTTATTCATACTCAAAACATAGGTTGTGGGTACTCGTTAGAACCGCCTCATTGAGGCGGTTCTAACGAGTGCCCAAAACCTATGCCTAGGAGCAGAAATAAGGAAACGTAAACCCCGGTTTTCTCTATTTAAAGTGGGGTTTAAGGGGGTGTTCATTTCACGGACTTGTTAGCGTGATGGTTTCTTAATTTTCTGATGAATTATGTGGTATCATAAGATATTTAAACATAGGTGGTAGGTGCTCGTTAGAACCGCTTCATAGGGTACACATTATTCACAGTTGTTGTTACAGAAACAAATATTGTTTATTATTTGGAGTAGAAATAAGAAAAATTAATGTATACCCTGCAAGCCCCAGTTTTCTCCATATAAATGGGGGCTTACGGGGATGTTCATTTCACGGTCAGCTTAAGCTGGTTCTAACGAGTACCCACAACTTATGTCTTTGAGTAGAAATAAGGAAAATAATGTCTCGAATACCCCTGTAAACCCCAGATTTCTCTGTATAAACTGGGGTTTAGAGGTTTTTTATTTCACCGAGTTGTTAACATGATAAGTGAATAGAAGCTTACCTGGCGGTTTTGTACTAGCGAATGCCTTCCACTGAGGTGTGTGTGTGTGTGTGTGTGTGTGTGTGTGTGTGTGTGTGTGTGTGTGTGTGTGTGTCAGAGTAGTCGCCCGAGCGGCGGACAAATGTTGGCATTGAAATTTATCCCACTTTCGGGGGTATAAAATATCTCGATTTGAGTAACGATGTTTTTGAATGAGGCACTTGGGTTTATTGCCGCAAAGAGACAATAGGGAAGATTTTATTGCCTTTCATTTATCTTTTTAATCGGGAAATTTAGCTCCTCTCTTATCCGTCGTCAAGCAACTGGCTCGCGAAGTAAAAAGCAAACGTTTTGAGCAAAAAATCTTGGTGAACTCTTCTGTACCCTTATGCACTTTGATCGGTTATCATTGCTCTGAAAAAAAAAATTGCTTTTAATAAACTATGGTTGTCGACAAAAACAAAGATTGGCGCGAAAAAACCTATAATTTTGGGCTCAGTTAGCGCGAGACAGGCTTTTTCTTGAGCAAACTATTCTACCAGAAAAAAGCCATGTCAATAAATCACTGAGATCATCATTGTAACAAGACGTCAGTTTATTACCCTTTAACAAATCGAAGTCATCGAGTTTGCTAAACAAAGTCAAAAGTCAGTGTTAATGATTAACTAATTAAGAGAGGGTGCGAAGAGGAACACTGGGCGTATTTAATTGCGTTTGCTTGCATGTGAATTAAAGTCTCGCGAGACTTCTGTGACACGAAATTTCTGTTTTCGCAGTATTTTGCGAATATTGGAACATGCTTCATTTCTCCGTTATCAACTTTCTCTTGCACCAACGCTTAAGACTGGGCAATCTTAAGCCTAAGCAATCTATACATCACGAAAACACACCTATATAATTCTGACCTCTTTGAACCCCACTTTTATACAGTAAAACTGGGGTTTACATGGTTAAACATTATTTTTCTTAATTCTGCTCTAAAATATAGATCAATGAGGTGGTTCTAACGGGTAACCACAATCTATATTTTGACTAGAAATAAGAAAAATCTCACAATTTTATGTTAAAATCTTCATTATTTCAGCGGAAAAATACAATGTAATTGCATAAGCGTGTTTTCGTAATGAGCAGAACAGTTAAGAAATGATTTTTTCTGCTGTTCTTGAAAGTATGAACGCAGTGGGTCGCGTGCAAAGAAAATGAACCCGGAGGGCTTCATGTAAACTTTGCTTGCGACCCGCTGTCGTTCATACCTTCATACCTTCATGAAAGGCAGAAAAATAAGTTTATTTTTAATATTTACATTATTTGCCCCTCATCTCCTGGGCTTATAGGGCAAACTGTTAAAACTGAAAAACATTTACACGTTGTTATTCTACAAAGAGCGAAACAGCGTTGACGTCACGAGCGCCCGTAGAGAACCATGGTTTAGACTGACGTCACTTGATGTCACTGAATATCATGTGGCTCGATGCGTTCATGGAAGTATGAACATGTACATTGTTTTCTATAGGTTTACAGTGGACTTTACACTGGAAAAGTAAATAATTCAATATCACAATGTTCCGGGGTTGAAATAAGAACGTGCCCGTTGGTCTGGGACCAGTTTTCTTTTTGGACAGGGAACAGTTATGGTTAGCCATGGCGTGTCTGGTGGATCAACTAATCTTTGGCAGATTTATTCTTTTCAGTATATTCGGTTTCGTTGATGATTTCAATTCTAGAGCAGACGACATTATATTTTCTTAATTTTCAGAGAAAATCAGGCTTGACCTGACATGTGAATCTTCTGTTCAGAAAACGATTCAAATGTCATGTAAGGCCTTTTTTTCTCTGAAAAAAAAAGAAAAAAAAAAGAAAGAAGAAACTTTTGAAAGTTCGTCTGCGAGTCATGATAAGCACATGAATGATAAGATATCATAAAACATCGGATAATGTAAAATCAGTTGATCAGATGTCGAGACATGCAAGCTATAGGAACAACAGACATTAGATCCTCATCCAAAAGTGGGCTCCGCCAATCGGGGCTAAAGAAATAGATTGGGCTGCATGGTGCTTCCACGCAGAGCTGAAACCAACCGCACATGAGTACTGGTAAACCGCTTAGAAGGTCTAAGCCTGTCCTTCATGCATATAAACCTTATTGGTTTCATTGGGAGGCAGGGCTTGAGATGTCTTTTCATCTCAATGTTGGGTAGAAGTCCCACAAAATTGGAAGCAACGTCTCCAAAATGACCTGAATAGTGTTGATGGTTGTTTGCACAAGGTATTATCTTGCTTGCACAACACAGATCTTGTGCGGACAACTTATTATATTGTTCGCACAACATAATTTCTTCTGCGCACAAGATATTATTTTGTTCATGTTCTTGTTCGCACAACTTAATAACTTGTGCGGACAACATAATATCTTGTGCGCAGAAAATATCAGGATAATATCTTGTTTGCACAACTTAATATCTTGTTCGCTCAACATATTATCTTGTTCGCACAATTTAATCAGACTCATAAGATATTTTGTTGTCCGCACAAAATCTATGTTGTGCAAACACAAGATATTATGTTGTCAGCACAAGATAATTAAGTTGTGCGCACAAGATATGTTGTCCGCACAAGATCTATGTTGTGTAAACAAGATACTATGTTGTGTACAGAAAATATCAGGATAATAGCTTGTTTACACAACTTAATATCTTGTTCGCTCAACATATTATCTTGTTCGCACAATTTAATCAGACGCATAAGATATTTTTTTGTCCGCACAAAATCTATGTTGTGCAAACACAAGATATTATGTTGTCCACACAAGATGTACACGTGATATGTTGTCCGCATAAGATAATTAAGTTGTGCGCACAAGATATGGTGTTGTCCGCACAAGATGTATTATGTTGTCCGTATAAGATAATATCTTGTGCGCACAACATATTTGCGCACAACATATTAAAAACAAAATTGCATGGCCCTTCCTGGTATTTTTTCCTTTCAGGGTTCTGTACCGGTTTTATAGATATGAAAGATTGCACTTTGTCACAATTTAATCAGACGCATAAGATATTTTGTTTTCCGCACACAATCTATGTTGTGCAAACACAAGATATTATGTTGTCCACACAAGATGTACACGTGATATGTTGTCCGCATAAGATAATTAAGTTGTGCGCACAAGATATGGTGTTGTCCGCACAAGATGTATTATGTTGTCCGTATAAGATAATATCTTGTGCGCACAACATATTATCTTGTACGCACAAGATAACATCTTGTGCGCACAACATATTAAAAACAAAATTGCATGGCCCTTCCTGGTATTTTTTCCTTTCAGGGTTCTGTACCGGTTTTAAAGATATGAAAGATTGCACTTTGTCATTGGGGTGTGCTGTCGTAATAAGCGCAAATAGCGTTTTTACAAAATCAAGGTAACGGTTATTTTTAAATAGTCCCTGTGATGTCAGACGGCTTTGTTAAAAAAGATAAGTATGGACTGGGCTCGTGTACTGGGACATTGGCAAACAGTGTAGTCCAGATCAGACGTCTAATCTGCGTAACGAAAACTGGAATTTAAGGGGAATGGATACACCTTCAGGGAAGGCAACTCCTGCAAAAGTATTTTTGTCTCCCATGTCAATAAAGAATGAGCAAATTCTTTCCTTTAAGAGTAGACCCCTTTTTCAGTGGGACAGGACTTATAGAAAAGTGAAAGGAAGTCCCGAAATGTGTTTCCCTGTAAGAAGTGGCGCGAAAAAATCTACCAGGTGTTCCCATTCCCCTTAAAGGCAAAGTCTCAGTTCGGAACTCTTTTCCAAGCCCACAATCAGAGAAAATCGACTCACAAGTGCTGACAGTGCATTAATATTGTCATTTATAAGGTTATACATGCATTCTGTCTTCTCATGTTCAGAACGCGTGACATGCTTCCATAAATAAAAAAATATAGCCGAAATACTGCGCTTGATTGGCGTGATATGAACGCGTAAATATAGGAGACTCTATCTATTAAGCTTAATAAGATGCTTCTTAAACTTGGATTAGTATATATGCTATCATTATCCTTTATCAGCAAATCGCACCCATGCGACAAAGCGCTTCTTTCGTAGCTCAGAATACGACACTGTTAATGAATAGTTTTCTTGTAACTGCTGCAAAAATAGACTGTGGGTACTCGTTAGAACTGCCTCGTTCTAAAGAGTACCCACAATCTGTTTTGAGCAGAAATAAGTTTTAAACAATGTATAATGTATACCATTGAAGAATATTTAAGGTCAGGGTTTCAAGAGCAGTTTATAGCACGAACATGTTAACATGATCTTAGTGCCCCCCACGCCCATCGGGGCTTGAAGAAATAAATGAGCTGCATGATGTTTCCACGCAGAGCTGAATCCGACCGCACACGAGTACTGGTAAACCGCTTGAGGATCTAAGCCTGCCCAGGCAAAGCAGTGTGAGTTGGTCCGCCCTTGCTTATGAACCCTATTGGTTTCGTTGGGTGACAGGGCTTGAGATGTCATTTCAACTCAATGTCGGGTAAAAGTCCCACAAAATTGGAAGCAACGTCTCCAAAATGACCTATGTAGTGTTGACGGGGACGTCGTTAAATGTGTTGACGGGGACGTCGTTAAATGTGTTGACGGGGACGGCGTTAAATATCAAATCAAACAAACAAAACATGATCTTAGCGCATCTAAGCGTAATGAGTTTTCAGATTTTGATTGATTGATATGAGGTTTAACGTCCCCGTCAACACTGTATGGGTCATTTTGGAGACGTTGCTTCCAATTTTGTGGGACCCTACCCGACATTGAGATGAAATGACATCTCAAGCCCTGTCGCCCAATGGAACCAATAGCGTTTATATGCATGGATAGTCCGACTCGCACCGCTTTGCCTGAGCAGGCTTAATCCTCTAAGCGGTTTACCAGTACAAGTGTGCGGTCGGTTTCAGCTCTGCGTGGAAGCAGCATGCAGCCTATCTATTTCTTCAAGCACCGATGGGCGGGCGCCGAGATATTTTAGACAGTGATGTGCGCTCAGCGAACAGCGAAGACTCGATTCAACATTCGTGTGCACTCGGTCATTATACGGGGTTTCACTGTCTGCATGAAAAAGCTTTATCGTGAAAACACGTCTATATAATTTTACCCCCTTAAACCCCACTTTTTTACAGTAAAACTTAGGTTTATAGGGGTATACATTATTTTTCTCATTTCTGCTCAAAAACATAGGTTGTGTGTACTCGTTAGAACCGCCTCGCCGAGTTCTTACGAGTTCCCACAATCTATATTTTGATCGGAAATGTGAAAAATATCAGATTTCTTTTTTATCAGAAAATTTTCATATTTTGCTGGTATAATTTTCAGTATATTTGAATAGGTGTGTTTTCATAATAGTGTCAAATGACATCCATAGAGCGCTCAGCCGGATCCGAGACTTCGCACAATGATATAGTTTCGTGAGAGGTGCCAGTGAATATGAGGCAAAGAGAATCAGAGAAGTCGAGCAGGAAGGCGCTTAGCGAAAAGCCATGGCTAGGCATTCTTCATATGACCCCTCTTGATATTTTAGCCAGTTTAGAGGTAGAACTGGTCTCATTAGCCACCTTGGAACATACAGACAATAGCATTTCTCCCATTTGGTTAAGCCTGGTTGTTGTCCGGAATGACAGACGAGCTATCATTGTTAGCTCAACAGAACGAAGGGGTGCTTGGAACAGTGTTCAGTAAATCATGCATTAACTTATATGCGCTTTCAGTAACCTGGTTTCCCCTGGTTTCCGCCAAGCTGACAAAATTGAAACGCCACTTATTCCAATATGCCAACCTGTAATATTATATTGTAAGCAGTTCGTCGATTATTCAGATAGAACTAACTACTTTAATAACCCTTTTTGTACCAAATAGAATCTTCCTATATAGCAGGAGTCCATTTCAAAATTTAGGGGTGTCATGTTGTTTTCTTCATTTTTTTTTGGAAAATGACTGAACTTTAAGCAAACAGTGGAGGCCATGATCAGACGCCGCGTTCTGCGGCGTCTGATCTGGGCCTGCACTGTTTGCCAAGGTACCCCATTTGGGGCTTCTGGTACAAGATGGGTTAAATGCAGCTACATTATAGTCAGCCTGATGGCTGAGATATATCTTGTCATCTGTATATATGGCAAATGATCTTTTATGACGCGCCTGGAGCCCAATAAAACCCTTCTATCTGATGTTAATTTATTTGAGATGCTTCTGTCACGGCATGAAAAGTGCCCTTCTTGCTCATATTTTGATGGCTTTCGTGGTATTGGATTTCATCCTAGATTTGCCCTTCCATTCCTGAATAAAGAAAGTGGGCTTTTATTTTATGTTGTTTGTACTCAATTGAATCGCCTTATCGAGGAGATTGTGATAAGTGCACACAGGATATATTTTCAAAAGTTTGTAAAATCTCCTTAAAGCTGTGTTTGGCCGCAAGACTAGATCGACTACGCCTGGCTGGCCCGCGGCATCCGAGAGTCTTCTGTAATCTAGGGTCCAAAGCTGTCCGATATTTTACCTTTTTGTTCGTTCGGGGACATGAGAGGGCCTGTTGATTTGCCCCCCCCCCCCGCCCCGCCCCACACACACACACACGAACTTGAATGGCGCAAATTATCGGGTACGCCTCATTCTTTCACGTCAACTCTTTCGACAGTATTCGATGCCTCAGTACGTGTGACCCTACTCCCACGCCTTGGGACTTTTTGCTTAAGGTGACTCGAATGGACAAGCCTGCGACCTGTCCATAACTTACTTGGTCTATTCTATTCTATTTTTTTTTCTGCTAAACAAAAACACGTATATTCTAGACTATATCTGCTATTTTAGGGACTATCAAACTAGCATGGGTGTAGGGGCGTGCTGTTTTGACATTGGTTTCCGCCACGCGCCCCTCGCCCCAGCCTTGATAGTCAAGGTCCTTTTAACGTGTAATGTATATATTTGTCAATATATTTCAGTTTGTATCATTAGGTGCGGAAAATGTTATCAACAATATATATATTCCTCAAGAGGTGGCGCAATGTCATTGATAAAACTTAGCAAATATATGTGCTCAAACTTGTTTCATTTGTACAGGACACAACATCATTTAGTAAAGCATTCCACCGTTTGGGTCCCACAACAGCAATCGATCTGTCAGCAACCCTTGTTCTGGTTCTAGGAGCATTAAAGCGTATGTCATTTGACGATCTTAATCTGTTGTGTCCCTGAACACGTTTGAACACAGACCCCAAATATGTTGGCGCAGTTCCTTGGACAAGTATTTTGAACATGATTCTCGCTCTTACTGGCAGCCAGTGCAGAGATTTGAGCATTTCAGCTTTAGGCTTGTCAAATGATGATTTACAGTCTATTCTGGCTGCTTGATTTTGGACCTTTTGGAGTCTGTCTACCTGATAAGCAGGAATATGTTAAGTCCATGCACGAAAAATTCAGTTGATTTTTTAGAAAGACGTTTTTCAGTTGGACATGCGCAATTTGGCATTTCTTTCTGATATACCTATCAAAACCAAGACAACACAGAGCACAAATAGGACATATTACAAATAAAGATTGAAAGAATCTTATGCAGCTATGCACGGCCCACGACCTATGAAAAAAAGAGAATTTTTAAACAACATAGAACTGACCAGTAACTAGATGCTTCTTCAAAACTGATAAAATGTCAGCTCGATTATACAGCCTTAACCAAAATTTGCCTTATCGCCCAACATTGAGGGGCCGTGCAATATCACAGACCATACCGTATTAATTCATTGTATACTGGTCCACTCTCCCATTGTAAAATTGTTGGACATGTCTATTTGCCATTTTGGGGGTGTCGGGTCTATTTTCTTATTCTTTTGATGGAAAAACCTGTTAGCAAACAGTCTAGATCCTGATCAAATGCGGCGTCTGATCCGGGTCTGTATTTTTTGCCTATGTCACTTTTAGGGTTTCCAAGTAAGAATGGGTTAATGTCATCTTATGACAACCGTGGGTGTCAGAGGCCCTGAATGCTTTCTTGGAGCTCGACAACATGAGATTGAAAGGGTTGCTAAAGGTGGATTAACCCATTGTATGCGGGAAGCCTTTAAAGGGGTACCTTGGCAAACAGCGCAGGCCCAGATCAGACGCCGCAGAACGCGGCGTCTGATCAGGGCCTCCACTATTTGCTAACAGAATTGTCCGTCAAAAATAGAATAAAAACGGAAAAAATAGAGCTGACACCTCTTATTTGACAAATGGACTTGTTCAACATATAGCAATGGAAGAGTCCGCTAGTATACAATGGGTTACAGAGAAGTTCTTCAATAAAATCATAGCCATGATGGACAAATAAACTGAAGCTGTGCATTTATATTGCAAGTCATTGTTGATTTTATCTGAAATTGACATGCCGCTTTTTTATTTCTCCTATTTGTATAAGGAATACCTGTGCAATCTGTTTGATGACACTAGACCGATTTATGGCACACGGTGGCACGTGACCGGGAGTAAAGGTCTATTTCATGTTTTTAGCTTCGACGCGTGAAGGCAACTTATACCTGTCAGATGATAAGAAAATTTCCACCCTGCTTATTAGAAATTGCATAATGGGTTTGATGATTAAAATACAAACAAAAATGCTGAAACAAAGGAATCAAAGTTTGGTGGCATTAGCATAAATTCGCCAGGTATTATCAGTGAACCAGACATACGTACATTCTTAGCATCATTTTCTGAGTCACTGTTCGTGTAATCATTTTCTGGGCCACTGGGTGTCAAATCATTAACAGACCAGAACAGAACTTTATTTATAAAACCAATTCTCAGGCCACTCAGAAATGGCGAAAAAGGAAGAGCACACACACACAACAACAGCAACAACAACAACACAACAACATTTATACACATGCGCACATATGTGCAAAAATATGACAAAATAATGAGTACAATGCAATAAGTATTACGAAAAGAAATGGGTGACTAGATAATTTAGCTGAAATTTGAAAACATCTTTAGTATGACACGACTGGGAATCGGTCAACTTGTACGCCGTTGGAGTACTGTTGAACAATAATTTGACCTGTTCCGGTTGGCGAATTGACTTGTTCAACGTAAGTTTATTTTTGTCGAAAATTGGAGACTGTCGCATGCTGTGACAATGAATCGAGCTAATACAGACACCAGGATCATATGACCCCCCCCCCCCCCCCAAAAAAAAAAAAAAAAAAAAAAAAACATGTCTATATATCGCTTTCGGCGTGAGAAGTTCATGGTTTGAACTTACTTTACCGTGACTCAAGCTATCTATGTTGTGCGATCATGATATTATCATCTGAAATTCAAGTTCATGTTATAAATTGTCTATTTAGTGCACTTTTGCTTAAACGAAGTGCTTCACTTCCGACACACGGGCCAAATTTTTCTAGGCGTACCATTTGACCGCTGGTGTCCGATTTGACTAATGAAATTTTCTGTGCAATTGTGTAAGAGTAAAAGAAATGAGAGAAAACACGCCTTTTCTATAGATTTAAACACGGTCAGTATCAGTGATTATTTATTTGTAACCGGGTTTACCTTAATCATTGTGTGATTCTTAATATTTAAGAACTTTAAACCATGTCAAAGTCATTAACAAAAATATTTACTAGACTTTTGTATATGTTTCGCCCCTTATTCTTAGATAAACGTGATCTTTTAGAAATGCTTATGAAATAATTAACCCGAAAAAAATAATTTTTATGCAATTGTAAAATGACTAGCTATACATGTGTCCAAAATTCAAGTATACCATTTGACCAACTGGAGTCACATTTGACCACACATACATGTGGATATAAGTTTCGGTATTCTTTGGACCAATTATTTCTTTCTGTGTCCCGTCTTGTTCATTGTTCTCGTTTTTGAAAAGTATTTCTGGCAGTTAAGTCACCTTGTATTTCAAAAGGGTCGACTGTTCTGTTTCGCTGTACCTATCTTTTATTTGATGTACACTGGGTAGGCTGTGTCTTTTGATTTTTGTATTGCCATTGCATGGACGTTTCATTTAACTTGTTTTTTAATAAACCCCTTAATCGGGTGTTCATATTGTCAGATGGAGGTTTTCAAAGGAAAATAAAAGAACAGTTAATGTTTCTGTCTACCAATGTAAAACCCCGCTACCATAAAGTCAGTGTTATCAAGAATCACTATAAATCATCAGCAAAACAACGAATGAGAACGAAAGAAACAACAGCTCCAAAAACGTCGCAGATATTAAGTCTCATGTGCTGAAATTCAAACGAGGAGCACCAACTCCATGTTAACACATCATGCATTCGCCGCTTTTCGCCCTGTGACATTTAGTGGCTCAGTGTGGGTACCAACACGATTTCTAGCAAATTTGAAACCAGGAAAAATTAAGCAAGGGAGAAATCGTAGCAGGTCAAACGGCTGCCCGGTAGCTCAGTTGGGTCCTGGGTTCAAGTCTAGATATGTCATGATTTCAAACAAAACAAAGCAAAACACACATACACAGGCACACAGTGTCTAATATTTTATTTGAACCTTGATTATACGAGTACATTAAACACACACAAACAGATCTGCTTATCGTCGCAGTGCAATTCTTCTTAAAACCACATAGGAGCCTCCGTGGTGTAATGGTTACGCTACTCGCCTTGTAAACCAGGGGTCGCAGGATCGATCCCGGGCTTCTCCAGACTTTCGGATGAGTCTTTAAACCGATGTTCCGTCTCCGTATGACCTTAGCTGTTGGCGGGACGTAAAACTCAAGCACTCACTCACTCTTAAAACCACAACAAAGCTCTGCATGTTTAGACATAGTAGAAGTAAAACAAAGATCAGGAATTGATACAATTAACTTACTCCACCCATAAAAGACACCAAAGGGAAAGAAATACAAACATTAAGCGACCAGACCATAATGGAAACCTAAACAAAGGAAGGCCATAAGGACAGTTACTTTCCCACAAAATGGCCATATGGCCATCCAAAATTAAAAGACACAAGTGATACACACAGTAAGTAACAAACAACAACATAAATAAATCGCCACAGAAGAGCCGCCTTGGAACGGTCAGTGGAAGATTTCCACTGGGGGGGGGGGGGGGGGGGGGGCTTAAATCGATTTTACGTGGCCACAATCCTCGCCCTTACTTCCGTCGCGATTTAGACAAATAATTTGTTCAGTCCGCATGAAGGCCTCCTAACTCATCAGTGCAACATCTCCGAGAACACAAAAATCAAAGAACCACAGAGGTGAGACAACGGTGAGAGGACTCGACAGCAAGAAACCACTGAAATGCTGGAGCAAAAGAAAACAAACAGTTAGACTCCGATGACCTAACTAACAAATTAACAACTATGAAACACCACAATTTATAGTCTTTCAAAACGCAGTGAGACGTGACTGCACTTGAAATTTTGGACTAGTCCGTGTTTCAGGTAAGTCGCCTTCAGTTGGGATTTTACATTGGGAGATAAAGTTTTACTGAGATTCGTACTACATCATACTAACCACTTGGCAACGACTTCTACATAATGACATTATCAAAAACTTATTTATAATTTTAAAATCCTGTGAAAAAAGAAATCCGAAACCTGCTCCCCCTAAAACATAGAATAGTCTTTCCACGCTCGAACGTTGAACTCTCAAAGGTCGTTGATAAACTATAGCCACGTCATAAGACAACAAAAGCTTCAGGTCACAGTTTTATTTTGTTAGATTTGAGGTTTAACGTCTCCTTCAACACGGTATAGGTCATTTTGGGGACGTTGCTTCCATTTTTGTGGGACTTTTACCCGACATGAGATGAAATGACTTCTCAAGCCCTGTCGCCCATGCATGCTGGGCAGGCTTAGATCCTCTAAGCGGTTTACCAGTACTCGTGTGTGGTCTGTTTCAGCTCTGCGTGGAAGCATCATGCAGCCCATATATTTCTTCAAGCCCCGATGGGCGGGGCCTTCAGGTCACAATGTCTGCTATAAACGGATTTCTTATTGTCGTGGACCACGCCAGTACTGTATCCGGTTTACAGTATTAGCTAACAGGGGTAGAAAAAAACTTGATCTTTGCCACGACACTTTTACTTGTATTGATAAACGGTAAACTGGAGGAGCTCCTATTTAATTTCCATTTGTCAAATTGTACGCCGCCAGTCAGTTGGTATACACCAATGTTTTTTATCCTGTATCGAAGTAAGGAAACATCTCATTATGACATAAACGTATTTAAATGGCGTGTAATCCATAATGGTTTCACTGTGAATTTAATAATAGTACAAAAACCACACCCTTTGCCCCGGTACTCATTTTTCAATGACAAGTTATAACCATAGTTTTAGTTATTCGCTTTGCATTTTGTTTCTGCTTTTCGGCGTTTTAAACTTTTTGTTGGCTTGTTTTAACAGATAGTCAATTTACTCCATCCATGCACTTCTTTCTTAGGCCATCCCAACTCCTATATTGATCATCCCCCCATTTACGCTCATATCCACGTTTCGTCAGTCCCTGCTCCCAATACACCCCTTTTTCGTTTTTCGCGAGAAGATGTCTTTATATGGGACAAAACCCCTCTAAGACATCTTCTTCTCTTCCTACCCATACCAGGCCTAAGGATATGTAAACCACATTATTTTTCTTCTCACTCTTTTCCCATGGATGGTCGGACAAGTTTTGTGCTTGCGGTACTATGTTTGTATATAATGTGTATGTATTTTGTGAAAATAGTCTAAATGTAATATGTGTAAGCTGTGATAAAATTTATGTATATATCCAAATACTTCTTAACAATCTATAAACTATTGTGATTCCTCACATCTTTGTGGTGTAATTGTATTTGTGCAAGATAAGCATTGTATGTGATATATGTTTTGTTCTTTATGTGCATGATAAGCAATATGTGATATGTCCTGTTATTTTACTATTGTTTGTCGGAATAAAAGCCCTACAGGGCTTACAGTGTAGTTTATGTATAACCGACGTTAAATAAAGTTTGTCTATGTCTATGTCTCTAACATTTTTGTCGCGAAAACCAATATCTCAAGAAATCCACGGCGTTTTCCGGTAAAGTATGTGCCATCACAATCTCGAACTATATACACGACACAAAATAAGAATATGAAAGCTCTATGTGGTCGACAAACAAATTGAAACTCAAACTGTAGTAACCTTTAGCTAAATGAAGAGACGGCAAATATATCTTGTGCGAAGATGAGGTGGCTTAAATGATAATTTATATTGCCCACAAGCCGTTCCTATATATTATATCCCTCTGTCTATCTGTCAGTCCGTTCCTGCCTCTCTCATACACACACTAACCAAAGCCTGCCTAGGCAAAGTGGTGCGAGTCAGACGGTTCAGTGCATATAAGATGGGGGAACGAAAGTTTGTTCCCATAGTCTGTGTCACATGACTAAGATGGCCGCCACGTCTATATATGCTTAAACACTTTGAAACTCGTCTTCTCTGGCACCAAACTGCCAGCGACATTGGACTTTGGTGCACAGCATTAAAGGGAGTGTCCCTGCAAAGATTCGATTGCAATTGTAGATTCTGGATTTACCCTATTCTCTTGTTTATACAGAGGTTTAGTGGAGTGGAAGGAAATGTGTTTTATTGAGCAACAAATTACGGTGGGGAAGAGCGTGCCGATTGACGTCATTAAAAGCTGTCAATTTATAACTTCTCGCATAGATTTTTGACGTTAGACAGTGTAACGTCACTTTCTCGCATCGAAAACGTTACAAAAAGACATAAATGCATGTGTTGCAGTCAATGATTTTTGTGGGATTTCTTTTAACAATGGCGAACAGTTGTGAGAATTTGAAGGAAACAATAACTTTATTGCCCATTTTCAGCGTGTTAGAATCGAAATTGATCACCTCTAGTCTGTGATCTGTTGAATACTAAATCAGTTTATCGATCAGTTGTAAGTAGACAAATCACGCGCGCTTCGCGCTCGTGATTTGATCTACTTTACAACTGACCTCCAAACTGTGATTTAGTACTCAAACAAATCTCAACTAGAGCTAATCTATTCCTAAACATCAAGAGTCGAAGAACCTCTGTTCTATACAAATGTAATCCCTTGGACGCAAGGATTGCAACAGAGAAATGAAAACTGTGGAGTGTACAAGAGTGTTCTGGGTCAGTATAGCTAGTTTAAGCCCGTTAGGCCTCATCATTGACCCCCAAACATTTTCAAAATTTTGAAATGGAATCAATGATCGCAAAGTACTAGAAAATATAATCCACACTGTTATGTAGGGCCTAGATACATTTTACGGCCGCCACACATTCTCTTAACACTAGCTTTAATGAAGTTAAATATGGCCTATAGAAAGGTAGTCCCTTTGATTCAAATGCTAGAAAAACAGAAGTAAAGCATGTAAAGGGAATGATCAGGAATCGATACAATTACCCCACACCTCCTATCAGAGACACCAAAGGAAAAGAAACACGAACTGCATGAAATAACTAAAACCTAATGGAAAGTATCACAAGCGGAAAGCCAAAAGGGCAGTTACTTTCCCATAAAATGGTCAAACGGCTGTACAAAATAAAAAGTTATAAGCAATACACACATGCAAAGACGAGCTGTAACAAAAAGAAATCGCGACAGAAGAACCGCATTGGAACGGTCAGTAAAACACATAACTGAAATCTGTGGAGTGTACAAGATTTTTCTGGGCCAGACTAGCTAGTTTCGGCCAATAAGGCTTCATCAGTGACCTTAAAACATATTCAAAATTCCGCAATAGAATCAATGATTCCAAAGGACTAGAAAATGTATTCCACACTATGATGAAGGTCAGGGAGACTTTTTACGGCCGCTACATATTCCCTTAACACCAGCTGTGGTGAAGCTGTGGTGAAGTAAAATACATTGTGTTCTATATGAAATCAAGGACTACAATCCAGAACTGAAACCGTGGATACGTCTGTCAGTATTTATAGGTTATTGACTTTATATTGTGAAATATTCGGCACGAGTTCATATGGCGAAGGACGCACGAGCTCCGCCATATGAACGAGTGCCGAATAGTTCACAATATAAAGTCAATAACCTTTTTATTATATACCCAAAACTTGAACTGTCTACTAAAATTCAGGATTGCTTGGTATAGAAATTTCAACGTAAAATCAGATGATAAATCTTTAAGTGATTTGAAATGGAAAATAATGAAGGTCGTTAAGTGTCTCCCTACACGCTGAAAAACCACGCCCAACGGCGCCAAAGTGAAGACGACGTTAACGTTGTGGATGTGACGTCATTAAAACATTGACGTTTCCCAACACAGGACGCCATTTGTTCTGAAGCGTCGGTTATATTTCTTTCAAAATACTCCTGATTTCTTTGAACAAAGTATTGAAACTCTAAACAGATTGCAGGTAGGTCATATTTCACTGCATAAAATGCGCTTTATGCACTTTGTAAGAACCTATATTCGTTTTGTTTTACGTTCTTTCAGTCGATACGCACGACAAGATGGCTGCCGATGTTTCGTCTTGAAATGCATAGATTTGAAAGTAGTTCTATTTTGAACGAGACTGCTTATCTACGGGCAATATGAACTTGACTACGGGCAATATGGAAAATATTGACCGGTAACTTATGTACAAAGCAAACGGGACATTTTCTGGGTATATGATAACATTGAAATACGGTGCCATGCAAACCGTGGCTTAACGCAACTCAGTGACTTTGAGAGGCCTATATACGACCGAGTGTTAATTTCCGACGGAGTCATTAAGTTTAACCCATTGCATGCAGGAAACCCCTAAAGGGGTACCTTGGCAAACAGCGCAGGCCCAGATCAGACGCCGCAGAACGCGGCGCCTGATCAGGGCCTGCACTATTTGCTTTCAGAATTTTCCGTCAAAAATAGAATAAAAACGATAAAATAGGCCTGACACCCCTCTTGTCCAACATATAGCAATGAAAGAGTTCACTAGCATACAATGGGGGTAAGTTAAATCCCTGAGACCGTCATGATCAGTTCACATTTGTCTCTTCAGGCCAAGGCCAACAGACCGCCTAACACGAAGCTCGTTGACATTGATCTCTTTTTAGCTGTGTTTTATTATGAAAAATGACATTCCGAATCTTCAAGACAAATCTGGCTACAAATGTGAAGCAGAAATAAGAAAAAAAGTTTACAAATTTTCTTCGGAAAAGGACCATTTTTTGCATTATATTGTTGGGCAATTTCTTTTGATGTGTTGTTAGACACGATTTTACAGCCCTTTCAAATATTATTTTACTGACTTATTTCGAGCCGATCGTTAATCAGAACGGTCAAAAACCGAAGTACCAGGAGAAAGATCACATGACCTTCCGCCGCAGAACATGGCTTCTCACATGGGACCCGAGGGTTATTGAGTGACAACATATATTTTATATGCCCTCTCAGCCTGAGTTCAGTTGAGTTTTGGCCCACGAAGTGTAAAATACACCACTACAATAACATATCCGTGTGTTTGTTTGTTTGTGTTTAGGTTTTACGTCATATTTAGGTCATTTTGGAGACGTTGCTTCCGATTTTGTGAGACCTTTACCCGAACTGAGAGGTAATGACATCTCGGCCCCTACCGCCAAAAGGAACAGGGCGGTAGGGGCACTTTTCCTGGACAGGTTTAGACCTTCTAAGCGGTTTACCAGAACTCAAGTTCAGTCGGTTTCAGCTCTGCGCGGAAGCACCATGTTTCTTGAAGCTCCGATGCCGGCGGGGTCACACACACGCGTGTGTTTCATATCTCCAAACCGGTTATCTTTCTAAATAAAATATATTGATTTTTTTTCTTATTTATACTCCAATGATAGGTTGTGGGTGCTCGTGAGGTGATTCTAACGAGTACCCACAACCTATGTCTTGGAGCAGAAATAAGGAACATAATGTATACCTCTGTAAACCCTATTTTTCTCTATATATAAAGAAGGGTTTACATGGGATTTGTTACAAGCGTTATGCGAAATTGAGTCTTCTGCTTGTGTTGTTGGTTTAAGCAATGTTTATTCGTTTTCAAAAGATAAGCATGTTAAATAAGTGCATAAACAAATTTCTATAGTCTTTCAAAACGCAGTGAGACGTGACTGCACTTTAAATTTTGGACTAGTCCGCGTTTTAGGTAAATCGCCTTCAGTTGGGATTTTATATTGGGCGATATTGTTTTACTGAGGATGGTACTGCATCCTATTAACCACTTGTCCAAGACTTCTACATTATGACATTATCCAAAAACTTATTTATAATTTCAAAATCCTGTGAAAAAAGAAATCCGAAACCTGCTTCCCCTAAAACATGGAATAGCCTTATCACGCTTGATCGTTGAACTCTCAAAGGTCGTTGATAAACTATTTGACAGGATTTGTAAACAAGGGAAGCGCTTATATCATGAAAACACGCCTACATAATTTTGACCCTCTCGAACCCCTTTTTATACAGTAAAACTGAGGTTTACAGGGCCCGATAAACCTTATTTTCTTATTTCTACTCTAAAATATAGATTATATGTAGTCGTTAGAACCGCCTGGATGAGGCGGTTCTAACGGGTACCCACAATCTATATTTTGATCAGAAATAAGATATTTCTTAAAAAAATTTCGTTTTTTCGGCGAGAAAATTTACAAAGCATTTGTATAAGCGTGCTTTCGTAATGTATGATTAGTCTTGTTATCAGAAGTAGGCCTTTCTTAATCTTTCTTTTCTCTCACGAATACTGCTCAGCAGCACATACAGTCGCTTAGCCGACGCGTGCGACCGGTCTGAGATAGACAGGCCCTCCAGAATGAATCTGACGGAGGGCTCGATTTCTTTTCCATGAGGGAATTAGTCACGATATGGTATCGGTAATTTTCTAGAGGTCTATCATTTACATCGTCTTTTAACGAAATAAAGAATAAAGAATTCATAGGATTACAAAGTCTCAATTTAGATCTTTTCGATAATTTTCATTGGGAATAAAATTTTAATAATGTGATCTAAGCTTTCTCGAAAACCTCCCTTTTTATTTGACATTTTCTTGCGTGACATACTAGCACACCTCATTAAGGTAACGTCTCTCTTATACAGACCTTCTGACTGCGCACGCGCTGAGTGACATAGGATGTGATCAATTTCATACGGCACGCGCTGAATCCAATAACCGATCTGATCCAACCACTGCAGTTGTTTCCCAATAAATAAGTCGGCGCGTGCGCTGAATAAATAATTTATATTCATAGAGGGCGGAGCTAATGCTTTAAGCGCAAATTCCAAGACTTGCCTTATATAGATAATATTGTCTGTCAATTATTTTTGTTTATTGTTATGGACCCGCTTTTACAGACGGAGATGTTACATAGCAACATGATGTATCAAACTATTCAGGGGTATGTTATTTTTTTTTCTGATTTTCATTATGGTTAATGACAGTATTTGTTTTTCTTTCTTTCTTTCTTTCTTTCTTTCTTTCTTTCTTTCTTTCTTTCTTTCTTTCTTTAAAACAAGCCTATATTATTCTGACCGGCCCCGAACTTTCTTTTATATAGTAAAACTGGGGTTTATAGGGGCACACCTTATTTTTCTTATTTCTGCTCTAAAATATAGATTGTGAGTACTCGTTAGAACCGCCTGATCGAGGCGTTTTTAAACGTGTACCCACAATCTATATTTTGAGCAGAAAAAAGAAAAATATTTCAGTTTTTCATCTTAAAATATTCGTTTTTTTCGCGGTAAAATTAGCAATGTATTTGTATAGGCATGTTTTCATAATGTTTCTTTCTTTCTTTCTTTCTTTCTTTCTTTCTTTCTTTCTTTCAGTTCACATATTAAATGGCCAGAAATTTGAGATAAAATAGTCTTTTCTTTGAATTTAGGGAAATAAGATTTGCTTGGGGCATAAATCAAAAAAAAATTCAATAGAAATATGACCGTTTTTTAGATACGAAAGAACGCACTATGTCACACGCATGTGTGTTCTTGATTTCGTCGGGAAACTCAGCACGTGAACAAGTCCGTGAAATGAACACGTCGTAAACCCCACTTTATATAGAGAAAACTGGGGTTTACGGGGTACACATTATTTCTCGTATTTCTGTTCCAAGACATAGGTTGTGGGTACTCGTTAGAACCGCCTCAATGAGGTGGTTCTAACGAGCACCTACAACCTATGTTTGCAGTATAAATAAGAAAAATATCACGGAATTTCTTCAGAAAAGTAGCAAGTATGGAGATGTGAAAAAAATGCACTATATCACACGGGTGTGTTATCGTAATGTGAATGCCGTCCGTGATAACAAAATGATTTTCTTTCGGTGGTGTTTTTTTTTCTTTCTTTTTTGTTTTTAACCGGAAGCGATTTTTGTTTTACAACCATGGCGAAGACATAACTGAGATAAGTTGGCCCCGCCCATCGGGGCTTGGAGAAATAGATTGGGCTGCATGGTGCTTCGACGCAGAGCTGAAACCGACCGCACATGAGTACTGGTAAACTGCTTACAAGGAGGTCTAAGCCTGCCCAGGGAAAGTGGTGCGAGTTGGACCGCCCAATGCATATAAACCCTATTGGTTTCATTGGGCGGCAGGGCGGCAGGGACTGAGATGTCAATTCATCTCAGTGTCGGGTAAAGGCAGCAACGTCTCCAAAATGATCTAAATAGTGTTGAAGGGGCGTTTAACCTCAAGGTTAAGTAATTTGCATTTTCTGGGGATCGAACCCACATATGGATGCAGCGACATCGCCAAGTTCGGAACCCACGACTTGTCGTTTGCGAGTCGCGGGGATGATAGGAAGAACGCTCCTATGCTATATTTAGAATTATATAAAAGATTTTTTTTTTTTATTCGTGAACACCTATGTTTCAGAAATTTCATATTACTGACCACCCGCGTTTACAACTTTTATACTTTTTATGAAGTGACCATTGTCGAGTTTGATGATATTACAAGAGTAAATGGAATTTTATTTATTTATTTATTTATTTATTTATTTATTTATTTATTTATTTATTTATTTGTTTATTTATTTATTTATTTATTTATTTATTGACTATGGATGACAATAGCTGCATATTGTCATCACGTGAACACGTCCGTGAAATGAAGACCCCCCTAAACCCCACTTCATATAGAGAAAACCGGGGTTTAAGGGGATATACATTATTTTTCTGATTTCTGCTCCAAGACATAGGTTGTGGGTACTCGTTAGAACCGCCTCAATTTGAGGCGGTTCTAACGAGCACCCACAACCTATGTTTGCAGTATTTATAAGAAAAATATGACGAATTTTCCTCAGAAAAATTAGCCATTTTGGAGATGTGAAAAAAAGCACTATGTTGCACTTATTCATCAGCTTAACATGTCTATGTAATGAACAATCCTATAAACACCACTTTATGCGGAGAAAACCGGGGTCTAAATGGTATACACTATATTTTTTTTTATAATTGCTCCAAGACATAGGTTGTGGATACTCGTTTGAACCGCCTCAACGAGGCGGTTCTAACGAGCACCCACAACCATTATTTTTGAGTAACATCAAGAAAAAATACCACAAATTTTCATCAGAAAAAAAATAACCGCTTGGAGATATGAGAGAATGCAGTACGTCGCATGGATGTATTATTGTAATGTTAATGATAAGAATTGTTAATTTGATGATGGACGTCACATTAACAAGTCTCAAAAGACCCTTGGAAATCCCACCTTAAAAAGAATCATACTCAGTTTGTTATATATTGCTTTATGGGGAACATGGTTTGCTTCAATATTTTCAATAAGAAAGGAGACTGGAAAAAAGATAAGCAAATTATAACTGAGAAAAATTAGAAATTATATGTACATTTTAAAACGTATGTATAGTTTGAGCACGAGCCCCCGCCCATCGGAGCTTGAAGAAATAGATGGGCTGCATGATGCTTCCACGCAGAGCTGAATCCGACCCGCACACGAGTACTGGTAAACCGCTTAGAGGATCTAAGTCTGCCTAGGCAAAGCGGTGCGAGTCGGCCCGTACATGCTTATAAACCCTATTGGTTTAATTGGGCGACAGGGCTTGAGATGTCATTTCATCTCAATTTCGGGTAAAAGTCACATAATAATAATAATAATAAGAAGAAGAAGAAGAAGAAGAAGAAGAAGAAGAAGAAGAAGAAGAAGAAGAAGAAGAAAAAGAGGAAGAAGAAGAAAAAGGCATTAATGAACTCATGTCGAGCAAATTCGTTCGTTCCAGTAAGAAAAGAGCAAGTTCGTTCCATAAAGAGATTTTTGTTTTAAAAAAAAATATGTCAAATACATCAGCCACTTTAATAAATAAATAAATAAATAAATAAATAAATAAATAAATAAATAAATAAATAAATAAATAAATAAATAAATATTTTGCTTTTCCAGATATCCTGCAGCTTTTCACGAAATTTAATATTTTGTTGAAAAGCTCATTTTTTTTTTCAATTTCTTGATATTTTCGACTTTGAACATCGATTATAAGAGCTTGTGAGAATCATCGCAAGTAGGCAGTTCTAGCGAGTACCCACAAACTATATTTTGGAAAATACAGTTGCCGCTGTGCTATGTAGAGTTTACAGTAATGTAAACTACAAAGAGGATCTTACATGAGTGCTCATGTATTATTGAATTTATTAAACGAGTTGAGGAAAAGGGATAAAATGCGATGCTTGCCGAGCATTTTATCCCTTTTCTTCAACGAGTTTAATAAATTGTCGACATAGAGGATCTTACATAAGTGCTCATGTATTATTGAATTTATTAAACGAGTTGAGGAAAAGGGATAAAATGGGAGGCTTGCCGAGCATTTTATCCCCTTTCCTCAACGAGTTTAATAAATTCAATAATATATGAACACGAATGCAAGATTCTATTTATCATATGACATTTAAAACGCATTATATAGTCGATTGTTTACAAAAATATCAATATTCCGCCATTAGTAAACGCGACGTCGTAAAGGACGTCGTATATGTAACGTTACGGGACGTATCTAGCTAATTTGCATATTTAATCCACTAGTGGATTATCGAAAATAATGCATGGCGTTATTACACTCTCGGACGCGACGTCATATGATAAATGACTGGTTCATTATACGGATATGTTAACGTGAATCAGAATGAAGGAGAAAAGTTCGGATCACATCTAGTGTGGTTTTAGTTTAGTTGAATTGAGGTTTTACGTCCCCGTCAACACTATTCAGGTCATTTTGGAAACGTTGCTTCCATTTTTTTTGGACTATTGAGATGAAATGACATCTCAAGCACCTACAGGCCAAACAAACCAATAGGATTAATATGTAGGGACGGTTGGTTCGACTTGCACCACTTTGCCTTGGCAGGCTTAGTCCTCCTAAGCGGTTTACCACTACTCATATGCGGTTGGTTTCAGCCATGCATGGAAGCATCATGCAGCCCAATCTATTTCTCCAAGCCCCGATGGACGGGACCACATCTAATATAGTACCCGTCATTCCGATATTACATATGCTTGTGCTATAATGACACCCTTTATATCGGCTGGTGTTGTGCCGTGTGGCGGCCGTAAAACGTCTCCCCGTACATCAACCATAGTGCAGTTTATTTTTTACTTTTGGTCCTTTGAGATCAGCGTGAATATTCTGAGAAATCAGAAATAAGTTATTGGTTTAGACTCATATTCTAGACAAGTTTTTAATTATTTGGACCCCTTTTGGATTTATATCAGTCTTTGAATCGACTGCCTATGCGAAATTCGCAAAATTGCAGTATGTTTCCTCTGGCTTTCTTTGCCGGATCATTACAGGGTCACTGATGATGCTTTATTAGCCGAAACTACGTAGTATGACCCATCTTCTTTCTTATGAATGTTTTCATTGCTCTTAAAGGAACTCATTTTTGATTTTTATTTGCAATTTTCAGATGACTTGTTTCATATTTTCCTTAATTTAGCTCCAAACATGGATTGCTTGTGCTCGTTAGAACTGCCTCTATGTTTTGAGCAAAAATAAGAAAATAATATAAACTCTTGAAATCCCACTTATAGCTACATAAAGCGAGATCAACAAGGGTTAGTATTTAATGGAGTCCTTTATGTGGTCCTGTCACTATATTTGACCATGGAGTGCCCAAATGTTAAGTGGAAATAGTTTCTTGTCTTTGGTAAAGTGAAGAAAAATCTGTTTATTTTTAGCCTGTTCTTTGAGATTTAAGGGGAAAAGGAACAATAACAGGGGAGGCAACCATTGAAAAAAATATTTTTGTTTCCCATGTCAACAGGGGCGAACTCTTAAAGGAGAGAATTATTCTTTCCTTTAACGGTAGACCCCTTTTTCAGTCGGACAGGGTTTATAGAAAGCGAACAGGCCGTCTCGAAAAGGTGTCTCCCTTTGGAAAATGGCGTAAAAATCTGCCAGGTGTAAATTGCAAAATGACAATAGGAATATGTGACAACACCAATGAGAATAATATAACTGTACTAGGAATTAAAATTTAAAAATTATACAAAATTTTTCTCATCAAACAGTTTGTTTTCTGTGTATTAAATTTATGTTCATGGGAACAAAAAATCGACTTTATACCCGTAAACTCATGTTCTGGATGTTCTCGTTTTGACCAATAAAATGTTTTTTTCTTGAAAGAGACTGAAACGGTCAATTATGTTTGATGTTATAAAATTGCAAATAATTAAATTTAACCATCCTTTAATTGTCTCTTTTAAATAATTTCTCTGCGTCTTTTCTCACCGTGATTTCATTGAGCTAGAATTTACACTTTTGACGCGCCCTCAAAATTATAAAATCGTCAATTGACAATAAAATATCAAATTATTGAAATGAGCTGCCATCACGAAAACATGCCTATATAATTTTGACCTCACTTTTGAACCTCACTTTTATATAGTAAAACTGGGGTTTATAGGGATAAACCCCATTTTTCTTATTTCTGCTCTAAAATATAGATTGTGGGTACTCGTTAGAACCGCTTCTAACGAATATCCACAATCTATATGTTGAGCAGAAATAAGAAAAATATTTTCTTATTTCTGCTCTAAAATATAGATTGTGGGTACTCGTTAGAACCGCCTCGATGAGGCGGTTCTAACGAGTATCCGCAATCTATATGTTGAGCAGAAATAAGAGAAATATCACAGTTTTTCATCTGAACATTTTCGTTTTTCGGCGGTTAACTTTACAATGTGTTTGTATATGCGTGTTGTCGTAATGATATCAGAAAAGGGACCACAACATAGACTGATGTTTTATCTTCAAATGTGCGTGCGCAACTAACTCTAGTCAACCCCCTTTTTTTTTACCGACATTCGATATAACGACAAAACTTGTTATAACGACAGTTTTTTTTTTTTAAGAAATTAATTATATGAATTTTATTTTATCTTTATTTTTTATTTATTTATCTTTTATTTTTATTTTTTTTTTTTTTTTTGCTGTTCATGAAAGTACGAACACAATGGGTCGCCTGCAAAGAAAATTCATATAACTGGGTTCATGTAAACTTTGCTAGCGATCCGTTGACGCTCAATCTTTCATGAACAGCAGAAAAATTAAGTTTATTTCTTATATTTACACTCTATGCTCCTTATCACTGGGCGAAAATATGCTTATATGGCAAACTTTTAAAGCTGACAACATTTACATGCTGTTTTTCTACAAAGAGCGGAACAACGTTGGCGAGCCCAATCAGATCGTAGAGAACTACAGTTTAGACTGAAGTCACTTGACGTCATTGAAAATCATGTGATTCGATGCATTCATGGACGTATGAACTACATTTTTTTCTAAAGGTTTACATTAGGCATTATACTGGCAATGTAAATATTTAAGAAATGAATTTTATTTTATTTATTTATTTATTTATTTGATTTATTTATTTGCTGTCCATGAAAGTATGAACGCAGTGAGTCGCCTGCAAAGTGGGTTCATGTAAACTTTTGATAGCGACCCGCTGTCGTTCATACTTTCATGAACGGCAAAAAAATTAAGTTTGTTTCTTACAGTTTCATTCTTTGCTCCTCATCACTGGGCACAAATATGCTTATTTAGGGCAAACTTTTAAAGCTGAACACATTAACACGCTGTTTTTATACAAAGAGCGGAACAGCTTTGACGTCGCCAACACCCAATCAGATCGTAGATAACTATGGTTTAGACTGATGTCATTTGACGTCACTTAAAATCATGTGACTCGATGCGTTCATGGAAGTATGAACTACATTGTTTTTATTAGTTTACATTAGATTTACACTGGAAATGTAAATACATGTATAATTGAGTGAATCCTTAGCTAAAGATGAGACAGAATAACGGAGATATTCAAATGTAAAATTCCTATATTAAGACCACCTTTGGAAACGTTCAAAAGTGGTCTTAAAGACCACTTTTGAACAGTCCAAAAGTGGTGAACAGTCCCAAAGGTGGTCTCTGACCAGAGGACACTTTATGAAGAAAACACACAAAAAAAGAAGTACTGAAACTCTCTGAATAAGCTTTTTAAAGTAGAATTAGTCTCAGTTTTTGGTGGTCTTAATAGTGGAATTTTACTGTATATTGTAATTATTTAATACTCCAAGTAAGAAATGTGGATATTTGTTAGAATCGCCTCCGTGAGGCAACTCTAACAAATGTCTACAGCATTTGTTTCTGGCTAGCGGACAGCAAGATGACAAAAATCGTCGAAATAATTAAGAGGAAAAGATGCATTCCGCGCGATATTGTGCATTCTCAAAAATGATTTCTCTCATTTGTACTGCAAATATATGTTATGGGTGCTCGTTAGAACTGCCTCATTTAGGTGGTTCTAACGAGTACCCACAGCCTATTTCTTGGGACAGAAATAAGAAAAAATAATGTATAATCCCGTAAATGCCAGTTTTCTCTATATAATGTGAGATTTAGGGATGTGTGCATTTGACGGATTTGTTCGCGCGATGCAACGTTTTAGAGTGAGATAGGAAATATTTTCTTATTTTGTATTGAAAATGTACGTTCTGTGTGGAGGCGATTCAAATTTTTAAATACAAAATACCTTTGGTTAATAGAGGATCAGATAAATGCCCCTGAGTCATCTCAATTATGCCTCCTGTTTACCCTCAGTAGCTCCAAGTACCCCTTGCACCTGGAACAAATTTTCAGCGCATGGTCCAAAGGTGTTCGAACCATTGAAGTTCTTGAAAGTATATCAGTTCCTGTTCAGTTTCGATAAGTGGGTCATTCACTTGCTGACACTTGTTTCCCTTTCCAAAGGTGGCGCCTTAAGGGGGTTTGGGTACACCTGCCACATATTTACCACCATTTTTGTAAGCGAGATATTTTATAGACTCATCACTATAACTACACCCATGCGCTAAAACGGCGTCTTTCTGATCTCTAGAACAAACATTTGTTCCAGTTGAAATTCTTACTAGTATTTCTGGTGGAAATATAGATTGTGGGTGCTCGATAGAACCGCCACATTGAGGCGGTGCTAACGAGTACCCGCAATCTATGTTTTGAGAAAAAATAAGGAAAATGATAAATACCACCTTAACCACACTTTTCTTAGAGGTGTGCTCAATATAGGATTTGATGTACATGTTTGCTTTCATGTAATGTAAGTCCCTGTTGACAAAAAATGTTCTTTTGAAAGAGTTGCCCCCATGAAGGTTTGTCCATTCCCCTTAACAGAAAGAATGACCCATTTGGGAATTCTGTTTACTTTTTCTTTGTAAAATATATCAGATTTTGGATGGTTTCCTTTTCGTAAAGAATGACGCTCTGTTCAAGATAAAAGGTTCAGATGATATTTTTGTAGATCGACATATGCTTTGGGTAAGTTGACGAATCCATTTCAGCTAGCGTTTTCATTGAATGATTTTGTGCGAACAGGATTCACTCGATTTAAATGCAAAATAATAACAGGGGGAATGATCCATTAGCGTAATGTCCATTTTTCTTTTGTTTTAGTTTCTTTTTTAGATAATAAAATACGGCGATACATGGACCAATACCATCACGCCTACTTTCCGTGTGTATACACTTATAAACCCGACTTCATACAGGCAAACATTTTTTTCTTTACTTTTATTGAAAATCAGATTGTGGCCACAAGTTAGAATTGCCTCAGTGTGGCGGTTGTAACGTATACCCACAGAAAGCAAAATAAGGAATACGCAAATTTTCATCAGCAAAATGTCATTTATGACCCATGAAAAAATAACTACACATAACTGTGCTGTTGTATTACGTTTCGGAAGACGTCTGAGAAATATTAAAAGTCCTTTGAACTGTTCTTCATTCTTCTTTTTTTCTTTGTTTTTGCATCAGGAAAACACAACACTGTAAAACGTTTCGTGGATCCCAAGATAACTATCAATATTTCTTCTCTTGTTAACGCTTATCCCGCTGCACTGGATCTGCACTGTTTGCAAAGTTAGGGGTTGCCGTGAACAGCAGGATAAGGGTTAATGTTCAATGTTGGTGTAGAATGCTGGTATTGAAAGGCAACCAGAGGGATAGTTGTTCAAAACTAACGAAATCGTTAGTTTACGATCGTTAAAACTCAGATCATTTAAAACGGCAAAGATGCTAATATTTTTGCATAAATGTGCAAATGCAAAAGCTATATACATTTTCCAGGCAAAAATACGTCAGTCACTGTATCAGATATTATGATTGCTAGAACATTTACAATTTGTCCACTAACGAACTCGTTATGCTAACTGGGCCATGCCATTAAAGTCTGACCTTTTCAGTTGCTTTGGACAACCTAAGTTCAACGAATCCTTCAATCAATGTTTGGACAAAAGTAAGGAAAATGTATGCATGTAAACCCAAATGTTCTCTATATAAAGTGGTGTTTACAAGGATGTAAAGTTAATTTGAGTGAGTGTTTTGAGTTTTACGTCCCACCAACAGCTAAGGTCATACGGAGACTGGACCTCGGTTTAAAGACTTATCCGAAAGTCTGGAGAAGCCCGGGATCGATCTTGCGACCCCTGGTTTACATGGCGAGTAGCGTAACCACTACACCACGGAGGCTTCTAAAGTTAATTTGATGTTATTATATTGTCCCAATGCCATACTTTCGACATTACTTTTAAAGTATTCATCATTTCGCCTTTTACATTCTGTTCTAGACATTTTGGGTCGATTGTTTGCGATTGGCAAACGGTGTAGAACCTGATCAGACACCGCAGAACGCGGCGCCCGATCAGGGTCTACACTGTTTGCTAAAAGTAGAGGAATTTCAAGATAAAACGAAATACTCTAAGTCCAGGCTCGGGACTATTTTTTCCAGCCTGCCCTCGGGGTCAATCGACCAAACAGCCATGCCACTGCTTTGATAGTAACTTTTATATTATAAACTTCTCTAAATTGGTTCCTGATTTTCAATAGAGATAACAGCAAACATTGTTGCTGTTCCCGAGGCCTAAGCTTTCATATTTCCCACTTGTACTGCCAATAATCAGATCAATTATTAAATTGTTTTAATTGATGTTGACATATTTGTCACTACAAATGCTCCTTCCGGGCAAGAAAATTACCGTAAACCCCATTTGGGATACCTGAATGCCCAGGTTTTTTTTTTTTTTTTTTTTTTTGCTACATGCACATACGATAACCCGATGTTTTGTTACGTGTCACACTTGTTTGTTTGTTTATTTGAATTGAGGTTTAACGGCCCCTTCAACACTATTAAGGTCATTTTGGAGACGTTGCTTCCAATTTTGTGGGATTTTCACCCGACATTGAGATGAAATGACATTTCAGTCCCTGCCGCCCAATTAAAACCAATAGGGTTTATTTGCACGGACGGACAGACTCGCACCACTTTGCCTTGGCATGCTTAGATCTTCTATGCGGTTTACAAGTGCTCATGTGCGGTTGGTTTCAGATCCGCGTGGAAGCATCACGCAGTCTAATCTATTTCTCCAAGATCCGATGGGCGGGGGCCAAGCACGTCCCTGTAATGTATATGTAACAGGTGAAAAAAATCCTATCACCTTTACCCGGCTGGGGATCGAACCCGGGTCGCCGGATTGGTAAGCAAACACTCTACCACGTTCAGACAACAATCCATTGACGTATGTTCTAACAACGGCTAAGCTAGATGCCACAGGCCATCGTTGGCTAGCCGCACTGTCCAGTTACAATTTCAAGCTCATTTACAGGTCCGGCAAGAAAAACCAAGATGCCGATGCCCTCAGTAGATTACCATCTACTGATAAAGAGGTCCTGTTTAATGACGCTATTAAGGCCATCTGCCAGGCGGTATTAGCCCCTCCAGAGGAGGCGCCGGCAGTTGAATGTGTATTGGTTGCGCAGCAGTTTGACCTCACTGGTGAAGAGGTTGGCTCTGACTCTGGTTCAGATTTCAGTCAAGTTGACTGGCGTGCTGAACAAACTATTGACGGCACGTTGAGCAGAGTGAAGACCATTCTTGCCTCTGGACATAAACCTACCAAGAGACAGATTGCTCTTGAGGAGACAGAATGTCAGAAAATCTTGAAGGATTGGGACAGTCTATTTTTCAAAGACGAGGTACTTTACCATCGTCACTCTTTACATGGCACCTCTGTAAACCAGCTGGTATTGCCTGAGGTTTTCCGGGAGATAGCACTTAATGGTCTGCATGATGAGGCCGGCCATCAAGGCAGAGACCGCACTATGTCCCTGGTAAAATCTCGGTTTTACTGGCCTGGGATGGATGGTGACATTGAAAAGAAAGTCCGAAACTGTCCCAGATGCATCCGAAGAAAGTCTCGAGAGCGGGCTCCAGCAAAACTTGTGACTGTAGAGTCCACTTATCCCATGGACTTGGTATGCATGGATTTTCTGTCTCTTGAGACTTCAGCGGGTGGTTACGAAAACATTTTGGTAATTACAGACCATTTCACCCGCTATGCTCAGGCCATACCAACCAAGAATCAAACGGCCAAGACAACAGCCAAAGTTCTCTTTGAAAACTTCATTTGTCACTATGGATTTCCATCCCGTTTACATAGTGACCAGGGCCGCAATTTTGAGAGCCAGGTTATTAAAGAGCTGTGTTCCATTGCTAACGTTGACAAGTCTAGGACTACACCCTACCATCCCATGGGTAATGGAATGCCTGAGCGCTTTAACCAGACTCTGCTCAATATGTTGGGTACTTTGGAGGATGACCAGAAGTCTAACTGGAAGTCCTACGTTGCGCCCTTGGTTCATGCCTACAACTCAACCCGTCATGAGACCACTGGATTTTCCCCGCATTATTTAATGTTTGGGCGACACCCTAGACTGGCGGTTGATGCCTTTCTAGGCATAAATCCAGAGAGTAGGCATGCTGACCAGACAAAGTTTGCAGCCGATCTGAAAAAGAGGCTCGACTTTGCCTATAAGACAGCTACCAAGGAGGCCCGTCGCCAGGGCAGAAGGCATAAGGAAACTTATGACCTCAAAGCTCGGGATGCCCAGCTTTTGCCCGGTGACCGTGTACTGGTGCGCAACGTCGGACTGAGGGGAAAGTGCAAGCTGGCAGATAAATGGGAGAAAGATGTGTACTTGGTTGTTGAACAGCCAAATACAGAGGTTCCTGTGTACGTTGTCAAACGTGAACATGGGAGGAGCATCCGAAGGATGCTGCACAGGAATCTCCTTCTTCCATTCATGGCCCTTCCAGCATCCAAACAACGCTCCGCGGATACAGATATATCACCAAATAGCAGTTCTCAACCGTCACCGGTTGAGGGTACAACTGCCGGTGATATCAATGTTCCGAGTGGAGCGGCAGGTAGTGCAGCCTCACCTGCACCGGACTCTGCAGTTCCAGATAGTGCGAACATGCTGGATGCACCGGTATCCCCTAGTGTGGTGATACCCCCAGAGAGATCGTCATTGAATCCTTTGGCGAAACCCTTCAGTCCTGCTCCGGGGTCTCAACCAGAATTGCGACCTCAAACACGTCCCACAAGGCATAGGCAGAAACCAAGGTGGCAGGCAGGAGGGGACTGGTTATTTTAAATTTTCGTATATTTTAAACTGACTTAACAGCTGACATGGTTTCCTGGTTTCCTGTGCGTGTATTTTATTTTTTTATTTGAAATGTCGAGACGACATTTTTCACAGAGGGGGAGGGGAGCGTGTAAAAGTATCGCTAAAATGTATTCTGGAGAGAGGCTTATAAAATGTTAATTCAGCTAAAGGGGCATCTGAATCGCAGTCGAGTGGCGAAGCATTGCTTGTCATGGCGTCTCTAGAGAGCCTGTGTGTTGTTAGAGTGCCGTTGGCGGGTGGTGCGCTGGCCTGCGATTCTGGTGACCCATTGTTTTCGAAAATTTCGTCTTCTGCTGGGTTGCAGTTAGTTGACGGTGCATGATTTATCATGGCGTCTCTAGAGAGCCTGTGTGTTGTTAGAGTGCCGTTGATACGTGGTGCACTTGACTGCAAACTGGTAAGAATGTTCTAAAAATTAAAAATTTCGCCTTGACATGATTTCGCGCTTGCTTGGACATGGGTTGGTTACAACCTAGGTGGGGGCTATCCCAATCAGACCGTGGCCGGTTCGTGCTTCTGGCTTGTGCTTTCGTGGAAGGGTGAATAATTTCGTAAGAATTGAATAGTTCTGTTATATTTCCTCTCTCCAGTCCAGCGCGTAAATAATGTATTTTTATATGACACTTCCATTTTGGCTGTGTTTTAGGATAAGCAATTTTAGCCTGGTTTTAATGTTTAGCCGTTTGAAGCTAAACCAGTAAGGAGTGTCCTATTACGCGCTATCAATAAAAGATTTTTTTGTCTAAGTTCTGTATATAAAGTTTTATCTTTTGCGCTGTGCATACTGTGCAGCATTTATGACAGCGCATTTTGATAAGGGTTTACCTGGTTAAGTGTTAGATATGGTTAACTTCACTAGCTCGACAAACATTGGAAGCAATAGCTTCGGCTCCTATTTTATTACCAGATTGATATCTCTAAACATAATATACATCTGGTAAATTTATATAAATAAATGAAAATGTGTAGTTAAACTATTTTTAAACTCATGCAAGTAATTTGTTGAGTAAGTTAAATGTCGGGACGACATTTCCCGAAGAGGGGGAGAATGTCACAGAGTGAAATTTTGGAAACTGGAGGAGCGCTTGCGCTTAGGACTTTCTAGTCATTTCCAGTTATTTTCCCCTATTGATCGTCGTTTTTCATACTTCATATACTCATATATTTCATATTTCATTAAGCATTAAGCATTCCTGAGTAGCGTATATCAACTTCCGGTGTCCTTATGTAAGGCTCGCGCGCTTTTCACTTCACTGATTAACACCGCATGCGCACATTCTTACCTCAGCCTTTGTCAGTCTTTCTTTGTCCCTGGCGAAGGTAGGTCTCACGACCACCTGACGGACACCATCTTTATGTAATTCCTAATTACTTAGGATATTCATATTATTTATTCAGATGACGAGGTCGAGAGAGAGAAGGTTCATGACATCACTCTTAAAAACATGGAAATCATCTATATAGTTGTCATTACTTGAACCCCGAACCCCCTCGAGAAAGCGGGAGAAGGTCATATCAACGTCATCCATTCATTCATCAATCCTATCACCTTTACCCGGCTGGGGATCGAACCCGGGTCGCCGGATTGGTAAGCAAACACTCTACCACGTCGCTATAAAAGCCGGCTTGTACCGCAAGGCAGTACAAGTGTGCTATATACCTATACCCTGTGACATTCTCCCCCTCCACATTGAAATTCGTCCTCGAATTTCTGGGAGTCCGAGAATCACGTGAAATGATACTCAAGGAGTTTTAATGCACATATGTGGGTTATTTACGGTGGGCGCCAAATGTAACAGGTGAAAAAAATCCTATCACCTTTACCCGGCTGGGGATCGAACCCGGGTCGCCGGATTGGTAAGCAAACACTCTACCACGTCGCTATAAAAGCCGGCTTGTACCGCAAGGCAGTACAAGTGTGCTATATACCTATACCCTGTGACATATACCTTTGCAAACTCCGAATTATACAGTGCAACTTTGATAACTCGAACCGGCGGATAGTTCGTTAACCTTGGCGTATTCGAACTCGTTCTGGAGGCTTAGAGAAGTCTTTCCATAGCCCCATATATCCATGTATTTAGTATAATCTGTCTTTAAAAGGTATGTTGTGCGTACTCATTAGAATCGCCTCAATGAGGCGATTCTAATGAGTACTCACAACATGCCTTTACTTCATAAGAGATCGGAAAGATCCCCATTATGCATACTGGCCTGACACAATGTTTAAGGGAAATGGGAACACCTGGCAGATTTACGAATAATCGGATAATCGATTAATACATTCCACTAAAATGATTATCGTTACTAAGTTGATAATAATCGATTATTTGATAAGTTTAATTTACCACCCGATGATGTGTCTAAAATAGCTGAATGAGTGGCAAACAATGCAGACCCTGATCAGACGCCGCGTTCTGCGGCGTCTCATCTGGGTCTACACTGTTTGCTAAGGCCTGGCTGTCCTAATACATACGATAATTTATGAAGTATGCTAAGAGTCAAAGCCAGAAAGATAAACTTATGATCAAATCTTTAGTGATTGCTAATCGATTATCGATCACAACGACATAACTGATAATCATACAAGCCAGGAATATAAAGTTTAACTTCAGTGACTCGAACTCTCTAGAACCATGAAAATTTGTTCGAGACAATAGTGGTTCGAGCCAGTGAGGGTTGAGGAGGACTAATAGGGATATCTTTTCAAATTTTCTTTAAAATAAAGATATGTCGTATATACTCTAATATTAGAGTCTGTGGAATGAGTCGTCGAAGCTAAATATTTATATGGGTATCACAACCTCGACGAGACCTGACGCAAACTCATGCTGCCGCGAGTACCGCGTTCATTTACCAAACCGTACTGTACAACTACACATAAACGTCTCTATTCATTATGACACGGTTTGGAATATAACACGGTTTAAGGAAATGGTCATTTTTGGGCGATTGTTATCAACAGTTGCCCCACAGCTAGCGGTTTACTTAAATCTGACTTAAATGGTTTCCGCTTTTGTCCTGCCGAAAGACATTAATGAGAAAATGTTGCTCCATATTCAAAATAGTTCCGAAAGTTCCACAAGAAACTGTCGAGGAGTCCAAATGTTATAACCTGTACGTGCTATCAATTTATTTCATGAACGCACATATTATTCTGTTAACTTTTCAATAATTATAATTTTAACAGAATGAAGCTGCGGATGAATATATCTACGCTGAAGGTAAAACGTGTGACTGTCGGTGTAATCGGACAGTTTGCAGATAAGACAGTTCACCGACAAATTTGATGACAGTTCACCGACAAACATTTGTAGATTTTATTTATGAAAGACTGCTTGATCTATAAAGCAAATAAACATATCTAAAATAGTCGAAATCTGTTACTGTACAGCTGTAATGACTACTTACTTTGATAATTAAAAGACCGTATGTGTGTCACCAATGCATTTTATGTGAACTGTTTATTCTTTAGAGGCAAGAAATAAACCAAACGACTGAAAACTGTCAGCGTACCATTACCTACTTTCGAATTTAATCATCAGTGACACCCATATTTTCAAAGTTCCACTGAAATAAAATCTACACTAAGATAAAGGCTGGAAAACGTTTTGCGGTGACCAAACAGTCCCTTAACACAAGCTGAAGTTTATGTGTGCTATAAAGATTTATCCTTTGTCTGCAAGAATATACATGTGCCATAGAACAGAATACTTCTGAGGGAACACATTTTCTGAGCCAGACTACCTAGTTTCAGCCACTTAGTCCTCATCAGTGACCCTAAAAATATATTCAATCCCGATTTAATCTATGTACGTAAAGCCAGATTTAAACTGCCAACCAGCTGTAAAATATCTCCGGCGCTATCCTAACTCCATAAACAATCGCCCAACCAGCACTCTCAGTGCTTTGATTCTATATAAATATAGAAATTTCATGGTTGTTTAACCCTTATCCCCCTGCATAAATTAATCAAGCCACTCCCATTGCTGGTTATCGACCAATCAAATTACTTGGTATAATATAGTTGTTCAATTCACAAACTGCATGGCAAACGGTGTAGATCCTGATCAGATGGCTTCTTCAGAAGCCATCTGATCTGGATCTTCACTGTTTGTAAAAGGTAGGGGTTATCATGAACAGCAGGATAATGGTTCTGCTTCGGACCCCAGTGGTAAAGAGGTTGTGGTGTTCTAGAATATTTTCGGTACTTGGTATCATATACCACAGTGGTCGTTAAATTTTTGGTCATTAAAATAATGACCACAACTATTGTGTTGGATTGAAAACCATGAAAAATAGATTAGATGATCAGGGTGATAAGAAACAGAAACTATGTTAACATATTAATAATACCACAGGGAGAAATACCTAGGACAGGACAGGAAGAGGAACCATTGTCTTAGCATGCCTGTGAGAAAATGTCACGTTCGGCAGAGTGAGTGAGTGAGTGTTTGAGTTTTACGTCCCACCAACAGCTAAGGTCATACGGAGACGGGACATCGGTTTATACTCATCCGAAAGTCTGTAGAAGCCCGGGATCGATCCTGCGACCCCTGGTTTACAAGGCGAGTAGCGTAACCACTACACCACGGAGGCTTCTACACGTTCGGCAGAAATCAGATCCTAAGAGATGATTATAGAATGATAAGAAATAGAAACTATGTTATATTGGTAATACCGCTGGGAGAATTAAATACAGATTTTGTTAACATGCTGGTCAAAATGTTCTGCTTAACAGAAACAAGTTGGCTTCCTTCAAAAAAGGAATCCAATACGTGGGCTGGCAATTTTTCTAAGCTTTGGGTTTTGGATTATTTTTAAAACACATAAGATAATCAGTTCACCAGCAGTTTATTTGTAGAACAAATAAATAAATACAAAAATATTGAAACTATTTGTTGTCTAAAGTATTTTAATTGTCTGCAATTAAAAGAAAAACAAAGCATTTTTAGAATAGCTTATTGGTACTCTTATTTAGCAATAATAATCACATTGTTACAAAATCAATAATAAAGCATGATTCGGTGAGAGATGTGCAGTCATATACAATTTAAAAATGTTTTAGAAGTTGCTTCTAGATAATTCTGTAAACTGAATGACTTATTACATGCGAAGGTGTATATTGTTTGGATTGTATTGTTATAGACTAGATTTTGTCTTTACACAAAAGTATCTTTTGGCTAAATTTAACGTAATGTAAGTACTTACTAAAACTAGATCTGCCACGAAAAATGATTCACTTGGGTGGTTATAATAATAGCGGATAGGATTCTCGCGAAGATTAATATAAAAAAAAAGCCACCATTTTTTCTGTCATTTATAAAAAAAAACACACAAGCAAATGACAAGAATATCTGCACAATATAAAATGCTAAAACTTGCTTAAATCAATGAAAACATTTCAATCGTTTAAACATTCATTTATTCGAAAGTGTTTCAAATTAAACTTAACTGCTCTGTACCGTTCAGTCCATTATATGACTTATTTTGTGCATCGTTTGGGAACTGTTTCAAAGTCTGACTTAGGCTAAACTAATGTAAATGTTTATTTTACGTCAGTTTTCCTATGCGGTTGAATAGTCTCAATGTATTAGTAGTATTAGTGCCTACGAATTCCCAAACCTTTTCTGCCCATTGCTAAATGAATACTACATATATCCAGCTTCAATCTCCGTTTGTCTATTACATTATATATATACAGACGTCTCAAATCCGAAGATTTGGTTTCATGTTTACCAAAAGCGTAGAACGGCGTCTCGGGTTAGAAGTCTTAGTTACATGTTTTTACCTAAAGTTTTACACACAGTAACGTGTTTTATTTACCCAAAGAAGTAGACAGCTACACAGACTTCTATTTTAAAAACGGACGATTGTAGTTGATGGCTGATCACGTGATTTGTCCCAGCGCTACTGTAGGTCAATGAATATACATCACAGAATTGTAAAGCTGTCTGATGGTTTCTCTTCGATTATTTATAGAAAATTACTCTGCAACACCGACAGGAATAAGAATCCAAATACCTAAATGAATCTACTTTCACCTAATATGTAAATCATCGTAATAAATGCAGCTTATAATAAAGGAATGAATTTTTACCGCATTCTGCTTTTTCTGATCGGCTTTATGCAGACCTTGTATTTTTCTGAAAAACAAAAAGTTTATTCCTTGACATTCCCATCACGTTACAAAGTCAAAGTAATATACACCCCTGCAAACATTACTTTATTGAGAGAAAATGTGGCGTGTGAAAGGGGTATTATTCCTCAAAACATTACGATAATACACCCGTGCGACACAGTGCATTCTTTCACATCTCCAAAATGGCTTCTTTTCAGATGAAAATCCTTGATATTTTTTCTTATTTATATTGCAAACATTGGTTGTGGGCACTCGTTAGGTCCACCTCTGCTAGGCGATTCTTACACACAACCTATGTCTTGGAGCAGAAATAAGAAAATAATGTGTACCCCTATAACCCCAGTTTTCTCTATACAAAATGGGTTTGAAGGAGTGTTCATTTCACGGACTTTTCGTTTTTGTTATAGTGCGTACATTACACTAACACCCTTGCAGTGAGCACTGCTGTTAAGTAGAAGAGAAGGCAATGATTTATATAATAAAAAGTTGGGATTGCAGAGATAAAGATTAGTATTGTAACTCTACTAAAAAGAAAGTTTAGAATGGCTTCACTGAGGCGGTTCTAGCGGACCTCCAATGATCGAGAATAAGGCAAAGAAGACGAATTCTAAAACATGCCACTACATGTAATTTTAAACCTGTATCAGAAATGTAAAGATTCAACACCTGTTTTGGGGTCGATTGTTTTTGTTTTACAATCGACCCAAAGTTACTAAAAGGCAAATAAAAAAATAATGATGTTGCCCACGTGACAATCACTGATTTGGGGAAACCAATATTATCATTATAAATAGAAAACGTCGCGCTATTTTTGTCGATGTTACATGTAAGTCAGAGCTATCTATAGAGTCTGGTAAGGAATCGTGTGCTGGGTTTCGCAAACACTGAATACCCAGATCAGAATGTGGCGCGGAATGTGGCGTCTGCTCAGCCGGCTGCTCAGGACTACACTGTTTGCTTAAATACTGGCATTTAAGGATCAAACGAAATAGATCAGGCCAATGCCAGGCTGCCTCCGTCATGAAAGGAAAACAAAAACAGTATCTAAATATAGCCCGCGCTCTCACGCGACGACTTTCGGAAAATACTATTAATAAAATTGTTAGAAAGAAATGGACGTTTGCACATATGTATGCTAAGCCGACAAAAAAAGACAATATAACGTAACTTTTCGCACTTCTGCTTATAACATATCTTAGAACCTAGGAATATTTAGGAGCAAAACTTTTATAGGTGGTATCGTTATTAGACATACAACAGAGACCAAAATCGGATAGACAGTACATCGCGTCTGATCAGGACCAGCACTGTTCGCCATACATACAGCAACATTTTCATTTTAGAACATGATTCAGGTCCGTACGCAGACTATAAAATGTGGGGAGGGTGCGAATTCCGGGTAATTTGCAGAATGTGAAATACTGCATGAATTTGAGATAATTTTCCAAATTAGGAGGGGTGGATGGGGGTTGTCACTCCTGCGTACGGGCCTGCATTAACAGCTAGAATGAACAAATTACTTTGTTTAAAAACATTGCACTGAATCACTGTTATAAGGACAGTCGGCAGGGAACTCTTCAGTAAAAAGAAACAAAGAATGGATATCTTTCCCGCCAGTTTCTCATTTGGTTGAGGTGAAAGCTTCGGTTTTTATTGCTAAAATTTGATCCTTTTTGAACAGTTTTAAAGCAAAATGTGTCTGACTTATTATCAACAATCATCAGAAATAAAAGGAAATATACGGATCAATGATATAGAGTTAGTCTTTGTCAGAGGTGTGGGACTGATTGAAATTATTTCTTGTGTACATATGGTAAGGTTATATAGCAGAATACCTTTGTTTGCACCTCCGAAAATGGCGGACCTCAGCGGAAGTTACGTCACGCCGATCGTCCTTATTCAGTAGCTGGGATGCAGTGGTGCGACTGAGCGAGAAAATGCGAGAGAGGAGAAACTATGGCAGTGTGGATCCTGATCAGCAGAAGCATTCGATGGATCTTACTGTTTGCAAAGGAGAAGTTGGATAAAATGTTATATTACATGCATAACACAGAAATACTATGATTTCTACCAGACATAATCTTGGTATTTTCCTTTTTGCTGAGAAGAAATATTTCCTCTTAGCCGGAGAAATAAATCTCTTTAGCTGGAATTACTTTATGTACAAGATACAAGATACCGCTTTTGCAGTAAAACCGTTATATTCAAATGCGGGAAAGTTTCAGTCTCGTCGACGTCATTCATGTTTGTTTGATTTGTTTTGTTTGATTTGAGGTTTAACGTCCCCTTCAACACTGTAAAGGTCATTTTGGAGACGTTGCTTCCAATTTGTGGGACTTTTACCCGACATTGAGATGAAATGACAGCTCAAGCCCTGTCGCCCAATGAAACCAATAGGGTTTATTAGCATGGACGGTCCTCCTCGCACCGCGGTTCCTGGACAGGCTTAGATCCTCTAAGCGGTTTACCAGTACTAGTGTGCGGGCCAGATTCAGCTCTGCGTGGAAGCATCGTGCAGCCCATAGACGTCATTGCAATGGTGTCTGGGAAGACATCAACAGACTATCAGAATGAGTGAAGTTTGGGTCGGATGCAACTCTTAAACAAAAGAAAACATGGACATGCGTTTTATCACTGAAACACTTTGTTTCTTCTGTTTATGTTCAAAACTGTAGAAAGCGCTTTCAAAATGGCGGCCATCCAGTTTTTCTTCCACCCAGCTTCTGTAACACTACGCTGATTGAACCGTTAACATGATGAGCCGTCAACTGAACGGAAATTCAGACCCAAAATTCAAGATCCATTCGGTCCTTAAAGTCTATGGAAGTGCATGTAATATAGAGATTATTCATTTCTCCTATTTGAAATGTGGTATTAATAAACATGGGGGGGGGGGGGGGGGGGGGGAGGTTAAATCCGTTATCGGATTGTTCTACATGTACCTCCCTCGGTATTTCAAACAGGAGATATGCATGTACCTGTAATAACTTTTCAAGCACATATCAGTGCATATTGTCTTGCATATGAGGCTAAGCAGTATCAATGAAATATTATAAATCTGTTGAGATGATTGGATATTTGTGTATACAGAAGGCGAATAAACACATTAACAAATGATACGTTAATAATTTGGAAAACATCACGAAAACACGCCTATATAATTTTAACCCACTTGAACCCCACTTTTATATAGTAAAACTGGGGTGTCAGGGGGTATACCTTATTTTTCTTATTTCTGCTCTAAAATATAGATTGTGGGTACTTGTTAGAACCGCCTCGATGAGGCGGTTTTCACGAGTGCCCACAATCTATATTTGAGGCGGTTCTAACGAGTGCCCACAATCTATATTTTGAGCAGAAATAAGAAAAATATCACAATTTTTCATCTTAAAGTCTTCATTTTTTCGGCGATAAAAGTGGCAATGTATTTGTATAGGCGTGTTTGCGTAATGTTTTGAAGGAAAATGGTTCCAGTACAACACCAAGAACGTTATTTTATTTATTTATTTTTTTTTCACTGAATTCTTTTCTTATAATGAAGCGATTTAACGAGTACCCACGATCTACGTTATAAAGCAGTGTTTCTGTTGGTTGTTTTTGTCCGCGTGACTATTGCTGGCTATGAACAAAACCCAGGCAGCAGTGCTGAGTCTTCTCCCTGTGCCATCAGAGGGCTGTGTAAAACGTAAAATCTAGACTGGACTCATGTACGGGGTATTGACTTATCAATCGACACAAAGAAAATTTGGACTGGGCTCGTGTACGAGGCATTCTCTAATACAGAAACTTCACGCCTGCTGTTTATTGTTGCTGACAATTAAAAAAATCGAGGGACTGGTTGTTTATAGCACCTAAGAGGTGCAGTGTAAAAAGTAAATTCTAGGCGGTGTTCGTGCAGGGGGGGGGGGGGGGGGGGGGGCTTTGGTAAGTAGTGTATACCTGATCAGACGCCACATAACGCGGTGTCTTCTCCTACTCTGCCTACTTAAAATACTGGAATTTAATGGTTCAACGAACAGATCAATTCTCAGTTCAGGATATATTTTCCCAACCTACACTCAGAGACGATCGACCCACCGGTACTCACAGTGCTTTGACTTAATATTTCCCCAACTAAGCTGTAACTGTTACGCAAACAATTCTGCAAATCAACCCAATACATCTTAAACAATTATGTAGAAATAACTCTATATGGAAATGTACCTAGCTATATAAAAGCGGTTAGTTCAGTCCTTATTAGTTTCTCTGTGTGTTCTTACGTTAGAAAGTCTGGCAAACTAATGTGATTTTTCAGGGCCATAAAAGAGTTGAAACCGACCCGCACACGAGTACTGGTAAACAGCTTAGAGAATCTAAGCCTGCCCAGGCAAAGCGGTGCGAGTCGGCCCATCCATGCTAATAAACTCTATTGGTTTCATTGGACGGCAGGGATTGAGATGAAGGTAAAAGTCCCGCAAATTGGAAGCAACGTCTCCAAAATGACCTTTATAGTGTTGACGGGAACGCTAAACCTTAAATCAATCAATCATTCAATCAATCAATCAGGGCCATAAAATACTGTTGCTATAATATTCCTTCTTTTCAGACCAAACATAGATTTAGATAATATGGATACTCGTTAGATACTCGTTAGAATCGCCTCGACGAGGCAGTTTTAACAAATGCATATCGATCTACTCAGTGCTATAGCAGTAGTAAAGAAGTTGCATTCACCCTTGCGAAACCTTGCATTTTTGAAAAGCCCCATGGATAAATTCAACGTATGCACTGAACATATTAGTTCAGTGCATACGTTGAATTTATCCATGGGGCTTAATTAACCCCAGGTTATTAACCCCAAAACGTTCTTGGAAATGACTACCCCCATTTGCCTAGCGTTCCATAAAAGGCACAAAGAAATATTGAACTAATTTTGCGAAAAGTAGAGACAGAAATCAGAAAAGTAGAGACAGAAATCAGCCTGCGCATATGCACAGTCTGGTCAGGGGTTTTGCTGCTTTTGCCAAAATACATGCAGCGAGCAGACGACAATTCTTCCGACTGACAGTGAAGCGCTTGGCATTAATGGGTTATTTACAGTTCAATGGGAAACCAACACATTTACGCAGCTGGTCCCTACTAATGATATAGCAGTCTATCAAAGAAGAAGTAGCCATCTAGCGGAGATAACGACGAGGGAACCAATCTATTGATCCACCTGAAGCAAACGCTTGATTGCGTCGCTGAGACTGAGCGTCTTGCAAACCTTGATGCTGGAGTATAAACATTTTCCAATCTCGTCCATATTCTTACTGCGTGGGCCTAATAGGCCCACGCAAACAACGAAAGACTGACCATCACGATAACACATCAAATGGCATCGTGCTTCTTTTATATCTCTATAACGGTATGATATTTTTCTGATGAAAATTTGATGAAAGGTTATTCAGTCGAACTTCAATGGCTCGAACACCTTTGGGACCTCGAAAATCTGTTCGAGACAGGGGTAATTCGAGCCACTGAGGTGACTGCCAGGAGGCATAACGAGATACTTTTGAACATCTTTTCGGTGTTCTATAATGAACATGTATGCTGTGTGTACTCATTAGAATCGCCTGATCGAGGCGATTCTAATGAGTACACACAGCATACATTTGCAAGATAAAAGACTAAAATCTCCTTAATCACCCCCACTTTTTCTTATGTAGAGGATTTTGCTAGGGGCTCAAGAATGGGTTCGACACATCCATGGTAAACGAGCCATCGCTGTTCGAGCCATCGAAGTTCTACTGTAGTATCATTCTTATTTATACCCCGAAACGCTGAAGGTGCTCTTTAGAACCACCACATTGAGGGCGGTTCTAACGAGTACCCACAACTTAAATATATCTTAGAGCAGAAATAAGAAAAAAAAAATCTAAACCGCAGGTGTTTCTATATAAAATGGAGTTCGCAGGAGTGGTCATTACACGGACTTGTCAACGTGACGAAGGTCATGACGGGATGAGCAAAAAAAAAAACGGTGACCATGGTAACATATTGATGCTACTATAGTGATAAGTAAATGTACATTTACCTCTGGGAACATATCTTTTATTGTTAAAATAATAAAAAAAAAATAAATGAATAAAACAGTAGATTATTGTCAAATAATGAATTAGGTCTTACATTACAATAACATACCCGTGCGACAAAGTGCATTTGTTTCACATCTCCAAAATGGCTACTTTTCTGATGAAAATCCGTGATATGTTTCTTATTTATACTGCAAACATAGCTTCTGGGTGCTCGTTAGAACCGCCTCATTGAGTACCCACAACCTATGTCTTGGAGCAGAAATAAGAAAAATAATGTTTGCCCCGTAAACCCCAGTTTTCAATATATAAAGAGGGATAAAGGAGGGTTTCATTACACACACTTGTTCACGTGATGAAAACCAAGTTCGAACTAACTAGGGTGAACTAGCCGCTATTTGAGCCATTGACGTTTTACTGTGCTTAAGGGGAATGGGAACACCTGGAAAATTTTTCCGCCAGTTTTCAAAGGGAGACAACCTTTTGGAACTTCCTGTTCACTTTTCTGTAAGCACTGTTCCACTGAAAAAGGGGTCTACTCTTAAAGGAAAGAATTTGCTCCTCAGGAGCAAATTCTTTCCTTTAAGAGTTGGCTCCTTTTGACATGGGAGACTTTTACAGGAGTTGCCTCTCCTGAAGGTGTTCCCATTCTGGAAACGACTTGACTTGCCGACGGAACAGAGGCTCCCCATCGCATTTCTTCCATTTGCTTTCCGTGTCCCAGATGCATTGAAATCTATTGACTTTGTTTTTACAACCCTTTCAAGATTATTTCACTTACGTCAAGTGTTAAACAGAGGTGGGCGATAACCGGAGTACACGGAGAAATACCTGACCTTCCTTTGTAGAGCTTGGCCTCTCACATGTGACCACAGCGAGGCTTGCACTTTGGTTTTCTTTGGCCTGGCACTGATATTAATAAAAGTACTGAAAGTACTGAGAGACGGGCGAGTAATGTCATTTCTGTACAACGCTCTTGAAAAGAAGCGAACGTTTGAAACTTTATATCGGATTTATCTAATAAAACTTGAAAAAAAATACAGTCTTTTACGCTCTAATCATATATAACAACTCTTGAATGTATTCATTGAGTGTTTTTATCTTCAACGGGCAACTTTAATATAAGACCACATACAGGATGCAATTCTCCAACACGTTGACTGTTTTTCTAGCTGGGATATTCGAAAACACTAGACCCTGTTGAAAGGCCACATAATGCGGCGACTGATAAGTGTCATCATTGATGGCTTGAGGTATGGAACTTTATGTAAATTCACAGCGTTGTAATTAGACCGCTCCAAAGCGGTCGGAATACTACGTGTCAACCCTTTCAACCCTGTACGAGTACATCGCTGCAGATGCCGATTCAGGTACAGATACCGTTACAAACCTTATAGATCCAGATCAGACGGCATGTGACGAGCAGTCTCAATCAGAATCTACACTGTTTGCAAGCTGTCAATGACTTGAACAAAACATCTTTCTATAAGAATTGGTACACTGAATATCAAACCTAGAAGGGTTCTGTCCAGAAACTGAGGGATGAAAGGGAATGGTTTCAAGCATAAACAGCAACGGCGTAGGAAAATAGTGCCAGAGTTTTTTTAATCAGTCCTCAGCGCAAATGCATTTGTAAAATCCAACAAGCAGGTCTATTTTTTTTTTCAAACAGTCCGACCGAACTTAATCGAATTTATTGCGTGTATTGCTTTTTTCATATTTAGATATGTTAGTTTTTCTTTTTTGAGCGGCGAACTACAAGAAGGAATGTCTAAAGAGGTGCACAAAAATCTGATGTATGAGGTGTTCGGGGACTAAAGATGGGCTAACGCCCGCCTAAAAATAGAACATATACAGTTTTTATGGTCAATTTGATTTCGGACGAATCTTGTTTCTCATACTTAAAATGTTATGATAATTCGTTGATTTGAGGTTTAACGTCCCCGTCAACACTGTAATGGTTATTTTGGAGACGTTGCTTCCAGTTTTGTGGGACTTTTACCCGACATTGAGATGAAATGACATCTCAAGCACTGCCGCTCAATTAAACCAATAGGTTTTATAAGCATGGACGGTCCGACACTCGCACCGCTTTGTCTGGGCAGGCTTAGATCCTCTAAGCGGCTAACCAGTACTCGTGTGCGGGTCGGTTTCAGCTCTGTGTGGAAGCATCATGCAGCCCATCTATTTTCAAGCCCTGATGGGCGGGGGCTCAAATTTAAGATGATAATAATAATAATAATAATATAATAATAATAATAATAATAATAATAATAATAACAGTGCATGTAAAAACTATAGAAATACTTCGATGGCTCGACCACCGATGACTCGTTTACCATGGATGAGTCGAACACATTCTTGAGCCCCTAGCGAAATCCTCTGCATAAGAAATAGTGGGAGATAATTAAGGATTAAAATGTATGCTGTGTGTACTCATTAGAATCGCCTCATCGAGGCGATTCTAATGAGTACACACAGCATACATATTCATTATAGAACACCGAAAAGATGTCAAAAAGTATCTCGTTATGCCTCCTGACAGTAACCTCAGTGGCTCGAACTACCCCTGTCTCGAAACAAGATTTTCGAGGTCCCAAAGGTGATCGAGCCATCGAAGTTCGACTGTACAATAGAAATCTGATTAAATAATGTCTTTATTATTTTATGTTCCATTTTTTCATTCCGTATTTGATAGGACAAAAACCATCAAGCACAGAACCCATGGAAATGGGTGTGATTGTAGCACACCCAAATGCCGCCGATGTCTTCATCAATTCAATGGTCTCATATCAGCGCTGTAAAATCTAGAAATGATTTCAAACTTATGACAAATTCGCCTACTTTACACAATTAAAATTGTGACGGGCATGGCTACATGTACGCATCGAAAACATAAACATGTCAGAACTTTTTTGTTGGGGGAGGGGTGTTTTTTACGGCCCTATTAAGATTATTTCACATATCGAGCCGATCGTTAATCAGGGGTGGTAGAAAACCGGAGTACCCGGAGAAAAACCACCTGACATTCCTTTGCAGAACTTGGCGTCTCACTTGTGACCAGAGTGAGCGGCTAGGTGTTTGAGTATTACGTCCCACCAACAGCTAAGGTCATACGGAGACGGGACCTCGGTTTAAAGGCTCATCCGAAAGTCTGGAGAAGCCCGGGATCAATTCTGCGATCCCTGGTTTTCAAGGAGAGTAGCGTAACCACTACACCACGGAGGCTTCAAAACATGCGACCAGAGGCAGGCTCGAACGAGACGTAATGATTAAGAGTCAGCGCTCTTATCCACTGGGCCGCTTCTAAAAACATGCTCGAAACCGAATAATTTTTTGTATGTAAATGGCACAAGGCGAGATATTTAGAAATGGCAATTACTAAATGATCTGATAAGCCTAAAGCCTTAAAGTATGACCTGCCTGGTCCCTTATGTAACTATTAAATTTCCATCGCTCTTTTAACTTCTGATGCCCGTGGGTTGCAGTAAAATGAATTATAGCCACCTTAATGGCATTCTCGATTTAAGATATGATATGAACCAACTCTTTTTAATATCAGCCCACATATGCCTAGCGTTCGAAAAAAAGGGCGTAGACATCGGGAAACAATGAAGGTCCAGATCAGACGCCGCACAATGCGGCGTCTGATCTGGATCTGCATTGTATGCTAAAATGCAGGATTGTTTTAATTTATTTATTTTTTTAATTTGATACACATTATACCAGACTCCTCACAATTGGAAATGGACCTTTCCAGATCTGTTTATGGGTAGAGGCTATTTGTCATATAGGGGTTAAAACATTAGCACAAACAAGGTCGAAAGAAAAGTAACATGCCAGTGTTTCTTATCTTTCTCCTGTTATCCTGCCCGGATGTGCACCTTTGCACGGTTTGCAACGCGTGCTGGTACAGACACTAGCGTTTCATTCGACGGCTGTTGAAAACTCGTTCTTAAAACATTGAAGTCGCAACAAACAAGATTTTCATGCCTTGTTTCAAAACATATTTTAGGCATTAGGACAAAATCCCACCCTTATCGTGTCATTCGAATGTCAAATATGGCTATAGCAATGCAAAGGCAAGCTGAGTACCTTGCTGTAATTCGGTACATGTTCTTGTATTTGAAAGGGAAAGCAGGCTAAAAATACATTACGAGTTGACCAATGTTTATGGGTCTTCTGCACCATCGTATGGACAAGTTAAATTCTGGGTTGCGGGGTTCAAACGCGGTAGAATGTCTTTAGAAGACGAAACCAGGTCTGGACGCCCATCAGATGCCACCGATGAAGAAATCTGCAACAAAGTAAAGGATCTAGTGTACTCCGATAGGACGTCCCCCGACCATAGGGGCTTGAAGAAATATATGGGCTGCATGATGCTTCCACGCAGAGCTGAATTCGGACCGCACACTAGTACTGGTAAACCGCTTAGAGGATCTAAGCCGGTCCAGGAACCGCGGTGCGAGGCGGACCGTCCATGCTAATAAACCCTATTGGTTTCATTGGGCGACAGGGCTTGAGATGTCATTTCATCTCAATGTCGGGTAAAAGTCCCACAAAATTGGAAGCAACGTCTCCAAAATGACCTTTACAGTGTTGACGGGGACGTTAAACCTCAAATCAAACAAAAAAACAAAACAAAAAGTACTCCGATAGGCGAAATAAGATGGAAGAAATAGCGAATGCATCACATAGTTTAGCGGTTTAGGTCAAAGGAAGAGTCTGGTGACTGTAGATAAGACCTGTGTCCATTATTATGAGCCAGAGAATAAAACTCAATCGACAGTGGGTAGGGCCGGGGTCTTCGAAGCCAAAGACCCTCTGCTGACAAGATGATGGCAACTGTATTTTGGGACGCACAAGGCGTTACAGTCGAACTTCGATGGCTCGAACAACGATGGCTCGTTTACCATGGCTGAGTCGAACCCTATCTTGAGTCCCTAGGGAATTCCTCTGCATAAGAATGAGTGTGGGATAATAAAGGAGATTTTCGACTTTTATCTTGCAATTGTATGCTGTGTGTACTCATTAGAATCGCCTCAATGAGGCGATTCTAATGAGTACAAACAGCATACATTTACGTTACAGAACACCGAAAAGAAGTCCAAAATACCCCCGTTATGTTTTCTGGAAGTATGCAACAGTGGCTCGAACTACCGCTGTTTCGAACAAATTTCCATGGTCCCAAAGGGGTTCGAGGCATCGACGTTCGACCTTATTATGTTGGACTTTTTGGCAAAGAAAAGTACATTAACAGGTGCGTATTATGCAAATTAGCTCGACTGACTGAGAACTGCGAACCATGAAAAACGCAGAGGTAAATTCTCCACCAACAGGACAACGCCGAGGTAAATTCTCCACCAACAGGACAATGCAAGAGTCCACACTTGCAAAATTGCAATGGATGCTGTTGAATGGAATGGGTTCGAGCTAATAGCGTACCACGCCTATTCTCCGGACTTAGCGCCAAGAGACTATTTCTTATTCCCAAACTTGACGTCATTTGTGGTCCAACGAAGAAGTCGTGGCGGCAGTTGAGGAGTGGGTCGGAGACAAGGACCCTGGCTTCTTCAGTTCTGGTCTGATGGCACTAGAACAGCGTTGGTCCTATTAGTATCATTCTAGAGGGCAAGTTCATCGAAAAAGTTGTGGTATGAGCGAAAATGATTCTTTAACCTGACTCAACGGAATTCCGGCAAAGCCGTTTAATATCTGAAATCACTGAAGACATAACAAACTTTTCATTTTATTTGGTCTATTACTTTTTAGCTCCTCTTGTTCCTTACCTTTTTTCTCAGTAAATTCTATTCAAAAAATACCTTTGTTTCTGAACCTCGGCAAAGCCGTTGAACCCTTATTGTACCAAATGGTATCTTCCTCCTTATATATGGCAGGAAGTCATTTTTAAAATTTAGGGGTGTCAGGTTGTGTTTTCTTCCAAATTTATTTGGAAAATAGCTGAACTTTCTGCAACAGTGTAGGCCCTGATCAGACGCCGCGTTCTGCGGCGTCTGATCAGGGGCCTGCACTGTTTGCCAGGGTACCCGTTTAGGGGTTTCTGGTACCAAATGGGTTAATATGCACGTATTGGAATCACTACAGATTTAATATTATTTTTATTTTAGTTTTCAGCTATTTAAAATTTTGTTCATGTATTTTACCTTATTGTTCACGGAATACTTAAACGCAAAGTATGAGCAAATGGAGACAGTCAGAATGATCTTTCTTGTGCTTTTTTGTTGTTCCAGTCACAGGATGCCTGGGCTTATCGAAGCCTCGGGGCATCCATAAGGTCGGAAACGCACCCCATAACGAAAACTTGCCTATACAAATACATTGTAAACATTACCGCCGAAAAAAGAAAATTATAAAAAGAAAAAACATTGATATTTTTTATATTTCTGCTCAAAATATAGATTGTGGGTAATCGTTAGAACCGCCTCATCGAGGCGGTTCTAACGAGTACCCACAATCTAGATTTTACAGCAGAAATAAAAAAATAAGGTTTACAGGTTTACCCCTGTAAAACCCAGTTTTACTATTTAAAAGTGGGGTTCATGGTTTGTTTGTTTGATTTGAGGTTTAACGTCCCCGTCAAAACTGTATAGGTCATTTTGAAGTCGTTGCTTCAACTTTCGGGGACTTTTACCCGAGCCGGTTTCAGCTATGCGTGGAATCATCATGCAGCCCATCTATTTCTGCAAGCCCCGATGCATGGGCGGGGACCAATGGGGTTCATGCAGGTCATTTTTTGTAATGCTATATCGAACACAAACATAAAACATGAACATATTCTCATATTGCTGTGAAACTATGTTAGTGTATATTTCTAACGATTGTCTTTTCATTTTTTTCTACTTTTTTTCATAATTGAAACATGACCGACAGGTAAAAGCAAATTGCTCGTTCATTAATATGCTTTATATCTAAATTGCTCAAATTGCTTTCGGCTCTAAGATTACTTCTATTTTATATTTCTTACACCCCTGGGACGGCTTGACGTTTCTTTTCAAGCAGATAGAGAAACACAACATATTGAGTCAGCGCTCGACAAAACCAATTACGAAAACACGCCTATACAAATACCGTGTAACCTTTATCGCCGAAAAAAGTACAATGTTGTATATCGAACACAAATATAAAACATGAAAATATTCTTATGTCAAGTTGTTGTGAAGCTATGTTAGTGTATATTGCTAGTGTTCAGTGTAACCTTTATCGCCAAAAAAAAATGAAAATTTTAAGATGAAAAAATGAGATTTTTTTCTTATTCCTGCTCAAATATAGATTGTGGGTACTCGTTAGAACCGCCTCGGTGAGGCGGTTCTAACGAGTACCCACAATCTATATTTTAGAGCAGAAATAAGAATAATAAGGTATACCCCCATAAACCCCAGTTTTACTATATAAAAGTGGGGTTCATGGGGGTCAAAATTATATAGACGTGTTTTCGTGATGCTACAACGAGATCTTTGAGACCAGCGAAGACTGCATAAAGCCAGTCCGGTCATTCTCCGCTTTTTGTGCTTTAAAAAGCTCATGGACCAGGCCCCCGCCCATCGGGTCTTGGTGAAATAGATTCGACTGCATAGCGCTTTCACGCAGAGCAGAAACCGAACGCTCATGAGTACTAGTAATCCACCAAGAATGTCTACTAAGCCTACCCAGGCAAAGTGCTGTGAGTCGGACCGTCCGTGCATATAAACGCTTTTGGTTTCATTGGACGACAGGCCTTGATGTGTCATTTCATCTCAATGTCGGGTAAAAGTCCCACAAAATTGGACGCAACGTCTCCAAAATGACCTATATAGTGTTGACGGGGACGTTAAACATCAAATCAAACAGACAAAACAAATCTCAATGTCAAGTAAAAGTCCCACAGAATTGGAAGCAGCGTCTCCAAAATGACCTATATAGTTTTAGCCGTGCATCTGCTCAATTAATTCTTGCAAAATGAAATTGTATCTATCTATAAAACAAAGTTACGAATCGCGTATTAATATCATAATTTCTAATTTTCCTGGAGCTTATTCTATCCAATGTCTTTTACGTCCACTGCCATTTTATTAGAGTATGACCTACTGCATTCTTTGATGGCTATAGATCCAAGAAAGGGGGTGATTGGGTAAGGCCGCTGTCCTGGTAAGGAGAAATGTTGTTATTTCTTCTTTTCCTACACTCCATTTCTTTTTCAGTGTAGCCGTTATTGTTTTTGATTTTGTCCTACATTCCTCGTTATTCCATTGGTAAATAAAAGCATGCGTTCGCGGAGAGGATCATTGCCATTACGATAACACATCCGTGCATCATAGTGCATTTTTACATCCCCAAAAACGGTCAATTTTCTGAAGAAAATGTGTGATATTCTTCTTATTTATACTCATAATATAGGTTATGGGTACTCTTTAGAACCGCCTCATTGAGGCGGTTCTAACGAGTACCCATAACCTATGTCTAGGAGCAGAAATAAGGAAAATAATGTATACCCCCGTAAACCCCTGTTTTCTTTATTTACAGTGGGGTGTAAGGGGGTGTTTATTTCACGGACTTGTTCACGTAATGATTGGTCAGTAATTTGCATATTGAATAGTTCCATTCAACAAATACGACAGTTTACCGAAGTGTCCATTCAGGAGCACTCTTCTTTTTAAACTAGGGATTATTTTTTAAAATTTTATGTGTATAATAGAGGCAGGTCAGAACTTTATTAATTTTTTAGAATGTTTAATCTACCTCTTCTTGAATGAACAAGCGGAGACAATTACAAGATTTATTATGGTGAACAGACAATCAAGGTTTCTACTTTCGGTTTCCACATATCTGCGCCTAGTGTCATTCATCTTAGTTGTCTCCCTTGATATTACCGACGTTTTATGTAGACTGCTACTCAGACTTCTATTTTAAAATTCAGTAATAGATGGTCTGTGTAGCAGTCTACGTTTTATGATACCACAATTCTGTTATAATATTTAATTTGATACACTAAACATTCGAAAACCTCTGGAAATACCTGAACAAAGCGCGTGTTGAAAACAAAAGTAAGAGTTTTAACTCTAACACGACTTTGCCTCCCCAAGGTCTATGAAAACTGTGATTCTCGAAGTGCATCCATTTTCATTTATATTCTGAACTTGCTTCAGCTATAAATTTGCAACCTTATTGTAAATTAACAAAACCATGTTGCTGTTCTCTATGATCACCGTATGACCATATCCAGTGATACGAACCTGGAGGCTTACCTGTTGTCCGTCCGTTCGTCAGTCAGTCACTCAACAGGCGAATGCTTCTCTTTGCCAGTGTTTGCAGGGAGACTCCATTTCTCTAGCAAGACACAACGCGAAGTCATTGCAGACTTTTCCTGAGAATCTTGGCAAAGTATTTGCCTACTGAGCGGTGGGCCTGAGACTAGACGCTCTACTCAGCTAGCAAGCAATAGCGGGTCACTATGATGTCGGACCGACAGGAAAACGACGTTGCCATGTCATATGGCTGTCGGCCGGACGTTGGTCCGAAATTATTTGCTGACTGGGTATCCTAGTCCGACCTCCTCTAGTCTACATGAGAGACCTGAATGAAAAATGTATACATTTTAGGCTTGCTCACCTCTGTTCTTAAGCAGGCTTTTCCCTGAATGACCATACACAATATGTATAATTATGTTTCTAGTGAATTCTGTACATGCTGCAGTGAATAGTTCCATTTTTGTGGTTTTGGTTTTACGGCCCTTTAAAGATTATTTCACTCATATCGAGTCGATCAACCTTCCAATTAAATCTACGCAGCATATCTTTTTTAAAGATATATATTTTTTAAAGATATTTCTTGTTTACCTCTTTCTCTACTAACTCCCACTTTCACCTACTCTACTATCACTTCTATCTCTTTTCTCCATTTCTCTGGGAGACGACACAAAATTAATCAATGTTTCAAGAAAACGCCAGTTATTTCTTATTCTAACACAGCGCGCCTATATAGGCAATGGAAAATAGCTGTGTTTTATTCTACAACAAATCACGACAAGGAAGAGCGTGAAGAGTGACGTCATTAAAAACTGCCAATTAATGACGTTACTAGTCGATTTCCCTGACGTTAGACGGTGTAATGTCATTTTCTCGCATCGAAAACGTTAGGAAAGGATATAAATGCATGCGTTTCAGTCGATAATTTTAGCGGGATTTCTTCTAACAATGCCGAAGGTTTTGAAGGAAACAACAACATTATTGCCGATTTTCAGCGTATTAGAATCGAAATAGATCAGCTCTAGTTTGTGATTTGTTGAGTAATAAATCGCAGTTTGGAAGTCAGTTGTAAAGTAGATCAAATCACGAGCGCTACTCAACAAATCACAAGTAGAGCTGATCTATTTCTTAATCTAACCAACCAATTAACTAACTGACGGACTGACTGACAAACTAGCTACGTGTGAGTAAGTAAGTAAGTAAGTAGGTAAGTAAGTAAGTAAGTAAGTAAGTAAGTAAGTAAGTAAGTAAGTAAACTAACTAACTAACTAACTAACTAACTAACTAACTAACTAACTAACTAACTAACTAACTAACTAACTAACCGAATTACTTGAACTAAACTGAACTTAACTAGTCTAAACTAAACTAAACTTAATTCAACTAAACAAAAAAACTAAATTAACACAAACTAAACTGAATCAAACTAAACTGAGTGAGTGAGTGAGTGAGTGAGTTTGTTTTTATGCCCCCGGAATCAAAGATTCGGGGACATATAGTTTTTGCTCTGTCTGTCTGTCCGTCTGTTTGTCTTTTTGTCTGTCCGCAAAAACCTTAACATTGGGCATAACATTTGAATGGTAAATGATAGGGCTTTCATATTTCACATGTGCATTCCTTGTCACAAAACCTTTCAAGAGCTACCATAAATTTTGATCTCGTATCTTGACCTTGACATTTGACCTACTTTTGACCTCCTTTTTAAAAACTTTAACATTGGCCATAACTTTCGATTGGTAAGTAGTAGGGCTTTCATATTTCACATGTGCATTCCTTGTCACAAGACCTTTCTAGTGGTACCATAATTTTTGATCTCGTGACCTTGACCTTGACCTTGACGTTTGACCTACTTTTTAAAACCTTTAACATAGTCCATAACTTTCGATTGGTAAGTGATAGGGCTTTTATATTTCACATGTGCATTTTTAGCTCACCAGAGTCGAAGGCTCCGGGGGAGCTTATAGGACAGGCAGTTGTCCGTCGTCGTCGTCGTCTTCGTCGTCGTCGTCGTCGTATGTCTGGTGTCAACACTTTTAAACATCTTCTCCTTTGAAGCCACTGGGCCGATTGGGACCAAATTTTATCTGTAGCATCCTTAGGTTGGGGGATTGAAAGTTTGTGTTTTTTATGAAAATCGGCTCATTAGTTTGGTTGCTATGGCAACTTAGAGTTTCCATAGGCTTATAATGGGGAAAATTGAAAAATGCCATTTACTGCCAAGTCATTGCAGATATTTTGACAAAACTTTTATAGAAATGTTTCTTGAATAAACTTCTCTCAGCCATATGCTTTTATGCCAACCTGAGGGTCCCCCAGGTTGTGCCGGGGCCATGCCCCACCCCCTCCACTTCATAAAAGGCCATATATCACAGAAACCATTCAGATCCCGACCCCTAAACCATATATATTCTTGTTCCTATTGATAAGACGCATTCAGTGACACCAACCTGGGGGGTCCTAAGGGATGCGCCGAGGCCATGCCCCACCCCCTCCACTTAATAAAAGGCCCAATATCTTGGAAACCATTAAGATCCCCACCCCTAAACCATATATATTCTTGTTCCTTATGATAAGACCCATTCAGTGACATCAACCTGGGGGTCCCCGGGATGCGCCGGGGCCATGCCCCACCCCCTCCATTTCATAAAAGGCCCAATATCTCGGAAACCTTACAGATCCCCGCCCCTAAGCCATATATATGCTTGATCCTTATGATCAGATACATTCATTGACACCAACCTGGGATGCGCCGGGGCCTTGTCCCACCCCTTTACTTCACAAAAAGCCATATATCTCAGAAACTGTTCAGATCCTCACCCTTAAACCATATATAGTCTTGTTCATTATGATAAGACGCATTCAGTGACACCAACCTGGGGGTCCTCAGGGATGTGCTGGGGCCATGCCACACCCCCTCCATTTCTTAATCTCACAATATTTCGGAAACCCTACAGATGGCCACCCCTAAACCGTATATATTCTTGTTCCTTATGATAAGACACATTCATTGACACCAACCTGGGAGTCTCCCGGGGCCTTGCCCCACCCCTCCACTTCACAGAAGGTCTTATATCTCAGAAACTGTTCTTAGCCCCACCCTAAACCATATATATTCATCTTCCTTATGATAAGACGCATTCAGTGACACCAGCTTGGGAGTCCCTGGTGCATGCCCAGGCCATGCCCCATCGCTTTACTTCATTAAAAGCCATATATCTCAGAAATAGTTCAGATCCCCACCCCTAAATTATATACTTGTTCCTTATGATAAGACTCGTTTAATCAAACCAACCTGGGGGTCTCTTTGTGCTGAGGCAATGTGCCCCGCCCTTCCACTTCATAAAAGGCTTTATATTTCAGAAACCATTCAAATCCCCACCCCATAATCATATATGTTCTTGTTTCTTATTATTAGCACACCTACTGTAGGGGGGTCCGCAGGGGCCATTCCTATCCTTTCCACTTCATAAGAGGGCCTCAAATCTCAGAAACAGTTCAGATTCCCACCCCTAAACCATATATATACTTGGTCCTTATGATAAGACACATTTAGGGACACCAACCTTGGGCTTTCCTGGGATCAATAGGGCATGCCCCAACCCCTCTACTACTTAAGAGGCATTACAGATCCCCACTGCTGAACCATATATATTCTTGTTCCTTATGATAAGACGCATTTAGTGATATCAACCAGGAATCCATTGGGTCCATGCCCCACCTCTCTACTTCATAAAAGGCCTAATATTTCAGATACTGAGTCCACATGGGTGCTCATTTGGACATGGGGGTTCATTTGGTAGATTAAAATGATATCATGTTAAAATACATGGCTGCCATTGGGCAGTGCCCACCTGAGCTCTGGTGAGCATAGTGGCCCATGGGCCTCTTGTTTTCACAAGACCTATCCAGCGGTGCCATAATTTTTGACCTAGTGACTTTGACCTTGACGTTTGACCTACTTTAAAAAAAGGCTTTAACATTGACCATAAGTTTCGTTTGGTAAGTGATAGGGCTTTCATATTTCACATGTGCATTCTATGTCACAAGGCCTTTCCAACGATCCCATAATTTTTGACCTTGTGACGTTGACCTACTTTTTTAAGACTTGAACATTGGCCATACCTTTCGATTGCTTAGTGATACTGCTTTCATATTTAACATGCGCTGTGCGGGGGCATCGGTGTTTCACAAACACATCTTGTTTGTTTGTTTGATTTGAGGTTTAACGTACCCCTCAACACCGTAAAGGTCATTTTCGAGACGTTGCTTCCAATTTTGTGGGTCTTTTACCCGACATGAGATGCAATGACATCTCAAGTCTTGTCGCCCCACAAAAAACCACAGGGTTTATAAGCATGATGTTTAATACTGGAAATGAGCTTGTAAAAGTAGAATGAAACTTAAAATCTCAAACCTCGAACACGGATGACTGCTTTACCTTGGATAATTCGAACTTAGAGCAATCTTCCAGTTGGTTCAGATATCCATATATTTTGGATGACTTAGGGTTTTCTTCTCCTGAATTTTCCTTGTAAAGTATGTAGTGTGTTCTCAAGAGAATCGCCTCAAGGTATGTAGTGTGTTCTCAAGAGAATCGCCTCAAGGTATGCAGTGTGTTTTCAAGAGAATCGCCTCAAGGTATGCAGTGTGTTCTCAAGAGAATCGCCTCAAGGTATGCAGTGTGTTCTCAAGAGAATCGCCTCAAGGTATGCAGTGTGTTCTCAAGAGAATCGCCTCAAGGTATGCAGTGTGTTCTCAAGAGAATCGCCTCAAGGTATGTAGTGTGTTCTCAATAGAATCGCCTCAAGGTATGTAGTGTGTTCTCAAGAGAATCGCCTCAAGGTATGTAGTGTGTTCTCAAGAGAATCGCCTCAAGGTATGCAGTGTGTTCTCAAGAGAATCGCCTCAATGAGGCGATTCTCTTGAGAACACACTACATACCTTTATCTCATAGTAAAACAAAAACAAACATTATCCATAAGTGATGCCCGATATGCTTCATGGCCTCGCGCCATACTTGACCCTCAGTTGTTCGAACTGTCCCAATCTCGAGCAAACTTTCATGGCCCCAAAGGTAGTCGACCTGTTAAAGTTGGATTGTATGTATCTAACATAAGGACCAGTTACCAAAAACAAGCATTCATACTATCTGAATAATTGACCATCCTGATCTGATTGCGGAGAATTGTTTCGCTTTTTCGTGGTTGACCTGTCTCATGAGCTACGTCGGTCGGTGTGTGCTCGGGGGAGGATGTGTTGTTTTTGCCGGTTCTTGTCCATCATCCGTTTCGGTTTCAGAACTTTGGGGTTGAGACACACTGGTGAAGATTAAATATCAGAAAGGCCTCTGTGTCACTAAATTTGGTTTAGTTACGCCTTAATTTCAAAACATCACGAAAACACGCCTGTATAATTCTGATCCCCCTTGAAACCACTTTTATGCAGTAAAACTGGAGATTGTAGGGGCAACCCTTATTTTCCTTATTACTGCTCTAAAATATAGATTGTAGGTACTCGTTAGAACCGCCTCGTAACGTCTACCTACAATCTATATTTGAGCAGAAATAAGAAAATATCACTTTTTTTCATCTTAATTTTGTGTTCTTACGGCGGTAATATTTACAATGTATTTATATAGGTGTGTTTTCCTGTCCCATATATGTAGGAGTTTACTTTTGATAGAACAGACTTGGGAGCAAATTCTCCCTTTTCTTAGAGCAGGGTTCTCTCAGATAAAACTAGTTTTACACGAAAACAACCCAAAAGTCAACAAAGTTGTTTCCCCTTGTTTTGTTTGTTTGATTTGAGGTTTAACGTCCCCGTCAACACTGTATGGGTCATTTTGGAGACGCTGCTTTCAATTTTGTGGGACTTTTACCCGACATTGAGATGAAATGACATCTCAAGCTCTGTCGCCCAATGAAACCAATAGGGTTTATAAGCACGGACGATCCGACTCGCAACGCTTTGCCCGGGCAGGCTTAGATCCTCTAAGTGGTTTACCAGTACTCGTGTGCGGTCGGTTTCAGCTCTGCGTGGAAGCATCATGCAGCCTATCTATTTCTTCAAGCCCCGATGGGCGGGGTCCATGTTTCCCCCTTGAAACTAACGACGTGACGAGGCGTGACGAGGCTGTTCTAACGTCTACCTACAATCTATATTTGAGCAGAAATAAAAAAATATCAGTTTTTACATCTTAATTTTGTGTTCTTACGGCGGTAATATTTACAATGTATTTATATAGGTGTGTTTTCGTGTCCCATATATGTAGGAGTTTACTTTTGATAGAACAGACTTGGGAGCAAATTCTCCCTTTTCTTAGAGCAGGGTTCTCTCAGATAAAACTAGTCGCCCAATGAAACCAATAGGGTTTATAAGCACGGACGGTCCGACTCGCAACGCTTTGCCCGGGCAGGCTTAGATCCTCTAAGTGGTTTACCAGTACTCGTGTGCGGTCGGTTTCAGCTCTGCGTGGAAGCATCATGCAGCCTATCTATTTCTTCAAGTCCCGATGGGCGGGGTCCATGTTTCCCCCTTGAAACTAACGACGTGACGAGGCGTGACGAGGCGGTTCTAACGTCTACCTACAATCTATATTTGAGCAGAAATAAGAAAATATCACTTTTTTCATCTTAATTTTGTGTTCTTACGGCGGTAATATTTACAATGTATTTATATAGTTGTGTTGTTGTGTCCCATATATGTAGGAGTTTACTTTTGATAGAACAGACTTGGGAGCAAATTCTCCCTTTTCTTAGAGCAGGGTTCTCTCAGATAAAACTAGTTTTACACGAAAACAACCCAAAAGTCAACAAAGTTGTTTCCCCTTGTTTTGTTTGTTTGATTAGAGGTTTAACGTCCCCGTCAACACTGTATGGGTCATTTTGGAGACGCTGCTTTCAATTTTGTGGGACTTTTACCCGACATTGAGATGAAATGACATCTCAAGCTCTGTCGCCCAATGAAACCATGTTTCCCCCTTGAAACTAACGAAAAATATATTTGATAGATAGATTGAAGAATGGGAACACTTGGTAGATTTTTCCGCCATTTATTGAAAGGGAGACAACTTCTGTGACTTACTGTTTGGGTCCCTGTAAGCTCCGCCCCTCTGAAAAACGGAGTCAACTCGTAAAGGAAGGAATTGCTCCGTATGGAACTCTTAAGGGAAAGAATTGTCTCCTTCTGAGATGGGAGAGAAATATTTTTGAAACGTTTTTGAAAGTGTTGTCTCACACGAAGGTGCGCTATTTCCCTTAAGGGGAATAGATTTACTTTCTGGGGAGGTAACTCGTGCAAAAGTATTTTTGTCTCCCATGTCAATAGGGGTCTACTCTTAAAGGAAAGAATTTGCTCCAGAGGAGCAAATTCTTTCCTTTAAGAGTAGACCCCTTTTTCAGTGGGACTGAGTTTATCGAAAAGCTAACAGGAAGTCCAGAAGGTTGGGGTTCTATCTGCCAGCTGTACCCATTCCCCTTAAAGTGAAATTTCACCACCGGTTTAAATCGTTAGTTAAAGAAAAAGAATACCACTAAATGCATTTGATCACACCAAACTCCTATTACTGGTTTGCATATGGATCTATAGTGGGCTAAATTTGGCGAAACAAAGAATGTATATAGCATCGCCTGTAAGGATACTCATTTTAGATTGTATTCTTAACCCTACTAATATGAGCATTCTTTATAAAGGGACATTGTTAAACAGTATAGACCTAGATCAGGCGCCGCACAGCGCGACAACTGAATAGCGTCTACTGTTTAGTATAGGAACTTTAGATCTCTTTTTACCAATTTCTACACTGTTTGTACTTAAAGAATTTCTTTTTTGTGGAAAGAAGGTTCCAGAAAATGGAAGATCTTGGTAAACAGTTGTTTTGAAGAAGTGCATATTGGACACTCAAGAAAGAATTGAATATTTCTAGAAGTTTCTTCAGAATTCTAAAACGTTGCGAATAGTAGGTCAGAAGGTTCCAGAAAATTTGAAATGTTTTAGTTTTTTTTGTTCGAGATTCTGAAACTTTCTTTCACTGGAAAGTATTGTCTTTTCTGTGAGCACACGAGCATAAAGAGAAAAAAATGAACATGGTCTAGTTGAGAAAAGTCCATCAGGCAGTTGTTCAGTCTCCATGTTGGATTTTTAAAGGACTGATATTCTTTTTGAAAAAGGGACTATAAACTTTTGAAACTGTTGCTCCTGTAGAGTTAAATCATATTTAGTAGACTCCTGGTTGCAGATGAAACACATGTCGCCTACGTAAGTATCTCCGTTCTTCTTTAAATATGTATATACGCAGTCGGTTAGACCGTTGTGTTAGTCGGTGAAATCACTCTTTCGTGATTTCGCGGGCGATGCCGTTCCATTCAAATCTATATTAGCTATCGTATTAGTCTTCCGTATTGCGCGCGCAGTTCTTCCAGCTAATTATTACTTTATTCATAAGTCATCAACAGATGATACCTTCTCACCCAAGGTTCCCAAATGAGTTGTGTAGAATTAGTCAGCTTATATAATTTTTGGCATTTACTTCTCAGGACAATATTAACTTCAATTGTTTACAACAAGCAGACCAATTTCCCATATTTATGAAATGCCTATGAAATGTTGGGTGATTATTTCATGACTATTTTGCGGACATGAATACATTGAAAAGTAATTTATATGTTTTATAACTGCATGGAGCGATCTTGAAGTTGACATAATTTAATTAGGTGTAGGTTTTGTTATCAAACTACATAGCCAATCTTTATCATTTTTAAATAAACCAGACACGCTTTTCATTTACTATAGTGGTCTGTGCGGGTTTTACATGACGAAAACACGCCTATATAAATTTGACCCCCTTGAACCCCCACTTTTATATAGTAAAACTGGGGTTTCCGGGTGTATACCTTATTTTTCTTATTTCTGCTCTAAAATATAGATTGTGGGTACTCGATGAGGCGGTTCTAACGAGTGCCCACAATCTATATTTGAGCAGAAATAAGAAAAAAATCACATTTTTGCAGCATACAATTTGCATTTTCGGCGATAAAGGTGGCAATGTATTTGTAAAGGCGTGTTTGCGTAATGCAGACAAATACATACAGTGAAACGCTATTAAGACCACCTAAATTAAGAATAATTCTGCTTTAAAAAGCCAAGACGGGAAAGGAACACGAACATACATGTATATATATATTAACATCACTATAATGACAACGGCAGAGGCAAAAAGCTAAAAGGACAGTTACCATTACGCAAACACGCCTATACAAATACAAAATATAGATTGTGGGCACTTGTTAGAACCGCCTGATGAGGCGGTTCTAACGAGTACCCACAATCTATATTTTAGAGCGGAAATAAGGAAAATAAGGTATACCCCGGAAACCCCAGTTTTACTATATAAAAGTGGGGTTCAAAGGGGTCAAAATGATATAGGCGTGTTTTCGTGATGTTTCCCACAAAATGGCCATACGGCTATCCAAAATAATAAAATATTAGCAATATACACAAGAAAAGACGAGCTATATCAAAGTCTATTCTTTTACCAGTGTGTCGCTTCCTGTGTGCGAACATCTCCATTCGTAAAAAAAGTATGGTAGTTTCATTTCCGTTTAACGAGTTATGACCGATTGAAATTTTCTTTCCTTAAGCCAAGTTATCCTTACTGTTAGGGATAAAGCCGCGAAACTGCAATGTCAAAACATTTACATAACATAAACATCCAATGCCAAGCTTCTGATGAAATGATAAAATATGTATTCCCCCTTAATTATTTTGAGCAGTGTAGTATATTAACCCGACAGAAATCATCGTGTAACGAAATCTGTGACGGTTATACAGACGATTTACCTCTCCAACTGAAACGGACCTCCGTGCTTGATTGGTAAGAGCACTGACTCTTAATCACCGCTGTTGTTCGCGTCTCGCTCGGGCCACATGTGAGACGTCAAGTACTGCAGCGGAAGGTCAGGTGTTTTTTCTCCGGGTACTTCGTTTTTTGCCCACCTCTGATTAACAATCGCCTTGAAGTACATCACGAAAACACGCCTATATAATTTTGACCCCCTTGAACTCCACTTTTATATAGTAAAACTGGGGTTTACAGGGGTAAACCATATTTTTTCTTTATTTCTGCTCCAAAATATAGATTATGGGTGCTCGTTAGAACCGCTAGAACCGCCTCTATAAGGCGGTTCTAACGAATGTCCACAATCTATATTTTGGAGCAGAAATAAGAAAAATATCACAATTTTTCATCATAAAATGTTCGTTTTTTTCAGCGGTAAAGTTTACAATGTATTTGTATAGGCTTGTTTTCGTAATGAAATGGAATAATCTTGAAAGGGCATTAAAACCCAAACCCCAAAACCATAAACAAAACAAAAAATCCGCCCCACCTGCGAATGTTAGTACATGCGGCGACTACATATGTATTTCAATAGATCATAATAGTAATACAGTAGAACTTCGAGGGCTCGAACACCGATGGCTCGTTTACCATGGCTGTGTCGGACCCATTCTTGAGCTCCTAAGGAAATCCTCTACATAAGGAAAAGTATGTGATAATCTAGGAGAAATTCATCTTTTATCTTGCAAATGTATGCTGTTTGTACTCATTAGAATCGCCTCGATGAGGCGATTCTAATGAGTACACACAGCATACAATTTAAAGAACACCGAAAAGATGTCCCTAAAAGTATCTCGTTATGCCTCCTGACAGGAACCCTCAGTGTCTCGAACTACCCCTGTCTCGAAAAGATTTTCGAGGTCCCAAAGGTGTTCGAACCATTGAAGTTCGACTGTACATTGAATTCATAATGCTATTGCAGTTACTAAGGCATTTTTCTATATTTCCAAAACGGCTAATTTTCTGATGCAAGTTCATATTTTTCTTATTTATAATCAAAACATAGATTTTAGGTGCTCGTTAGAACCGCATCTAATGAGTACCCATAATCTTTGTCTCAAAGTATGTTGTAGGTGCTCGTTAGAACCACATCAAATGAGTACCTACAATCTATGTCTTAAAGATTAAATAAGAGGGATAATGTATAACATCGTAAACCCCAGTTTTCTCCATATCATCACGAAAACACGCCTATATAAATTTGACCCCCTCGAACCCCACTTTTATAAAGTAAAACTGGGGTTTACAGGGGTAAACCTTATTTTTCTCATTTCTGCTCTAAAATAAACATTCTGGGTACTCGTACACACAATCTATATTTTGAGCAGAAATAAGAAAAATATCACAATTTTTCATCTTAAAATTTTAGTTTTTCAGGCGGTAAAGTTTACAATGTATTTGTGTAGGCATGTTTTCGTAATGTACATATAAAGAGGGGTTTATGGGGGTGTTCATTTTATGGACTTATTAAGGTGATGGCGTCGCCTGAAAAGCCTTGTTCCTGGATCAGTTTCACGCCATCATATGCTCCCCCACGCCCATCGGGGCTTGAAGAAATATTTGGGCTGCATGATGTTTCCACGCAGAGCTGAAACCGACCGCACACGAGTACTGGTAAACCGCTTAGAGTAACTAAGCCTGTCCAGGCAAAGCGGTGCGAGTTGGACCGTCCATGCTTATAAACTGTATTGGTTTCATTGGGCGACAGGGCTTGAGATGTTATTGCATCTCAATGTCTGGTAAAAGTCCCACAAAATTGGAAGCAACGGCTCCAAAATGACATTTACAGTGTTGACGGGGACGTAAAACCTCAAATCAAACAAACAAAATTCACGCCATTTTGTTAACAAGTCTACGAAATGAACAACCCTCTTAACCCCACTGTATATATAGAAAACTAGGATTTACAGGGGTATACACCATTTTGCTTATTTCTGCTCCAAGACATAGGTTGTGGGTGCCCGTTAGAACCGCCTCAATGAGGCGGTTCTAACGAGCACCCACAACCTATGTTTGGAGTACAAATAAGAAAAATATCACAAATTTTCATAAGAAATATTACTTTTTTTCGAGGTATGAAAGAATGCACTATGTCACCCGGATGTGTTATCGTAAGGCCTGAAAAATTTAGCAGTGTTTCCGCAAACCCGACCGACCCGTTTTTTTTCTGCCGACCCTGCAATTTTTATTGCCAATTCTAACACAGCGCGCCTATATAGGCAATGCAAAATAACTGTGTTTTATTCTGCAACAAATCACAGCTCGGAAGAGCGTGACGTGTGACGTCATTAAAAACTTCAAATTTATGACGTCACTAGTCGATTTCCTTGACGTTAGACGGTGTAACGTCATTTTCTCGCATCGAAAACGTTAGGAAAGGATGTAAATGCATGTGTTTCAGTCGTTAATTTTAGCGGGATTTCTGCGAAAAGTTGTGAGATTTTGAAGGAAACAACAACATTATTGCCGATTTTCAGCGTGTTAGAATCGAAATAGATCAGCTCTAGCCAGTGATTTGTTGGGTAATAAATCACAGTTTGTCGGTCAGTTGTAAGTAGACAAATCACGCGCGCTACGCGCTCGTGATTTGTCTACTTTACAACTGACCTTCAAACTGTGATTTATTACTCAACAAATCACAGCTAGAGCTGATCTATTTCTTAATTCTAACTATAGGCAATGGAAAACAACTGTGTTTTATTCTACAACAAATCACAGCAAGGGAGAGCATGACGAGTGACGTCATTAAAAACTGCAAATTTATGACGTCACTAGTCGATTTCCTTGACGTTAGACGGTGTAACGTCATTTTCTCGCATCGAAAACGTTAGAATAGGATATAAATGCATGTGTCTCAGTCGATAATTTTAGCGGGATTTCTTCTAACAATGGCGAACAGTTGTGAGATTTTGAAGGAAACAACAGCATTATTGCCGATTTTCAGCCTGTTAGAATCGAAATAGATCAGCTCTAGTTTGTGATTTGTTGAGTAATAAATCACAGTTTGTCGGTCAGTTGTAAGTAGACAAATCACGCGCGCTACGCGCTTGTTATTTGTCTACTTTACAACTGACCTCCAAACTGTGATTTATTACTCAACAAATCACAGATAGAGCTGATCTATTTCTTAAGCAAAAATAAAACAAAACGATTTTCTCACCTACCTGTACCGACCTTATATATATAGTATTTGCTAGCAATTTTTGATGAAAATTCATAAAACCATCAAAATAGCAAAATTAATAATTGAAACCCTATTCTTTTGCTTCCTTGGTGCTTTTAACGATGCTTTTAACGTCATTATTTGAATGAGTGTTTGAATTTTACGTCCCACTAACAGCTAAGGTCATACGGAGACGGGACCTCGGTTTAAAGACCCATCCGAAAGTCTGGAGAAGCCCGGGATCGATCCTGTGACCCCTGGTTTACAAGGCGAGTAGCGTAACCACTACACCACGGAGGCTTCTAAACGTCATTATTTGAATGTTTTAAGGTAATATAGTTAGAATTTAGCCTTTTTAACTGTTTTTTTTTTTTGCTCGTTTTCCATCAAATAAAAAGTTGACACAAAATAAAAAGTTTTAGCGCACTACTGACCCATACCCTTAGTCGGCATTTTAACGGAAACACAGCTTTTTTAGACCTAATGACAAGGATGTAAACGTTTTCTAAAATCAGGGCCAGACTGATCGGTGTATTTTGAAGTATGAGCAGTAAAGATTTTGTTGCACCTGGTTTATCTATAATTCCCCCAAACTGACGCAGTCTCACGGTATAAAATCTGTGGGTCGTGAAATTGACAAAATTGGCGATTATTGATTTCAAGATCTAAAGCCTGATCTGAAACAGTTCATAATCACCCACTCTGTAATAGGGAACATAAAATTTAGCGGTTTCTGAAAGAAGTGGGAAATTATATGAAATAGGGGTATTTTAGATTTGAGGTATTTTACACACCGATTTTCCGCAATTTTTATCTCCTTACAGTACTTAAACAAGGTTGTGGCAAATTGTTTTCAAATAAATAAATAAACAAATAAATAAATAATTTCGTTTAGGGTGGACAGCTGTTTACCTATATGTCGGGCTTAGCAGTATCATCCCTGCCCACACAGATGAAAAGTAAATGCAATATTAAAGCTGGAAGTTTAGTTTACGGCCATTTCAATACTATTTTGCTTATTTCGAGCCGATCATTATTTTGAAGTGAGCAAAAATCGAAGTAACCGGAAAAAAACACCTGACCTTTCGTTGCAGAAGTTGACGTTTCACATGTTACCCAAGCTGGGCTCGGACCCACAGCGGTGGGAGACCTCAGTGATTTGGAGACAGCGGTACTACCCACTAGGTCACGGAGACCCGTAAAAATTAGACTACAGTGAAATTCCGCTATAAAGACCACCTAAAATCAATACTAATTTTGCCCTTTCAAGCTTATTTAGTATGTTGCAAGCATTCTGTCTTTGCGCTTTCTGCATACAATGTATTCTGGTCAGAGACCACCTTTGGGACTGTTCAAAAGTGGTCTGAAAGACCACTTTTGAACAGTCCCAAAGGTGGTCTTAATATAGGAATTTAACTGTTTTTACTTTACGCTTTCAGTTTTGTACAGCAGAGCTCCGAGCAGATCCAATCATTGTACTCACAGAGGGCGCCACAGTCTAAACTGGTTCCCTACAAGACCCTCTCTGAACTGTCGAACCGATTACTGTACGGAAATCAGCAGCAAATTGTTCCCAGAAGCTTTTACTTCAGGTAAAATTTTTTGTCACTTTTACATGTTTAACTAACCTGAGCACGAAGTGCTCATGGTGAGCTATTGTGATCAGTCAATACCCATCGTCCGTCGTGCGTCGTGTGGCTTAAACAATTTGCTTTAAACGAGAACTCCCTGTAAACATTTGGCCAGTTTGATTCACACTTTATAGGTGGCTCCCTATCAAACTAGTTTAAATCGTTCCGCCCTGATGAAGTTCCGCTCCGATAAACAAGATGGCCACCAGAGCTAAAAATAAAAAATTAAACGACAACTAGTCCTATATAGGCAGCTTCATTCAAACTTCATAGGGGTGTTGCTTAAGAAACCCTCTACCAAACAGCTGATTAGCTCCAAAGAACAAGATGATATGAAGACAAATCCCAGAGACTTCTACAGATACGTAAAAAGGAGATAGAGCTCTGGCTCATAATTATCGCCCTGTGTCCCTGACTTGTGTTCCATATAAATTGCTTAGGCATATAGTTTGCTTAAACAGCATGACCCACAAGGATGAACATAGATTCATTTCTTCGTCATAGAAAACGAGTTGTTGTTATTGGTGAAACTTTGGAGTGGGCTTCAGTTTTATCTGGGGTGCCACAAGGGACTGTTCTTGGTCCACAGTTGTTCTCCCGGTACAATTGACGTTGACTCAGAAATAAGACTGTTCGCAAACCATTGTAATCGCTGTGGGGAAATTAGAGATGCAGAGGGGTCACTGAAACCAGAGTGACATAGATAAGGATTTGGGAAAGAAGATGGGCATGAGATCTCATCCCGTTAAATGTAACTTAATATGCAGATAACTAGGAAGAGAGCCAATAAAATGAGACTTATTACACATGAGGATTCCATTAAATACCTTGGTGTGACGATCACATTTGATTCGGGATGGTATACATATATTAGCAACATGTGTACTAAGGCAACTAGAACGCTTGGTTTCCTGAGGCAAAATCTTCATTACTGTCCCCAGGATGTAAAAGGGGCAGCATATAATGGCCTTTTCGCCCAATCATGGAATATTGTAGTTGTATCTGGGACCACAGGGAGTGCTCCTTCGAGAAGAAATTGAAAAAAAAAATGTTTATAATAGAGCCGCTAGATTTTTAACCAGCAACATGGAAAACTAAGATAGGAGTCTCTCAAGAAGAGAGACAGTATCACGTCTGGTAGGCTCGTCAGGGGTAGCGGCGATTATGCACGCAAAATCCTTTATACGGGGACTTCTGGCTATGATTTACGAGACTTAAAAATGTCAACAAAAAGGTGAGTGTTACCGAATTATGATTTTTAGTCATCTTTGCAAATATATTTTTAAAAAAAATGGACAATGCTATTCTCAACAACTTTCATTTCTGCATCAGTAAATATAGATGTGAAGAAGGTAGATCTAGTCAGTTATTTTTGTTTTGACCTGTTTTTTTTTATTTCCGAATGAAGGCATTTGCAGCTACCCGGGCTATGCAAAACTTATCTGACATGTCAAATAAGACGTTATTCGAACTACTTCCTTGTTGAAATACATAAGCTGCTAAATTTAGATTTGTTCCATTTGTGCCGAGTGTGAGTTACGAGGCCAGATTACCTCTTACGGGAATATTACCCATTACGTGGACAATGGGCGTCTGATTACAATTCACTTCAGCCCCATAGCTGTAAATATCCATATATTTATGGTTACTAAGGGAGGTTTTCCTGATTTTATCTTAATGTTGTGTGCAAAAATTAGAATCGCCTCAGTGAGGCTACTCTGAGTTGTGCACTAAAACTTCTTTTATTTCATAGGCCACATCATACCTCCAGACCTTGCACAACGATTAACCCACAATAATTCAAACAACCCCCATATCGAAAATATATTCAAGGTCCCAAAAGCATCCTAGCTATTAAAAATCGACTGTCTCTTAATTTGATTTAATCCTTATCCTGCTGCATACATTATTGAAGCCATGCCCATTGCTGACTATCGACCAATCAAATTACTTGATATAACGTGTTTGTTCAATTCATCATAAACAGCATTCCAAACTGTGTAGATCCTGATCAGATGGCTTCTTATCCGGATCTACACAGTTTGCAAAGAAAGGCCTGGTCGTGTCAGCAGGATAAGCGTTAAATATTGACAAGCTTACTATTAAATATTAACAACTCTTACTTTGAAGGAATGGTCGGTCAAATTTATCCATATGAGTTGCAGCCAAACAAAGCCAATAACTCTGATACCGAAGCCTCGTTTTTGGATTTGCATTTGAACATTTTAAATGGTTTTGTTTAAACTAAAATTTATAATAAGCGCGATGATTTTAATTTTAACCAGTGCTTCAGCTGAAGTGCACGACCCGCCGGATGCTTTTAGCTTTATGAGTGTTACCATATATGGGTATGGCGGCCATTTTGGTCATGTGACCTTGACCTAAAACGGTTCCCCCAATAAATGCGCCTTATCGTAAGGAGCAAAAATATATCTTATACTTTAGTACTGTATTCTGAATCGTTTGCAGGATAAAATGCATTCTCGCATTTTCCAATACAAAAGCATATGTGTCAAAGTTTGACATAGGCACAAAGAAGGTCAAGGTCAACCCAGGGTCACCATTTTAGCAATTCATGATGGGCCTACGTCCCAGATGCCATTTATCAAGTTTCGTGGAAATCTGCCCAGTGGTTCTGGAGAAGACTATTTTTGAAGGGTTTTTACCATATATGGCTTGGCGGCCATTTTGGTCATGTGGCCTGGACCCCATGAGCAAATTTTGGTTTTCCCCATCTCATAGAAGCTACATATGAAATATGACTTCAATCGGCCCAACCGTTTCCGAGGAGAAGCAGTTCGAAATTTTTTACATTTTTCGCCTCTGCGAGGCTGTACTAAATGGAATGTAATATTTCGCAAGTTCATTGGTTAGATCGCATTGATATCTATCAGTATGCCAAAAATTGTTTAAATATTCCAAGCGGTTAAGTCGCTATCACCAATTTTCACAAACGGGTTACGGACGGACAGACAGACAGACCATATATGGCTTGGCGGCCATTTTGGTCATGTGACCTGGACCCCATGAGGAAATTTTGGTTAGCCCCATCCCATAGAGGCTACATATGAAATTTGACTTCAAACGGCCTAACGGTTTCCGAGGAGAAGCAGTTCGAAAATATTCACATTTTTCGCCTCGGCGAGGCTATACTAAATGGAATGTAATATTTCTCAAGTTCATTTGTTAGATCTCATTGATATCTATCAGTATGCCAAAAATTGTTTAAATATTCCAAGCGGTTAAGTCACTATCACCAATTTTCACAAACGGGTTACGGACGGACAGACAGACAGACCATATATGGCTTGGCGGCCATTTTGGTCATGTGAGCTGGACCCCATGAGCAAATTTTGGTTTCCCCCATCTCATAGAGGCGCCATATGGAATTTGACTTCAATCGGCCCAACGGTTTCCGAGGAGAAGCAGTTCGAAAATTTCCACATATTTCGCCTCAGCGAGGCTATACTAAATGGAATGGAATATTTCGCAAGTTCATTGGTTAGATCTCATTGATATCTATCAGTATGCCAAAAATTGTTTAAATATTCCTAGCGGTTATGTCACTATCACCAATTTTTACAAACGGGTTACGGATTTTTCGACTCGGCGAGGCTATACTAAATGGAATGTAACATTTCGCAATTTCATTGGTTAGACCTCATTGATATCTATCAGTATGCCAAAAATTGTTTAAATATTCCAAGCGGTTAAGTCACTATCACCAATTTTCCCAAACGGGTTACGGACGGACAGACAGACAGACCATATATGGCTTGGCGGCCATTTTGGTCATGTGACCGGGACCCCATGAGCAAAGTTTGGTTTCCCCCATCCCATAGAGGCTCCATATGAAATTTAACTTCAATCGGCCCAACGGTTTCCGAGGAGAAGCAGTTAGAAAATTTTCACATTTTTCGCCTCGGCGAGGCTTACTAAATGGAATGGAATATTTCGCAAGTTCATTGGTTAGATCTCATAAATATCTATCAGTATGCCAAAGATTGTTAAAATATTCCAAGCGGTTAAGTCACTATCACCAATTTTCACAAACGGGTTACGAATTTTTCGCCTCGGCGAGGCTATACTAAATGGAATGTAAAATTTAGCAAGTTCATTGGTTAGATCTCATTGATATCTATCAGTTTGCCAAAAATTTACAAATATTCCAAGCGGTTAAGTCACTATCGCCAATTTTCACAAACGGGTTACGGACGGACAGACAGACAGACCATATATGGCTTGGCGGCCATTTTGGTCATTTGACCTGGACCCCAAGAGCAAATTTTGGTTTCCCCCATCCCATGGAGGCTCCATATAAAATTTGACTTCAATCGGCCCAACGGTTTCCGAGCAGAAGCAGTTCGAAAATTTTCACATTTTTCGCCTCGGCGAGGTTATACTAAATGGAATGTAATATTTCGCAAGTTCATTGGTTAGAACTCATTGATATCTATCAGTATGCCAAAAATTGTTAAAATATTCCAAGCGGTTAAGTCACTATCACCAATTTTCACAAACGGGTTACGGACGGACAGACAGACAGACCATATATGGCTTGGCGGCCATTTTGGTCATGTGAGCTGGACCCCATGAGCAAATTTTGATTTCCCCCATCCCATAGAGGCTCAATATGAAATTTGACTTCAATCGGCCCAACGGTTTCCGAGGAGAAGCAGTTCGAAAATTTCCACATTTTTCGCCTCGGCGAGGCTATACTAAATGGAATGTAATATTTCGCAAGTTCATTGGTAAGTTCTCATTGATATCTATCAGTATGCCAAAAATTGTTTAAATATTCCAAGCGGTTAAGACACTATCACCAATTTTCACAAACGGGTTACGGACGGACAGACAGACTGACCGACTGACAGAATGACCGATTGACCGAATGACCGAATGACAGAATGACACGGTGATTTTAGGGCACTCTTAGAAAATCAACCGACTTCAGTCGGTCGCTTTTTTTGTGGGTCGTGCAATATAGTTAATTTCCCATTTTAGATTGTGATGTTGCTCGTTCGCCATCTTACGGTGTTTATATTTTGCAGCTCATTCGCTTCGCAAGAGTGTCAAGTCATGTCGCTGATTTTAACGCTCGTAATAAAAGTTTAACTTCTAAACTGCTACAGGGATATCGATATCATAAACTTCGGAAAGCATTTTCTAAGTTTTATTGCCGACAATATCAATTGATTTCTAAATTTAAGGTTCGATTAAATAGACTTTTGCTGCAGGGGATGTCACAGAGGTTTTTGGCGACATTATATATAAAGTAAGAAAAATGAAAGGCAAACCTATTTTTTTTGGAACAATTTCAGAATATTATTAAACGTTACAAACGCATTGGATATAACATAAATTTTACTCAGCAGTCTGCATGCATTGTGTTTGACTCAATCACGGTCAGACATTATGCTTTCCTTTTTAATTGCACTCCGGTGGATCGGGGTTCAGACTCCATGATGGTTTTGGCTTAAAGCTATTTATTAGATGGTCGGAGCCGGAACTTTTATGTCTTTTGCTTGGTCCAACGGAGTTCAACTGTTGGTTTTCTTTTGCTCCAGTGTTCCTGTGGCGTTGCTACTTATGGCTCAGTCGAGTCCTTATCCTTGTGTCAACTTGGCTTCAATTGTGATTTCTTTGTTTACGAGTTGATTCACGTGATGAGCTGGTCGAATCCTCCGTATAGTATAGAATGCGGCTTAACGCCAACGTATCGACCAAGCAAAGAAACCCTGCTCCCCCACAATAGAACTACCACTCGCATGCCGTATTATTACTATTATTATCTTTATTAGGCTCACCATTATCACCGCTACATACAATATTTGAATCTTATAGTTTATTCTCATACGTCAACATGTATGTGACATGAGAGAGATAATAAACGAATAGTTCAGTTCAGTTCAGTTAGAAAACTTTCACGCGGACCAAACAAATACTTGGTTTAACCACCGTGAAAGTGAGGGTGAGGGTTAGGATCCCGTAAAGTTAACTTAAACCCACCAGTAATTTTAGCTGACCGTTCCAAGTCGGTGCTTTTGCTGTGGTCCCTCATGTTTTGTGTTGGTGGTTATGATTATTTACCTAATCATATATATTGTTACGTTAATGATTCTGATTCTTTCCCCTTATTCAGGGGGAACAACATACGTCAGAGCAGTGACGTCATAACCATTCGTAGGTAGGCATTTGTCGCAACAAGTAGGCGCAGTCGGTGCATTAGGTCATAAAAAGAGTCAAACATACTGAAGTCTGTCTAAGAAATGTGGCCTTTTCTTTAAATAATTCGACACAAGCTGATTTGGTAATAATGTCTGAACTACCATTGTTTACAGCGCCGAATCAAATCTTGTGGCGAAGCTATCGAAGCCTTTTCAATGTTTCTAGGTGGAATTAGCCTACTGATTGGATGCAAATATTGTTGGTTACCAGCTGAAGTATGTTTTCTGAAGACTTGTAATGTACATATCTGGTTTGAAGTATTTTATTTACCCTATTTACACCAAATTGGCCGCTTCTGAAATGGGTACGACATCTCTGCTATGACGTAGGTTGTCACCCCTGTTATTGGTTGTTCATTTTTAGTTACGTTTGTCCTTCCAGTTTAATGTTTGTCTTGTGGTGATTCTGATTCTTTCCCGCATTATGTATATTGCTCCTTTTTAGTTAGGTTTGGAAATTCTGAGTCGCCGCCTGTTTGGGAAAAAGCTGCTGGCTCGGTTTACCTGTTGTCCATTTCGTTTACTTTCGTCACTCCATATTTCGACTTTTTGTGGGAAGAATTTGAATTTGGGATCTGATTGTATCAGTTCCTGATCGTTTCTGTTTTTCATTTACGATAACACGCCCGTGTGACATAGTGTATTTTTCACATCTCCAAAACGGCCACTTTTCTGGTGAAAATCCTTGATAGTTTTCTTATTTATACAACAAACATAGGTTGTTGGTGCTCGTTAGAACCGCCTCACTGAGGCGGTTCTAACGAGTACCCACAACCTATGTCTTGGAGCAGAAATAAGGGAAATAATGTTTACCCCCGTAAACCCCAGTTTTCTCTATATAAAGTGGGGTTCAGAGGGGTGTTCATTTCATGGACTTGTTCACGCGATGAATTGTAAAAGGAAGCCGATCAGACAGGACTTTCACTATGAAGACATGTTTTGTTGCAGCCAGCAAGACCTGGACAATGTTTTATATGGCTATACGTCACGAACATGGAACCAGGGCACGTGCACGCATGCGCTAAGTGGACTTAAAGTCGGAGAAATTACTCACGGTAAGAAAGAACAATCTAAGGTAATGTTTTCACTCAGAACTTTTGCGATTTTTAGAAAACCAGGCCCCAAGTTATAAAACTGTTTTCATGCTCAATTCAAGTGAGCAAAAAATTTGTATTGCTCATAAAATGAGCAATAAAATGAAATAAAGTGAATAAAATAAAAATGAAAACAATAAAAAAAATAAATAAAAGGAATGTCATTTGTCATTCTCATAAATTTCAAAAATGCCATTTTAAAATTTGAGGACAAATGTCATGCTCAAGTGAGTTGAGCATGAAAAAAATACTTATTAATCTTGGGAACACGTCTCTAAAACTTAGGGCTTAAAACACCCATATGTTGTAATATGATGTTGAATGACTTCTAAAGTGTCATTTTGAGACATGTTCTGCGTTGCGATCAATAATCAGAGATCTCAATATATGTCGTTTTGAAGTAAATTAAAATAAATAACTTCTGTGCAAAACTAGACCGAAGGCATTTAAAAAAAGAGCAATAACAGTTCTAACCATTACGAAAACACGCCTATAGAAATACAGAGTACATTTTATCGACGAAAGAATGAAGACTTTAAGATGAAAAATTGTGATATTTTTCTTATTTCTTCTCAAAATATAGATTGTTGGTACACGTTAGAACCGCCTCATCGAGGCGGTTCTAACGAGTGCCCACAATCTGTATTTTAGAGCAGAAATAAGAAACATAAGATTTACCCCTACAAACCCTAGTTTTACTATATAAAAGTGTGGTTCAAGGGGGTCAGCATTATATAGGCGTGTTTTCGTGATGAAGTACCCACAATCTATGTTTTGAGCAGAAATATGAAAAATATCAGAATTCTTATCTGAGAAATTTCATTTTCTTTGGTGGTAAAATTTTCAATACATTTGAAAAGGGTGTGTTTTCGTACTGTATGCCTTGAAAATAGATTGTGCGTACTTCACTGAACGAGTATCCACAATAGAAATAAACAAGTATACTTTTGAAAACCTCACTTTTTTCCATATAAATTGGGGTTTTCAAAGGTGTTTATCGCATGTATTTTTTTAACTTAATGAGACCACTTTGTGCCTGCCCAACTGAATATAAAGAAACTAGAAATGGTGTTTGTAAAACACAATGCCCCCAACCTTTGCTTGACCTTAGCTGGCAAAATATTCAACAAATATTGTTAAAGACTCAAAATCATACAACAAGAATTCCCCCGAAGGCTATGTCGCGCCTGTGGGGGCGCAAAGTCACCAAACCATGAAATCTAGGTCAAGGTCAAACATGGATGCCTGCATAAAAATTTCACTCCTAGTTGCAAGCATGTACCAAGTAACTCTTAAAAACAGACTCTTACATCAGGGTCAAAGTTAGGGTTGTCACACTATTTTACAAAGTCAGTGAACCATAAAATGTAGGTCAAGGTCAGAAATGGATACTTGCATTGAAGTTTCAATTCCTAAATGCAAGCTTGTACCAAATACAATTAATGAAGCTCTAATAGATCTTCAGAAATGGACTCTTACATTAGATAGAAAGTCAGGGTGGTCGCAATAATTCACAAAGTCAGTGAACCATGAAATATGGGTAAAAGTCAAATATGGATGCTTGCGTTGCAGTTGGAATTCCTAGATGCAAGTTTGTACCAATTATAATTTAAAAAGCTTTAATAGTTTTCGAGAAATGGTGAAAGTCAGGGTGGTCGCAATAATTCACGAAGTCAGTGAACCATGAAATATAGGTCAATGTCAGATATGGATGCTTGCGTTGAAGTTGCAATGCCTGGATGCAAGTTTGTACCAAGAATGATTAATGAAGCTCTAATAGTTCTCAAGATATGGACTTGCTGACAAGATTTTATTAAAAAAAACAAGGCATCGCATGCGATACAAATCCCCTCGCACAAGACAACTTCGTGTGTGGAAAACACTGAAATGGCAAAAGTCCAACTTGCTTGAGATATTATCATATGCAACATTTGTGTAAAGTTTGTTTAAAAATCCATCCATAAATGTAGGTTCTAGAGTGATGACAATATTTCTCTAAAAATAGTCATAGGGACCTTGACTTGAGACCATGGACGCGAAGTAGATCTTGCTCAAGATATTATCATAAGCATCTTTTGTGTGAAGTTAGATTAAAATCATAAATGTAGACGGTAGAGCAATGACAAAGTTTTTCTAAAAATAGCCATAGTGACCTTGACCTTGAGGTCATGACCAAGCAACTCGAGATATTACCATAAGAAACATTTGTGTGAAGTTCTATTAACATCCATCAATAAATGTAGGCACTAGAGCGATGACAAAGATTTTCTAAAAATAGCCCCAGTGACCTTGACCTTGAAAGTCGAAATAGTTCGAGATATTGTCATAAGGAACATTTGTGTGAAGTTATACTGAAATCGGTGAAGAAATGTAAGCGCTAGAGCCATGTCAAAGTTTTTCTAAAAATTGCCACAGTGACCTTGACCTTGAAAGTCAAACTCACTCGAGGTATTATCATAAGGAACATTTGTGTGAAGTTATATTGAAATCAGTGAAGAAATGTAGTCGCTAGGGCGATGAGTTTTTTTTCAAAAAATAGCCACAGTGACCTTGACCTTGAAAGTTGAAATCGCTCGAGATATTGTCTTAAGGAACATTTGTGTGAAATTATATTGAAATTTGTGAAGAAATGTAAGCGCTAGAGTATTGACAAAGTTTTTCTAAAAATAGTCACAGTGACCTTGACCTTGAAAATGGAACTCCCTACAGATATTGTCATAAGGAACATTTGTGTGAATCGATTTTGAAATTGGTGAAGAAATGTAAGCGCTAGAGCATTGACAAAGTTTTTCTAAAAATAGCCACAGTGACCTTGACCTTGAAAGTGGAACTCGCTAGAGATATTGTCATAAGGAATATTTGTGTGAAGTTATATTGAAATCGGTTAAGAAATGTAGGCGCTAGAGCGATGACAATTTTTTTCTAAAAATAGCTACAGTGACCTTGACCTTGAGGTCAGGACCCTGAAAGTCGAACACACTTGAGATATTGTCATAAGGAATATTTGTGTGAAGTTATATTGAAATCAGTGAAGAAATGTAGGCGCTAGAGCAATGACAAAGTTTTTCTAAAAATAGCCACAGTGACCTTGACCTTGAAGTCATGACCTTGAAAGTCGACCTCGCTCAAGATATTCTCATAAGGCACATTTGTTTGAAGTTATATTGAAATCAGTGAAGAAATGTAGGCGCTAGAGTGATGACAAAGTTTTTCTTAAAATAGCCACAGTGACCTTGACCTTGAGGTCATGACATTGAAAGTCGAACTCGCTGAGATATTGTCATAAGAAACATTTGTGTGAAGTTATTTTGAAATTGGTGAAGAAATGTAGGCCCTAGAGCGATGACAAAGTTTTTCTAAAAATAGCCAGTGACCTTGACCTTGAGGTCATGACTTTGAAGTCAAACTCGCTCGAGATTTTTTTATAAGGAACATTTGTGTGAAGTTATATTGAAATTGGTGAAGAAATGTAGGCTTTAGAGCGATGACAAAGTTTTTCTTAAAAATAGCCACAGTGACCTTGACCTTGAGGTCATGACCTTGAAAGATATTGTCATAAGAAACATTTGTGTGAAGTTACATTGAAATTGGTGAAGAAATGAAGGCGCTAGAGCGATGACAAAGTTTTTCTAAAAATAGCCACAGTGACCTTGACCTTGAGGTCATGACTTTGAAGTCGAACTCGCTCGAGATTTTTTTATAAGGAACATTTGTGTGATGTTATATTGAAATTTGTGAAGAAATGTAGGCGCAAGAGCGATGACAAAGTTTTTCTAAAAATAGCCACAGTGACCTTGACCTTGAGGTCATGACCTTGAAAGTCGAACTCGCTCGAGTTTTTTTTTATAAGGAACATTTGTGTGAAGTTATATTGAAATTGGTGAAGAAATGTAGGGGCTAGAACGATGACAAAGTTTTTCACAAAATGACAAAGGGCCATAACTCACAAAGTATTTTTCGGAATTTTGTCATAAGTTGATCAGTTCATCTACTCATCACCACCAATCTATTCACCAATTTTCAAGGCTCTAGCTCCAATAGTTTTTGAGAAATCTTGCTGACAAAATTTTATTAAAAAATTTCAAAGGGCAATAACTCTTAAAAGGGGCATAATCCGGACAAGAAAAAAAATACGCGTCAGCTAATTTTCCATGAGGAATCCATATATGAAATTTCAAAACCCTAGAATACACGGTTCTAAAGTTATGCTATGCATCACTTTTAGCATACATTACAATGGGCACAAATTACCAAAATGACAAAGGGCCATAACTCACAAAGTATTTTTCGGAATTTTGTCAAAAGTTAAACAGTTCATCTACTCATCACCACCAATCTATTCACCAACTTTCAAGGCTCTAGCTCCAATAGTTTTTGAGATATCTTGCTGACAAGATTTTATTAAAAAATTTTCAAAGGGCAATAACTCTTAAAAGGGGCATAATCCGGACGAGAAAAAAAATACGCATCAGCTAATTTTCCATCAGGAATCCATATATGAAATTTCAAAACCCTAGCATACACGGTTCTAAAGATATGCTTTGCATCACTTTTAGCATACATTACAATGGGCACAAATTACCAAAATGACAAAGGGCCATAACTCACAAAGTATTTTTCGGAATTTCGTCAAAAGTTAATCAGTTCATCTACTCATCACCACCAATATATTCACCAACTTTCAAGGCTCTAGCTCCAACAATTTTTGAGATACCTTACTGACAAAATTTTATTAAAAAATTCCAAAGGGCAATAACTCTTAAAAGGGGCATAATCGGGACAAGAAAAAAATACGCGTCAGCTAATTTTCCATGAGGAATCCATATATGAAATTTCAAAACCCCAGCATACACGGTTCTAAAGTTATGCTATGCATCACTTTTAGCATACATTACAATGGGCACAAATTACCAAAATGACAAAGGGCCATAACTCACAAAGTATTTTTCAGAATTTTGTCAAAAGTTAATCAGTTCATCTACTCATCACCACCAATATAATCACCAACTTTCAAGGCTCTAGCTCCAATAGTTTTTGAGATATCTTGCTGACAAGATTTTATTAAAAAAATTTCAAAGGGCAATAACTCTTGAAGGGGGCATAATCCGGACTAGAAAAAAAATACGCGTCAGCTAATTTTCCATGAGGAATCCATATATGAAATTTCAAAACCCTAGCATACACGGTTCTTTAGTTATGCTATGCATCAAAAGCGTAACGGACGGACGAACGGACGAACGGACGAACAGACGAACGGACGAACGGACGAACGAGGCAGAAGCAATATGCCCCTCCAACTTTTTCAAAGTTGGGGGCATAATAAAGAACGCTGATTGTGCTGATCAGGACCGTCAGTGAACTCATTCAGCAGAAAATTAGCAAATAAAACGTAGTTTACTCTGTTTATAAAGTCTCTCTCTCTCTCTCTCTCTCTCTCTCTCTCTCTCTCTCTCTCTCTCTCTCTCTCTCTCTCTCTCTCTCTCTCTCTCTCTCTCTCTATGCGGTGTGTGTGTGTGTGTGTGTGTGTGTGTGTGTGTGTGTGTGTGTGTGTGTGTGTGTGTTTGAGTGTGTGTGTGTGTGGTGGTGGTGGGGGTGATGTTCGAACAATGCCCCAGGCTTATTAACATGGTAAACTTGGGTAAGCGCCCGCGTATGCAGACTTTTGACCTTTTGACCATTTCAGGAATAGACAGGATCCTGTCCAACAATACTGACAACCAACATACTGCTATGATGCTGTCCTCGCCTTACAAGTTCTCACGTGCAGATCCACCACCGCATAACCTTCCTCCAGGTAAATCTAAGGGAGTATTTATAAATTAATACAGTGAAAGTTCAGCAACTCGAACATTGATACCTCGTTTACCATGGCTGAGCCGAACCCATTGGAAGTCTCCCCACAGCCCCAAATAAGATAATTTAGGGAGATTTTCTTCTTTTAGCTAAAAATATATGCTGTGTGTATTCATTAGAATCGCCTCGATGAGGCGATTCTAATGACAACACACAGCATACCTTTATTTTATAGACCTAAATTACTACCAGTATGATCAAACAAGAACTCGAACTCTCTTCATTACAAAAGAACTTCATTTTAAACGGAGGATGCGCAGATTGAATTATCCCAGTGTAAATAATGCACCTTGTTTGTTTGTTTGTTTGAATCGGATTTTAACGGCCCAGTCAACACCATTTAATGTCATTTTTGAGCCGGTCAGTTTACATACCCACATTTTTCGTCGGCAGGCTTATACGTCAGCGGTTAACCAGTACAGTGCCATTACGATAACATACCCGTGCGTCATAGTGCAATTTTTACATCTCCAAAACGGTCAATTTTCTGAGGAAAATTTGTGATATTATCCTTATTAATACTCAAAACATAGGTTGTGGGTGCTCGTTAGAACCGCCTCATTGAGGCGGTTCTAACGAGTACACACAACCTATGTCTATGGGCAGAAATAAAGAATATAATGTATACCCCCGTAAACCCCTGTTTTCTCTATATAAAGTGGGGTGTAAGGGGGTGTTCATTACATGGACTTGTTCACGTGATGGCACATTCTTTCGCCAGAAACTGACAACTGCCCTTCTTGGATCAGCGCAAGGAAGAGAATGACCGTTGAAAAGATTTCATGATCAATCTCCGCGAAAGAATGTTGCCGGCTAATGCACCTTGTATGTTTGACAATAAAACTATTATCTTTAAGTGAAAGCAGGTAAACTAAGTCCAGAGTAAAACAACGCCATATCGCATTACGATATCATATCCGTGTGATAATATTGTGGCTTTGATTGGTAGAGAATCAACATTTTTCAGGTGAAAATTTGTGATACTTTTTTTCCTCATTTCTGCACAAAACATAGATTGTGGCTGCTCGTTAGAACCACCTCACGAGGCGGTTCTTTTGTTTGTTTGTTTGTTTGTTTGTTTTGAAGTTTAACGTCCCCGTCGACACTGTATAGGTCATTTTGGAGACGTTGCTTCCAATTTTGTGGGACTTTTACCGACATTGACTTCTCAAGCCCTGTCGCCCAATGAAACCAAAATGGTTTATATGCATGGACGGTCCGACTCGCACCGCTTTGCCTGAGCAGGCTAAGATCCTCTAAGCGGTTTGCCAGTACTCATGTGTGGTCGGTTTCAGCTCTGCGCGGAAGCATCATGCAGCCCATCTATTTCTTCAAACCCCGATGGGCGGGGGCCGTAGACGGTTCTACTCTATGTTTTTGAGTGAGTGAGTGAGTGTGTTTCAGTTTTACGTCCCACCAACAGCTAAGTTCATACGGAGACGGGACCTCGGTTTAAAGACTCATCCGAAAGTCTGGAGAAGCCCTGGTTTATCAGGCGAGTAGCATAACCACTACACCACAGAGGCTTCTACTCTGTGTTTTTGAGCAATATAAAAAAGAGGATCTTACATGAGTGTTCATGTATTATTGAATTTATTAAACGAGTTGGGGAAAAGTGATAAAATGCGAGGCTTCGCCGACCATTTGATCCCTTTTCCTCAAAGAGTTTAATAAATTCAATAATACATGAGCACGAATGCAAGATTCTATTTATCATATGACATTTAAAACGCATTTTATTCACAACTGTTTCCGCCCCCGCCCATCGGGGCTTGAAGAAATAGATGGGCTGCATATAGCTTCCACGCAGAGCTGAAACCGTCCGCACACTGGTACTGGTAGACCGTTTAGAAGATCTAAGCCTGTCCAGGAACTGCGGTGCGAGGGGGACCGTCCATGCTTATAAACCCTATTGGTTTCATTGTGCGACAGGGCTTGAGATGTCATTTCATCTCAATGTCGGCTAAAAGTCCCATAAAATTGGAAGCAATGTCTCCAAAATGACCTATACTGTGTTGACGGGGACTTTAAACCTCAAATCAAACAAACAAAATTCACAATTATTGTTTACAAAAATGTCAATATTCCACCGTTAGTAAACGCGACGTCGTTAATGATGTTGTACATGTAAAGTTACGGGACGTATCTAGCTAATTTGCATATTTAATCCACTAGTGGATTATCGAATTTATTACATGGCGTTATTACACCCTCAGACGCGACGTCATATGATAAAGTAAAATAACGTATACCCCTGTAAACTCAACTTTTTCCTATATAAAATGGGGTTTACAGTAGTAATTATTTCACGGACTTTTTTACTTGCTGCTGTAACGTACGTTACTCTCGAGGAAATGTGTAAATATGTCTTCATTTACAGAGCTGTGTATTTGTCCTACCACGTTCGCAGGGGTGGTCCACTACGGTGTATTTTGTAGAAAGAGTGCAGTCCCAAGAGGAACACGATATGGTCCATTCAAGGGGAAGGTGGTTAATACCAGCGAAATAAAGTCTTTTGATGACAACAGTTATATGTGGGAAGTAGGTATCTATTTTACGGTGACACTCTTATTAATATATATTAGGTATCTTTGATGTGATAACATTCGCCACGCCCGTCGGGGCTTCATCAGAAAACACGCCAATACAGATATATGTACATTGTAAATTTTATCTCCGGAAAAAGGAAAATTTTAAGATGAAAAATTGTGATATTTTTCTTATTTCTGTTCAAAATATAGATTGTTCGTATACGTTAGATCATCGAGGCGGTTCTAACGTCTGCCCACAATCTATATTTGAGATCAGAAATAAGAAAAATAAGGTCTACCCCTGCAAACCTCAGATTTACTATGTAAAAGTGGGGTTCAGGGGGGTCAGAATTATACAGGCGTGTTTCCGTGATGTTGGAGAAATAGATTGGGCTGCATGGTGCCTCCACGACGAGCTAGAACCGAACTAACATGAGTACTGGTAAACCGCCGAGAAGATCTAAGCCTGCCCAGTGGTGCGCGTCGGACCGTCCCTGCATTTAAACTATATCGGTTTGTTTTGGCGAAAGGGCTCGAGATGTCTTTTCATCTCAAGGTCGGGTAAAGGTTCCACAAACGTTGGAAGTGACGTCTCTAAAATGGACTAAATAGCATTTACGGGAAGGTAAAACATCAACACAAACAACCAAAAACTTATGTGGCAATATTATACTGCATTTCATAGCAAGTGCAGCGTTTTATATGCTCTACAGATAGAGGATCTTAGACAAGTGGTCGTTTCATATGAAATTTATGAAACGAGCCTTCGGCGAGTTTTATAAATTTCATACTGATCACGAGTGTAAGACTCTGTTTATCATATGACGACTTTAAATCGGATTTATAACCAAAGAAGATCAAAAGAAAACATAGGGTTGTCACGGACGGCAGCATGACGTTACGCGCCAGTTTCTAGACCTGTGGTCATATGATTTTATCCACCAAATAGCAGCGACGTTATGTGGTAAAAAGAGGATCTTACACGAATGGTCATTTCATATGAAATTTATGAAACGAGCCATTCGCGAGTTTCATAAATTTCATTTAAATGATCACGATTGTAAGATTCTGTTTATCATATGACTACTTTAAGTTGGATTTTATCGCCTTTAAATTTGACATTTTTTTTTCACATAAATGCATGGTTGTTACTTAATCCCGCGAAAGTGTTATTACACGTGTGGTCATACGATCTTTTTTTTTTTCACGACGTTATCCACTGCTCAACGAAGTCATATGACAAAAAGCTTTATCATATTGCGTCACTGTTATTTTGTGGATAACGTCATGTTATAAAATGATATGACAACATTTTTAATAACACATACATGTAACGGCATGATGCCGTCTGTGATAACCCTCTTTTCCTAATGAAATGCTTCTGAACTTCTTTCAGCGATAACTGTCAAGTTATTTAAATGTTATGGGTTTAATTAGGGCCCCGCAAATGTTTGCGGGTGGCCTACAGTAATCACCCTGTCTGTCCGTCCACATTTTCATGTTTTTTTTTTCTTAATACCTTACAAACAGTCAAACGCATCAACCTCAAACTTTCAATACAAGGCCACAATATCAGCACACAATTTCATGGCAAGTTACGTAACTCTAGCTACAATACTCTCAGAGTTATGGCCCTTTGCAAAAACTTAAAAATGTCCACATTTTTTTCTTAATAACTTACAAACCGACAAACGGCATCAACTTCAGGTCACATTATCATTTCACAATTTCATGGCAAGCTACAATACTCTCAGAGCCATGGCCCTTTGAAAAATTTAAAATAGAAGTAGAGGCAATGATCAGGAATCGATACAATTAACCCACAGCTCCCATCAGAGACACCGAAGGGAAAGAAACACAAACATGAAGCAACAGACCCCAACGGAAACACCAACAGCGTAAAGCCAAAATGACATATACTTGCCCACAAAATGGCCAATAGGCCATCCAAAACAAAACAACAAAAGCGACACAAACACCCAAAAACAAACCATAAAAAAATAAACCCCATATTTTTCATGCTTTTCCTTAATAACTTACAAACCAACAAACGCATCAATTTCAACCTTTAAATATTAGGTCACAATATCATTACAAAATTTCGTGACACGTTACTTAACTCAAGCTACAATACTCTCAGAGTTATGGCCCTTTGAAAAACTTAAGCACGTCCAAATTTTTTATGTTTTCCTTAATAACTTACAAACCGTCAAACGCATCAACTTCAAACTTTAATTATAAGATCACAATATCATTACACAATTTCATGACAAGTTACTTAACTCAAGCTACAATACTGTCAGAGTTATGGCCATTTGAAAACAAATCCAACTCCACTGATAGCGCTGCGGGGCCCTAGTCAGTTTCACTGAGTTCTTGTTATTATTATTTTTTCAGGTATTTAAAGAGGGGAAGTTAAGCCATTTCATTGATGGAAGGGGCGTTACAGGAAATTGGATGTCTTATGTAAATTGTGCAAGACACAGCTCCGAACAGAACCTGACTGTCGTACAAGAGGGCACACAAATCTATTACGAGGTATTGCGCTGAACACCCTAATCACATGATAACATATCATGTTAACAAGTCTGTGTAATAAACACCCCTCTAAACCCCACTTTATACAGAGAAAACTGGGGTTTACAGGAGTATACACTATTTTTCTTATTTCTGCTCCAAGACATAGGTTGTGGGTACTCGTTACTGGATAACTACCTGAGGCGATTCTAACGGGCACCCACAATATATGTTTGGAGTATAAATAAGAAAAAATACAACACATTTCCATCGGAAAAATACTGGTTGAATGCGATATGCCACACGGACGTTATTCCAATTGGCAACGCACACGGTTCATAATGGGCTGGTATGGGACAGTTTATTGCACCATCCAGTTGGCATTAAAGCATTAAATTAGCCAGCTATTATCCATCATTCCTAAATCGACATTCCTTCTACTTTAAGAGGATGTGCTTTTCATAAGATTCCGTAGAAAAAAAGTTAGGTCATTTTCAGGGACAAACCGCATAATCCCGGCGACACAACACAATCTAATGTCGAACTGTGGCGCTTAAGCCTGTCAAACAGGTGTGGTATCCAAGCGAGCCCACTCCTCCAGGCATGAAGAAATAACAAAATCGGACAAATAATTGGCGTTATCGTTCTTGATCTTTATTTCTGGAAACGTTCACGAACATCAACCACGAACACACGACGTAGCTTTATTACCCTACTTTGCGATAGACGGGGGCAACAATGAAAGACCAATGCGCTATAAATAATATTAACCTATGTTTCAGACTCTACCTAGATTTATGGACAGCCTCGCGCCTGTTAGGACACCTGGGTTGTATAAGCCCAGGGGTTCAGGCCTTGGCACTATGAACTGTTCAGAAATCTAGGTGGAGACCACAACTTTGGTTACAAGTGTATATGCATTATGAGAATGTTTACTAGTACACCGGGTAATATGCGATTGCCTGTGGGTAATATGCTCTTGACTGCGTGCAATATGGGTACAGTAATTTTCTTGGTATATAATATTGTTCTTATGGTACAAACATTTACAAAGACCTAATTACTTGTTGGTTCTGTTTGAAATATGGATGGGAAATAACCAAGGTAAACATGAACATTTTGGTATGAACGACTCTGAGTATTTTGATGTGTCTGAGTCTGAAGTATCGCCATTCGGCAACATGTATATATATGCCGGCCCCTGTCCATTGAAGAAATAGATGGACTGCACGATGCTTCCACGCAGAGCTGCAACTGACCGCACACATGTACTGATAAACCGCTTATAGGATCTCAGCCTGCCCAGGCAAAACGGTGCTTATAAACCCTATTGGTTTCATTGGGAGACAGGGCTTGAGATGTCATTTCATCTCAATGTCGGGTAAAAGTCCCACACATTGGAAGCAAAGTCTCCAAGATGACCTATACAGCAGGTATGTCTTGTATGTGTGTGTGTGTGTGTGTGTGTGTGTGTGAATTCGGGTTTAACGTCGCTTTCAACAATTTTTCAGTCCTATCACGACGGTGTCTGGTTGCGACAGGGAGCTCAATGCTCACTTTTATGGTGCTGCCTCACTGAAGTATCATGTCCCAGACACATTACATGATTCCACACCCAGTCACATTATCCTGACACTTGGTCGACCAGTCCTAGCTCTGCTCCGTAAATCTGAGTGCCAAGCGAGGAGCAGCTAGTACCATTTTTAACGACTTTGGTATGGCGCGGCCCGGGATCGAACCCGTGACCTTCCGTTCCCCGGAGCGGTCACTCTACCAACTGAGCTATAGGGGCCGGTAGGTATGTCTTGTAACGAATACATATGATTTCTGTACAGACATGTTTTATCCAAAGGTTTTGATCAACAGGTATGTCGTGACATTACGGCGGGAATGGAAGTCTTAGTTTGGTATGGTGACAAATATTTACAGTTCATGGGAATTCCTGTAACGCTGAAGATCAGCGCAGAAGAAAACCAGATTATAAACAAACTAGATGATGGCGGTAGGTCCCACGTTACGCGAAAACCTTGTGTTGCCATTTGTGAACTATAGAGGCGCAGATCAGACTGCGCTGTCTGATCTGCGCCTTTATGTTCGCTGCTTGGATTGTACAATAATTCTTTTCTCCGCCCCTTGGGGCTAGGAGAAATAGATTGGGCTGCATGATGCTTCCACGCAGAGCTGAAACCAACCGCACATGAGTACTGGTAAACCGCTTAGACCGTGTAAGCATGTTTGTTTGTTTGTTTGATTTGAGGTTTAACGTCACCGTCAACACTGTATGGGTCATGTTGGAGACGTCGTTTCCAATTTTGTGGGACTTTTACCCGACATTGAGATGAAATGACATCTCGAACCCTGTCGCCCAATGAAACCAACAATTGTTTATAAGCATGGATGGGTCGTCGACTAGCACCACTTTGCCTGGGCAGGCTTAGATCCTCTAAGTTGTTTACCAGTACTCATGTGCGGTCGGTTTCAGCTCTGCGTGGAAGCATCAAACAGACCATCTATTTCTTCAAGCCCCGATAGACGGGGGCAACGCGGTAGGTTTGGTTAACCAGACAATTATTAACCACGTCATGAGAAACCATCTTTTGCCATTTGCGAACTATAATGGCACAGATCAGACTGCGCAGCACCTTTATGTCGGATAGTACAATACCACTACTCCCAGCCCCTTGGGACTTGGAGAAATAAATTGGGCTGTATGATGCTTCCAAGCAGAGCTGAAACCAACCACACATGGGTACTGGTAAACCGTTTAGAGGATGTAAGCCTGCCCAGACAAAGTGTGCGAGTCGGACCGTCCTTACATATAAACTCTTTTGGTTTGTTTCGGTGGGAGCCTTTGGTTGTCATTTCATCTCAATGTCAGGTAAAAGTCCCACAAAATTGGAAGCAACGTCTCCAAAATGACCTAAATAGTGTTGACGGGGACGTACGACATCAATTCAAACAAACAAACTTTCTATATGTATGGCATTTAAGACTCTTGCTGGTCTTTTTAGCTGAGCAGGCTGGGTTGAGTTGTACCTGGTCGCATACCACGATTTTACGGGATTTTCGTGGCACACTAAAAGGAACACTGCGTTTACTAACTTCGGTACGGTGATATCACTATACTTTTCAACATAACGCTTTTAATCATTACAATTTCAAGCGTATTTTAAATCGCATTTTTAAATCTCCCTTCCTCTGCCGGTGGATGATTCGTTCGTCCCCGAGGGTATCATCAGCTCAATATCAGTTCCTTAGTGCTGAGGTTGATACTGCGGCGTTGACGTCAGTACTCAAGAACTGATTTAAATAACTATATTATATCTTTAATTTTTGCAGTATAAATTTCTAATTTTTTCTAAAACTAAGACTGACTTGTCAGGTGGGACATGTATCTCAGCGGATTTGGTTGCCACTTTTTGTAATATTATAAATTTTGAGAGTCTCGCTACTTCGGGCATCTCCTTCCTGATGCCCGGGACTTCCGTGGAGTGTGGGCCATGTTTGCTGATGTTGGCTCGGTGGGGGACGCCTATAAGTTCCCTGGTAGGCGTCTCTTGCCTGATACCTCCAGCTGACCTGTCTCATGAGCTACGTCGGTCGGTGTGTGCTCGGAGTGGGGTGTGCTGTGTTTGTCGGGTCTTGTCCATCATCCGTTTCGGTTTCAAAACTTTGGGGTTTAGACACACTGATGAATATTAAATATCAGAAAGGCCTCTCTGTCACTAAATTTGGCATAGTTACTCATTAATTTCATTCGGATATATTTGAATCAGCGAAGATCAATGCTTTCTCTGAAAAAATTCTTCCCTTCAAGATTAGACCCCACTGGTGGGTAAGGGAGCTGTCTCTTTATCATACCGTTGTGGGTTGAGCTTCGCTCGAGTCACATATGAGACGATGGGTGTTGCAGCGGAAGATCAGTCGGTTTCCTCTCCGGCTACACCGTTTTCGCCCATCTCTGATTAACCATCGACACGAATTAAGTGGGCCCCGTCAAGCGATTTTGGTACTTATCGCCTATGCGAGCAGCGACGGTTCAGGCGAGCCTGCGCATCCACGCAGTCTCGCCAGAACCTTCGCTGCTCGCTCATACAAGCAGTGAATCAAGTGGAACCTTCAGACAGAAAGCCATATTCCTTGCCCCTCTGAATGGCTGGGCATGCGCAGTTAAACTTTGTCATGACGGAATGCTCGAAGACAAAAATTCGCTTGGCGGGGCTCAAGTAAAATAACCTTGAAAGGGCCGTAAAACCACCTACCTCCTAAAAAGAAGAGTATTTCCTTATCGATAATGTTTTCTTATTTTAACAGGATTTGACTTTTCATGCAAATTGTTTCCATTGTCTCCTATGGAGACAATTTGCATGAGATGTCTAATCCTGTTTTCTGGGGAAAATAAGATAACTATAAACAATGTCATCTGCTAAATTAGCGCAGAGAGTGGAAAAGATTAAAGCAATCTCAACAATGCAATAAAATGGCTTCTTGGTATTATCAAGTATATTATCTGTTATCTAATGACAATCGTTTCAGCCAGCATCGGTACTAAAATTCATGACAATGCTAATGGAACCACGAATGAGTCCCGAATGGTTATTGTGTTTCAAATTAGAGCAGGGTTACGACTATCGTTTCTGATTAAGATAGAATCATTTATGCCGTGCGGTGTAACCGGAGTTTCATATTGATGTTTACACTAAACGGAGGCTCGCCCACGAGCGCACTTTTCATTTGATTTTTTATGAAACTCACCAAACCTCTCCGAGTTTAGCAAATCGTATGAAGTGACCTTGAATGAGCAGGAGATTCAATTACCAATATGATCAACAATACTTTTTCACGTATACACACCATTTCATGACGAAGCATTTTGGGACGATTGTTTTGTCAATCGACCCACATTTATTAAGCATATTAGCTCTGCAGTGCTAAAGTACACGTGACTATCACTGACTTGTCGGGAAATCCAGGTAACGGTTATTTATAGAAAATAGCCGCTGTGAGATCAGAGTGTTGCGTAAGCGGGTTATTTATAGAATCTGGACTGGAATCATGTATTGGGCTTTGCAAACTGTGTAGACCTAGATCAGACGCCGCAGAATGCGGCGTCTGATCAGGGTCTACACTGTTTGCTTAAAACTGGAATTTCAGAATTTCCAGCCTACACTCAGAGACAATCGACCCACCAGTGCTGTCAGTGCTTTGAGATTTCCTTTTGGGGTGACCCTTTTGATTAAAGAGCCAAAATATTATTTTTGCAAAGTTTATTTCCCGAAAATGTTGTTTTATCTCTAGGTGGTGAAGGGTTCCAGTGTGAGCGATGTGGAAAAGTGTTCGCCTACAAATATTATAAAGATAAACATTTGAAGTATACTAGATGTGTGGACCAAGGAGATAGGAAATTCCCGTGTCATCTCTGTACAAGGTAAAGTCTTCTTATTGACTTAAGCCCCAATCTCACTATCAAGCATTGAGGGCTAGGGTTTACTTCGTTTCCCAGCCATACATTTGATACCTAGCAATACCTACCAAATCCATCTGAAGTTATACGGGCCTCCGTGGCCTTGTGGTTAAAAGCGCTGACTCTTGATCATTCGGTCTTTCACCGCTGTGGTTCGAGCCTCGCTCGGGTCACATGTGAGACGCCAAGTTCTGCAACGGAAGGTCAGGTGGTTTTTCTCCGGGTACTCCGGTTTTCGCCCACCTCTGATAAACGATCGGCTCGATATGAGTGTAATAATCTTGAAAGGGCCGTAAAACCAAAACAAAAAAAAAAAAAGGTAAAAAAAGAAAAGAAAAAGAAACCAACCGAAATATGATAGAAGGTAGAATAAAACGTAGCAATGGGAAACCGTTGGTAATGCGTAGTAATACGTAGAGGAGGTGTATTGCTTATTACGTTTTATACGTATTGAAAGCGTTTCGTCTAAGTTTCAGTACGTTTTACTATTACTCAAAGAGGCGGTTCTAACGAGCAATCACAGCCTATGTATGCAGTATAAATTATAAAAAATATCACGGATTTTCATCATAAAAGTAGCCATTTTGGAGATGATGTAGCACGGGTGTGTTATCATAATGATATAGGTAACGACTAATGCAGTAATAAAGAGGGTCTTCTGTATATGGGCAACAAAAATAAAATAAATATGAAAAATATTCTGTTGAAAAATGCCATTTTAAGTTTGTTTGTTTGATTTGAGGTTTAAAGTCCCCGTCAACACTGTAAAGGTAATTTTGGAGACGTTGCTTCCAGTTTTGTAGGACTTTTACCCGACATTGAGATGAAATGCCATGCAAGCCCTGCTGCCCAATGAAACTAATAGGGATTATAAGCATGGACTCGCATCGCTTTGCCTGGGCAGGCTTAGATCCTCTAAACTGTTTACCAGTACTCGTGTGCGGGTCGGTTTCAGCTCTGCGTGGAAGCATCATGCAGCCCGTATATTTCTTCAAGCCCCGATGGGCGGGGGTCGTTATTAAAGGTGCTGAAAGAATGACGGGTATTATCCAATACAGGCTGTGTTTACCTGTTGGTGAGACATTTTGTTTTACCAGAAAAAGGTGGTTGGTGGTTTCCCAACAGACACTCAATGATGATTCAACGTTGAAACCTTCGTTCAACATTGGATCAACATTGACAATAGTTCTACATGATTGTATCTTGATCTGGTTCTTTTTCAGGTCGTTTGAGAAGAGGGACCGTTTGCGCATACACATTCTTCACGTACACGAAAAACACAGGCCACATAAGTGCGGGGTGTGCGGCAAGAGTTTCAGCCAGTCTTCAAGTCTTAATAAACACATGCGTGTAAGTTTTCAATCTTTTATAAATAGGTTATCCCGTGGCAACAGAAGTGAACACATATTTCTAGACAAGACTAGATAGTTTCGGCCAATTAGGCCTCATCTGTGTTAATTAACAAACGTTTTTTAATGAACATAGCGTGTTAGTCTACAAGTCTTAATGATTAAATGCATGCTATCACAGCAAGTCCTAGCAAACACATGCGTGTAAAATAGAAGTGAAGACAATGATCAGGAATCGATACAATTAACCAACAACTCCCATCAGAGACACCAAAGAGAAAGAGCACAAACATGAAACAACAGACACTATTGGAAACATCCCACAAAATGGTACAAAATGTGTGCCTGCAAATCTAAGTGAACACAAACGTCTATGTCTGTGTGCAAGTTTTAAAAAACAAATTCGTGAAAACCTGCAAGTAGTAGTATGTCTTAATAAACACTTGCGTGGTAGTATGCAAGTCTCAATAAATATGCAAGGGCGGCCCGACTCGCAACATCTTGCCTGGGCTTAGACCTTCTAAACGGTTTACAAATACAGGCAAATACAGGAAAACACCAGCTATGCTATTGCCAACATACGTTCACTTGTAGGTACAGTAATTGCGCTTAATAGCGGAATTCTGCTGTATTTTGGTTAAGAACCAGTGCTTCAGCTGAAGTGCACGACCCGCCGGATGCTTTTAGCTTTATGAGTGTTACCATATATGGGTATGGCGGCCATTTTGGTCATGTGACCTAGACATAAAACGGTTCCCCCAATAAATGCGCCTTATCGTAAGGAGCAAAAATATATCTTATACTTTAGTACTGTATTCTGAATCGTTTGCAGGATAAAATCCAACACAAAAGCATATGTGTCAAAGTTTGACATAGGCACAAAGAAGGTCAAGGTCAAACCAGGGTCACCATTTTAGCAATTTATGATGGGCCTACGTTCCAGATGCTATTTATCAAGTTTCGTTGAAATCTGCACAGTGGTTCTGGAGAAGACTATTTTTGAAGGGTTTTTACCAAATATTGCTTGGCGGCCATTTTGGTCATGTGACCTGGACCCCATGAGGAAATTTTGGTTTCCCCCATCCCGTAGAGGCTCCATATGAAATTTGACTTCAATCGGCCCAACGATTTCCGAGGAGAAGCAGTTCGAAAATTTTCACATTTTTCGCCTCGGCGAGGCTGTACTAAATGAAATGTAATATTTCGCAAGTTCATTGATAAGATCTCATTGATATTTATCAGTATGCCAAAATTGTTTAAATATTCCAAGCGGTTAAGTCACTATCACCAATTTTCACAAACGGGTTACGGACGGACAGATAGACAGACCATATATGGCTTGGCGGCCATTTTGGTCATGTGTCCTGGACCCCATGAGCAATTTTTGGTTTCCCCCATCCCATAGAGGCTCCATATGCAATTTGATTTCAATCGGCCCAACGGTTTCCGAGGAGAAGCAGTTCGAAAAAAAAATTCACATATTTCGCCTCGGCGAAGCTATACTAAATGGAATGTAATATTTCATATTTCGCAAGTTCATTGGTTAGATCTCATTGATATCTATCAGTATGACAAAAATTGTTTAAATATTCCAAGCGGTTCAGTCACTATCACCAATTTTCACAAACGGGTTACGGACGGACAGACAGACAAACCATATATGGCTTGGCGGCCATTTTGGTCATGTGACCTTGACCCCATGAGCAAAGTTTGGTTTCCCCCATCCCATAGAGGCTCCATATGAAATTTGACTTCAATCGGTCCAACGGTTTCCGAGGAGAAGCAGTTCAAAAATGTTCGAAAATTTTCACATTTTTCGCCTCGGCGAGGCTATACTAAATGGAATGTAATATTTCGTAAGTTCATTGGTTAGATCTCATTGATATCTATCAGTATGCCAAAAATTGTTTAAATATTCCAAGCGGTTAAGTCACTACCACCAATTTTCACAAACGGGTTACGGACGGACCCAAAGAAGGTCAAGGTCAACCCAGGGTCACCATTTTAGCAATTTATGATAGGCCTACATCCCAGATGCTATTTATCAAGTTTCGTGGAAATCTGCCCAGTGGTTCTGGAGAAGACTATTTTTGAAGGGTTTTTACCATATATGGCTTGGCGGCCATTTTGGTCATGTGACCTGGACCCCATGAGCAAATTTTGGTTTCCCTATCCCATAGAGGCTCCATATGAAATTGGACTTCAATCGGCCCAACGGTTTCCGAGGAGAAGCAGTTCGAAAATTTTCACATTTTTCGCCTCGGCGAGGCTATACTAAATGGAATGTAATATTTCGCAAGTTCATTGGTTAGATCTCATTGATATCTATCAGTATGCCAAAAATTGTTTAAATATTCCAAGCGGTTAAGTCACTATCACCAATTTTCACTTACGGGTTATGGACGGACAGACAAACCATATATGGCTTGGCGGCCATTTTGGTCATGTGACCTTGACCCCATGAACAAATTTTGGTTTCCCCCATCCCATAGAGGCTCCATATGAAATTTGACTTCAATCGGCCCAACGGTTTCCGAGGAGAAGCAATTCAAAAATGTTCGAAAATTTTCACATTTTTCGCCTCGGCGAGGCTATACTAAATGGAATGTAATATTTCGTAAGTTCATTGGTTAGATCTCATTGATATCTATCAGTATGCCAAAAATTGTTTAAATATTCCAAGCGGTTAAGTCACTATCACAAATTTTCACAAACGGGTTACGGACGGACAGACAGAATGACAGACTGACAGAATGACAGACTGACAGAATGACAGACTGACAGAATGACAGAATGACACGGTGATTTTAGGGCACTCTTAGAAAAAACCGACTTCAGTCGGTTGCTTTTTCTGCGGGTCGTGCAATATACCTCAGATAACACTTTCAGACGGCCAACCACAAAGAGGATCACTGGCAAACAGCGCAGGCTCAGATCAGGACTGCAGAAAACCAGTTCTATAGCCATTACTTAACATAGATTTGATACAGTAACATAAAAAACTCCTATATGTTTTTTTCTTCATTTCAGGTACATTCTGGAGAGAGACCATATAAGTGTGTTTACTGCAACAAATCTTTTACAGCCTCCAGCATACTCAGGACACACATCAGACAGCATTCAGGGGAGAGGCCTTTTAAGGTAAAAGGGAACCTGCCACAGTGAGATCAGGCTCTGTGCTCATAAAACTTTTATATGCTCAATCCAGCTGAGCATGAAAATCATCATACTCATAGATATTCAAATACATGTACCGCTAATTGTTGGCATTTTAATATTTATGAGCACGGAAAGGGTTATGTCCGGCTGAGCATGAGAAAAAGCCTTATATACTAGTATTTTTAAAATTACGAAAACACGCCAAGATTTTATCGTCTAAAAAAAGGGTTCTTTTAAGATGACAAATTGTGATATTTTTCTTATTTCTGCTCAAAATATATATTATGGGTACAAATTAGGACCGCTTCGAACGAGCGCCCACAATACATATTTTAGAGCAGAAATAAAAAAATAAGGTTTTACCTGAAAATCCCAGTTTTACTATACGAGGGTAGGCTGAAAAGTTCTGAGCCTGACCAAGATCCAATGGTTTGTCCATGCTGAAAGTGCCTCATTTTTCAACATAGTCTCCCTTCATGTCCACACACTTCCTCCAGCGATGCTTGAGTCTTTGGATCCCGGTGGTATAAAAGGTCTCATCTTGGTCCTTGAAAAACTTCTCCACAGCAGCTATCACCTCCTCGTCTGACCGATAATGCTGCCCAGCCAAGTGCTTTTTCATGTTTGGAAACAGGAAATAATCTGATGGAGCTAGATTAGGTGAATACGGAGGGTGATCGACAAGTGTGAAGCCACAGTCATGCACAGCACCGACAACCGATTTATGAGCAGGCGCATTGTCCTGATGGAACATTTGTCCATTTGTCAATTTTCCGGGTCGTTTAGCCTTAATTGCTTTTCGCAATTGTTTTAACAGATCTGCATAATACTCCCCATTAATTGTTCTGCCCTTTTGAAGGTAATCTATGAATATTATACCCTTGGCATCCCAGAACACTGATGCCATCCCCTTCCCTGCAGAGGAGACTACCTTTGCCTTCTTTGGAGGGGTTGAGCCAGGGTGCTTCCATTGCATGGATTGTCTTTTGGTCTCTGGCTCAAAGTGATGAACCCAACACTCATCCTGAGTGACAAAACGGTCAAGAAAACCACCTTGGTCTGCTTCAAAAATAGCCAAGGTAGTAGTAAAACAAAGATCAGGAATCGATACAATTAACTTACTCCATCCATCAAAGAAACCAAAGGGAAAGAAACACAAACATGAAGCGACCAGACCATAATGGAAACCTAAACAAAGGATGGCCATAAGGACAGTTACTTTCCCACAAAATGGCTAAATGGCCATCCAAAATAAAAAGACACAAGTGATACACACAGTGAGTAGTAACAAACAATAACATAAATAAACCGTCACAGAAGAACCGCCTTGGAACGGTCAGTGGAAAGAATTCCACTGGGGGGCTTAAATCGATTTTACGTGGCCGCAATCCTCGCCCTTACTTCCGTTGCAATTTAGACAAATAATTTGTTCAGTCCGCATGAAGGCCTCCTAACTCATCAGTGTAACATCTCCGTGAACACAAATGATCAAAGAACCACAGAGGTGAGACAACGGTGAGGACTCGACAGCAAAAAACCACTGAAATGCTGGAGCAAAAGAAAACCAACAATTAGACTCCGATGGGCCCGACCAGAGACAGAGCATCAGGCATCAACCAACATTACCTTGAATTAGATCTCTGTTATTCTCAATAAGCCTTTACGTTGGAACCGTCATAGAATCTGAGGCCTGACCCACCGGCGTGCAATTAAAAAGGGAAGCAAAGTTGCCAACCGTGATTGGGTTCACTACCATGCATGCAGTCTGTCGTATAACATCCATGTTGTACCCAATCTTTTTATATCGAATAATGATTTTACGAAATCGGGTGCTGAAGTCATTGCGGTTATATATTTTTCTGAATTTATATACTAAGTCACTATAAAATTCGGGTTCCGATAGACCTTGTTGCAGAAGAGATTTAAGTCCAATATTGAATTTTGAAATTAAATCAGAATGGCGTCTATAAAAGTTTGAAAATGCTTTGCGTAGTTTATGGTACCGATAACCCTGATTAAGAAGTTTAGCCGTTAATAATTTATTACGAGTTATTTATTGGCTTGTGACAGGTTCAGTCTGGTCAACTTTTGGTCAGGCGTCAAAAGCCGTGGCACCCATCTGGCGGAAACCTTCGACATTCCTAATTCACTGTGTAGAATGTTCTCTACTCGTTCACGGGAGATGCCAACAGTGTTAGCTAACTCTGATTCACAGTTAAATGCCTGTCATCCATCACGGCCCTGTGCACTTGGCTGATGGTTTCCTCAGTTTTTGCCGTTGTGGGTCGTCTACACCGGTCATCATCTTCAAGGCTGTCTTTCCCCATCTTAAAATTTACTGGCCACCTTTTCACGGTTGCATACGAAGGAACATCATCCCCTAATGTAGCAACCATATCGGCATGAATGTCCTTAGGAGCTAACCCCTTTTTATGGCGGTACCTGATGACACCACGATGCCAGATTTTGTCCATTTTCTCAGAAATGTGCTAGTATCAGTTTTCAAAGTCTAGAATTTCTACGTTATTACAGGTAAACTTGAACTCATTTGAGTCAAATCAAGTAATATAGGTTTATATTTAATGAATACAAAATTTCATGGCTCTTCGATGCCTGTTTCTTGGTCAGGCTCAGAACTTTTCAACCTACCCTCGTATAAAAATGATTTAGGCGTATTTTCGTGATGAGCGCTCAAGTGAATTGACCATGAAAACATTTTATACCCTCGGTATAACGAAAATGGCTGTGTCTGTGGCATACAGGGAGACAACTCAGTGATAGCCCAAGGACGCTTTTCCAAAATTTCCCGGTTGATTCCGTTCGGCACCTATAAAGGAAAAAGTTTGGTATGGCGCTATTATAATATTGTAGTTTAACTTCTGTAAGAAATACAAACCCTCGTTATGCTCACCACGTAAGAACATAGATTTGAATCTTTCACTTGGTAAGAAAAGATACGAGGGCTGATTGATATGTTGTGAGCCTCATATTGAATGATTTGAATGTTGTCGGATATTATTGTATTATTTTTCGATATAATCCCCTTCAGTATCTATACACATTTGCCCGCGGTGTTTAAGGGCCTCAATGGCACTTTTTTAGAACTCCTTTTCTTGGCTGTTCAGAAAGTCATCCACCGCATATATGACGCCATCACATATATGACGCCATCATCGGACTGAAAGTGGGTGCCTGAAATAGCCGTTTTCAGTTTGGGAAATAAATGTAAGTCTGATAGAGCGAAATCAGGTAAATAAGGCGGATACTCAATCAATTTAAAGCCACAGTCGTGGATGGCTGCCATAGCATTAACATACTTGTGAACAGGAGCATTGCCCTAATGGAACAACACACCTTTATTGAGCTTTCCGCGGCGCTTAAATTTAATATTTTCCTGTAGCTGCCTCAGAAGTGAAGCATAGTATGTGTCATTGACTGTTTTCCATTTTGGACATAATCTATCAGCAGAATACCATCTGCATCCCAGAAAACCGAGGCCATAACCTTCCCATCTGATGGAACAGTCTTTGCCTTCTTTGGCGGGGGTGAGCCAGGTCGATTGTTGGGGGTAAAATTATGGACCCATGTTTCAAACATAGTGACAAATCTCTGAAGAAAGTTTGCATGATCTTCCTCAAAAAGGTTAAGATTAGCATGCGATAATGTGCACCTGGCGTGCTTCTGATCAACTGTCAGAAGCCTTGGTACCCATCGGAGCTAAGGCTTTCTCATTGCTAGATCCTCTCTCTCTTTCCTGTGAAATTCCAACTCTACTGACTATATATCTTTCTGTGACTCGTCTGTCAGTCATAATAATATCATGGACTTTATTGACCATTTATGGGGTTGCAACATTGACAGGCCTTCCAGCTCAAGGCTCTGTCTGCTGCGCTTAAATTCCGCCACCCACCTTTTCACTGTAGCATATGAAGGGGCATCTTTACCTAGTGTTGCTACCATACCATTATGGATATTCTTAGGTGTTAAACCGTTTTTATGCAAATATTGGATCACTGCTGTTTCACCGATTTTGTCCATTTTGCAAAAGCTGCTTCAGAGTGCTACCTCGTCGAAATAAAGTGACCAAATGAGACCATTCCGTAGGAACACGGCCCTATATAGTCAGAAAATATTATGACTTAACAAGAATATCCATGCGTACCTCCTTCTATTCGAGGCTCGCAACATATCAATCTGTCCTCGTAACATACATGCAGTCCTTTTAAGACGTTTGAATTATCCGCTCTTTTGGGAATATTTTATTAAAAGTATCATATTCTTCAATTGCAGTGCAAGTTTTGCGGAAAAGCTTTTGCCTCCCACGCTGCTCATGACAGTCACGTGAGACGTACGCATGCGCGAGAAAAGCCGAACACGTGCAAGGAGTGTGGCAAGGAATTCAGTCATATCTTAGATATGAAATTACATATGAGAAATCACGAAGGTAAGGAAAACGAAATTTCCGACCTTTTCTTCCATCACGCCACGAAATGCGTGAAATAAAATTCCCTGCAATGGAAAAGTGTGGGTAAAATTAACAGGATATACATTATTTCCTTATTTCTTCTCCAAATATAGATTGTGGATACTTGTTGGAACCGCCTCAGCGTGCTTTACGATAACACACCCGTTTGATAGGCCTATTATAAGAATCTTACATGTGTGTGAGGTCCACCCCTCACACCCATGTAGGATTCTTTTTCTTGCATACCTTCCATTTCTGAGCGTGGAATTTTAATACTGCCACTTTGGTTGCCGATATGTTTAGTGACTGACCGCACACGAGTACTGGTAAACCGCTTAGATAATCTAAGCCTGCCCAGAAGCAGTGCGAGTCTGACCATCCATGCTTATAAACCCTATTGGTTTGATTTGGCGACAGGGATTGAGATGTCATTTCGTCTCAATGTCGGGTAAAAGTCCCACAAAATTGGAAGCAACGTCTCCAAAATGACCTATACAATGTTGACGGGGACGTTAAACCTCAAATCAAACAAGCAAACAGCGGCGCATATGAGGTCGAATGCAACCAGTGCATGTCGAACACGTGAGAATCTTTTTTTTTATCGTCCCTGGGTAAGAACTTCAGGGTTAGAACAGAATTTCTATCCCAAGCTAAAACTATAGGTTTCTTTATCTGGTGTGCAAGAAAGTGCATTCTTTCACATCTCCAAAATGAATCTTTTTCGATGAAAATATGTGATATCTTTCATATTTATTATCCATACAGAGGTTGTGGATGCTCATTAGAATCACCCCTTTTAGCTAGAATCGCCGTTCTAGCTAGTACCCACAACTTATGTTTTGGAGGAAAAAATAATAAAAATAATATGTACATATACCCCTGTAAACCCCAGTTTTCGCAATATAAAGCGGGGTTTAGAGGGGTGTTTATTACACGGGCTTGTTAACATGATGGATGTTCCAGCGAGCACATTCCATCTAAGTTTGTAGTACATGTAGAAACAAGAACTATTTTTCGTCCGAACTGACAGTGTTGAAGCTATGAACAAATCCACTACGTCACATACAGTTTGTGGCGTTTCTTGGATAACATTTTCTGACCATTTTTGAATGTCATGAATACGCTTGTATACCTCGCTAATTATAGAGGAAAGTTACCAGCCAGTAAAGAATGACAGGCCAACGTCGGGTCGACAGCGATACGACGTGGCAACGTCGTATCGCTGTCGGCCCGACGTTGGCTCGCTGTTGCATGCTAGCTGGGTTGGGGGGTACAAAGGTTGACATTTTTTATTTCTGTTGTGGGTACTCATTAGGACCATCTCATAGCCTCATCGAACACCCATATTTTATTTTTGATGAATAAATAATAAAACTGTGACAACGTCTCGTCCTAACGATTGCTTTCCTTAAATACATACCTGTTACCCTTTATAATTGTACCTCTTACGAACGTAAACCTTAAATTTCTACCTGATTATTGCCTCCATTTCTATTTTTATAAGTTCTTGTAACTAACACCCCTGTACCGCCCGCTTTATATAGACAAAAGTGGGGCTTACAGGGATCTACATAATTTTCTTAATTATTGCACAAAAACACAGGTGGTTGATAGTCCTTTCTCTGTTTGGGCTGGAAATAAGAAATTATCAACAGTTTTCATCGGAAAATTGCAATTTCTGGAATTAAGAAAAAAAGCCATTTTAGAACACGTATGTATTATAACAATGTTTGTTTTATTTTGCAGGTTTACAGCTCGGCCACTTTGTTACACACTGAAAAAATGTTGTTCTGTTAATTTTCTCAAATGCTGGACAGGGTGAAGAAGCAGGGATATAAAGACAGTATCAGTGATATTCTTGCGAACACTTCATAAAGTGAACCTTCATTAATTGTCTTGCCTGTAAAACTGGCTTGCTTGTGATAGAAATTGAAATTTTTATTCCTAATTCAAACGTAGATTCCGTGTGCTCGATAGAACCGCCACACAAACAACAAGTTATGTAAATGCGAATCCATCACGAAACGCACCTTTATAATTTTGACCCACTTAAACCCCACTTTCATATGAGCCCCGCCAAGCGAATTTGTGTCTTCGAGCATTCCGTCATGACAAATTTAAACTGCGCATGCCCAGCCATTCAGATGGGCCAGGGATATGACTTTCTGTCTGAAGGTTCCTCTTGATTCACTGCTTGTATGAGCGAGCAGCGAAGGTTCTGGCGAGACTGCGCGGATGCGCAGGCTCGCCTGAACCTTCGCTACTCGCATGGGCGATAAGAACCAAAATCGCTTGTCGGGGCCCATATAGTAAAACTGGGCTTTACAGGGGGTGTACATTATTTTTCCATAGATTGTGGGTACTCGTTAGAACCGCCTCGCAGAGGCTGTTCTACGGCGAGGCGGTTCTAACATGTATCCACAATTTATGTTTTGAGCAGAAATATGAAAATATGAGAATATTTATCTGAGAATTTTCATTTTTTTTGTGGTCAGATTTTCATAATATTGGACAAGGCGTGTTTTTGTAATGCAACGCCCATACACGTTCTGACAGGGCGGAGCTATTCAGTTGTCAAATTCGCCGAGTCCACGAGAAAATTCGACGGGGTGCCTTTTTGCACACAGACCTGTTACAGTTGAATGCACACACTCGAGTGACTTGGTTTGCCTTTCCAAAGGCAGGTAGAAACGATAGCCCAACCCTGTCAATCTTATCCGTGACTGCCATACCCGTTTATGAGTGGGGCCAAATAGTGTCCACCCAGAGTGCCCCTCCCCGTAGATTTTTCTTGGTAATTTTTATAATAAATAAAATCGTCCTACAACTTGTACATCTTGTTTATTTTTTATGATTCACTTGCTGTTTTGTAGCCGAAGCAGAATGAAAAGATTATTCTTGATCATTCACGAATAAAAAACACAGTCATCACTTATATGAGCCCCGCCAAGCGAATTTGTGTCTTCGAGCATTCCGCTGTAGCGTGAGATTATTGATCCCGTGAGATTCTTCAGTCGCACCGGAAGCGGCTGAAATCCCTCACGGAGGGGTGTGAGATAATTCAGCCGTGAGAAGTGTAATACGATAACTCTATAAAAGACTGGGGTATCGAAACTCTCTCAGTATATTATATGATAAAATATGCTGGCACATCAATTAAACTTTAATTTTTATGCTGCAGAAACCTATCTAAGGAAATTAGAAGCTGTGTTACTAGTGATTTTATAATATTATAATATTTATTTATTTATTTATTTATTTATTTATTTATTTATTTATTTATTTATATGTAGATGACTCGCACCGCTTTTCCTGGTCAGGTTTAGATCCTGTAAGCGGTTTACCAGTACTCGTGTGCGGTCGGTTTCAGCTCTGCGTTGAAGCATCTTGCAGCCCATCTATTTCAAGCCCTGATGGACGGGGACAAGCTGACTTCTTACTTCTAACTTCTGCTTCGACGTTGTTTAGGTAGGTGAGTAAGTAGGTAGGTGCTTTGTGGCTAGATAGGTAGGTAGATGGGTGGCTGGGTAGGTAGGTAAGTTTGAGTTGAGGTTTAACGTCCCCGTCAATACTATATAGGTCATTTGGAGACGATGTTCAAATTTCGTTGGGACCCGACTTTGAGATAAAAAGGCATCTCAAGACCTGCCACCCAATGAAACGATATGGAGCGTGAAAGCCCAGTGGTTAGTGCACTTGCCTCTGATGCTAGAGGTCCTGGGTTCGATCCCCGGCAGCGGCGATAAAATTTCGGTGTCTGAACACGCTCCATTGGCATCATTTGCAGGGTTGAATGTCATAAAGTGCACCGTCCTTCGGATCGGCATGTTAACTGGAGGCACCCCTGTGCAGGGGGAACAATCCCCTGTGCAGGTTAAAGATCCCTACCGTAATTACATGATTACTGTGTAGGCTTTCATCCTGCAAACATGGAGTGAATGTAATGTACACCTGCGGAAATGGCCAAATATGACCGAAGCAGTATCAGTAGAAAGAAAGAAGGAAAGAAAGAAACTAATAGGGTTTATATGCATCAAGGGTCCGACTCGCATCACTTCGGGCGGGGGCTTAAGTCGTTTGCCAGTACTCATGTGCGGTCGGGCATCATGCAGCCCATCAGAGATTTGTCTTGGTAGGTATGTCTTGGTGGGTAGGTAGGTAGGTAGGTAGGTTTGATTTGAGGTTTAACGTCCCCGTCAATACTTTATAGGTCATTTGGAGACGACACTTCCAATTTCGTGGGACCCGACTTTGAGATGTAAAGACATCTCAAAACATGCCGCCCAATGAAACCAATTGGGTTTTTATGCACGGACGGTTCTACTCACATCACTTTGCCTGGGCAGGCTTATGCTTTGTTTGTTTGATTTGAGGTTTAACGTCCCCGTCAACACTGTAAAGGTCATTTTGGAGACGTTGCATGCTTCCAATTTTGTGTGTCTTTTACCCGACATTGAGATGGAATGACATCTAAAGCCCTGTCGCCCAATGAAACCAATAGGGTTTATTAGCATGGACGGTCAGCCTCGCACCACGGTTCCTGGATATCCTTAATTCGAATTATGGATATCCATTATTCTGCTGATTTATGGAGGATATCCATAAATCGAATTATGGATATCCATAATTCTCCTCTTCAAATAAACCTAATTATCAATGACTGCTCCCTTTGGAAAAAAAAAATCGACTATTCCCGTCAGGTTTCCGATTTAGGTGTGTAATAAAAGCCGGGATGGAGATGGAAGTAATGTAGGGTAAGCTTAGTGGTAGCCTATGGTTTGGGAGAGATATGTTTTGTTTGATTTGAGGTTTCGGCCCCCGCCCATCGGGGCTTGAAGAAATAGATGGGCTGAATGATGTTTCCACGCAGAGCTGAAATCCGACCGCACACGAGTACTGGTATCTCGCTTAGAGGATCGAAGCCTGTCCAGGTAAAGCGGTGCGAGTCGGACCGTCCATGCTTATAAACCCTATTGGTTTCATTGGGCGACAGGGCTTGAGGTGTCATTTCATCTCAATGTCGGGTAAAAGTCCCACAAAATTGAAAAGCAACGTCTCCAAAATGACCTATACAGTGTTGACGGGAACGTTAAACCCCAAATCAATCAAAAATCAATCAATGATTTGAGGTTTAACGTCCCCCTTCAAAACTATTTAGGTCATTTTGGAGACGTTGCTTCCAATTATGTTGGGCATTAAGCCTTCATTGAGATGAAATGGCATCTCAATACCGCCGGCCTCGGCAGCTCAGTCGGATGCGCGTCTGACTGGTGATCAGAAGGACGCGGGTTCGATACCTGCCAGGGGTCGGCAACATTCTTTCGTGGAGATTGATCATGCAATCTTTTCTACGGTCTTTCTCTCCCTTCCGCTGATTCAAGAAGGGCAGTTTTGTTTTGGAGTCATCAAAAATTTACACATCACTTTCACAAGTCCGCGAAATGAATACCTACTTACACCTAGCCTAGCCACTAGGCGTTAAAATGGATAATATGAAATCAAAACCATCTTGTGCATTAAAATGAATAGTGTATAAACGTTTAGCTAGTATAGTTTCTCTGGCCAAATAGACTTGCCATTACCAACAAGGTGGTAAATTTTTAATATAATAAAAATACTAAACTTGATCAGACTTTAATTATCAGACTAGTAGAGATTCTTTTCTACGATCATTCCCTCCCTTCCGCTGATTCAAGAAGGGCAGTTTGTCAGTTTCTGGCGAAAGACTGTGCACCGTACTGGTTAACTGCTTACGTATAAGCCTTCTCAGGAAAAGTATGGATAGGTAAACTGACCGGCTCTAAAATGACCTAAATTAGTGTTGGCTGGGCCGTAAAACTCAAATATAAACAGACAAACAAACATCTCAATCCCTGTCGCCCACTGACCCGCACGACTTGGTTTGTACAGGCTTAGACTTTCTAAACGGTTAACTAGTACTCGCAACTCATGCAGCCAAATTAATTAATTAAGCTTGTTATAAATAGTGTTCTATTTAAAGTTCGTAATGTTAGCATTTTAAACATAGGCTCAAGATGAAAGGGGCAGGGGCTAACAGGAAATGGATGACATTTCTCACGGCCTTCTTGCGCATTCGCAGATATACCTTGGTATTAACTTTTCTCATGGGTTTAAAGATCTCACGCTACACCGCCATGACAAATTTTAACTGCGCATGCACAGCCATTCAGAGGGGCCAGGGATATGGCTTTCTGTCTGAAGGTTCCTCTTGATTCACTGCTTGTATGAGCGAGCAGCGAAGGTTCTGGCGAGACTGCGCGGATGCGCAGGCTCGCCTGAACCTTCGCTGCTCGGCATAGGCGATAAGTACCAAAATCGCTTGACGGGGGCCCATATATGACTTTAGGCATTTTCACTTCCCTGCAATGCCAATCCGATTTACGCACATGCGCAATTGGTATAGGGACAAAAAGTCGCGTGGTAAAGAGTGAATATTGCTAGGAAAATAAGTCATTACATTACGCAAAACACTTTATAGCCAGAAACACAAAAAATTTCTACAACAAATTTGAAGTGTTTGAGATAAACTAAAGTAGAAAAAAGGGCCCGTATTTACCCGATGAATCGTCAAAATCGAGCAAAGTAGAAGTAAAACAAAGATCAGGAATCGATACAATTAACTTACTCTACCCATCAAAGACACCAAAGGGAAAGAAACACAAACATGGAGCGACCAGACCATAATGGAAACCTAAAGAAAGGATGGCCATAAGAACAGTTACTTTCCCACAAAATGGCCAAATGGCCATCCAAAATAAAAAGACACAAGTGATACTACACATAGTAAGTAGTAACAAACAACAACATAAATAAACCGCCACAGAAAGACCGCTTTGGAACGGTCAGTGGTAAGAATTCCACTGGGGGGGCTTAAGGTTATGATCCTGGAAAAGGAGGTTGTGGACCCGGTTATGATCCTGGAAAAGGAGGTTGTGGACCCCAGCTTTTTAGCCATGTATGAGACAATAGTCACATTTGATTGGATATAATTATGAAACTGATTGAGAAATACTTAGCTGTTATTTTTTTTCTTGCAGGGGTATTATATGTGCATTAAACACATAAAGGAAACAAAGTGAACTGTCTCCTGAATTTTCTGTTGTGATAATAATTGTACATGTGGTATCTCTGAATTTCCAAAACTGAATTTTCACTTTGAGGCAGGGGTTACCTCCCTTAGACAGTTAGAATGTTTGTAATTGCCTCATGACACCCTTGTTTTTTGGTATAATTTTGTAGTTGGCAGTTTGTTTACCATGTTATGGGGGTAAGAAAATCCTTTTGAAATGCAGATTTATCAGGTACAGGGTCAAATATTAATATGTAAGCTTATGGAAATGTAAATAGAAGGCCATAACCTAAACCGAAAGTAGAAAAAATCATCGCCTCTGTCCTGTTTTTGGTCATTCCATAATATTTTCACAAATGTGTAG